>SJYV01009037.1:603981-626515 GCA_006410875.1 Neotragus pygmaeus | reverse complement strand
GTGGGGTGGGAGGTGGGAGGGGGTTCGGGATTGGGAGCTCGTGTACACCTGTGGGGGATTCATGTTGATGTATGGCAAAGCCAATAGAGTACTGTAAAGTAAAATAAAGTAAAAAAGAAATCAAACAAACAAACAAAGAGGCAAAAGCTGTAACAAACAGCAAATTTGGAGATATGTTTTTTTAACTTAAAAATATTTTTTAAAAATTAAAAATACTTAAACTTTACCTTAGAGCAAATGTTAGCAAACTTGTTCTATAAAAGGATAGAGTAAGTATTTTAGATTCTGTAGGCCACATGTCACATATTCTTTCTTTTCTTTAATTGCAACCTTTTACAAATGAAAAACATTTTTTTTTCCTGAAGAGTTTAAAAAAATAGACCATGGGCTAGATTTGGCCCTTGGGTCATAGTTTAGCACCCCCCGCCTTTGAGTCCTGCCCATATTGTGTAGTCCTGAGACACTTAGGCCAAGAGGAACGCTGATGCTCACATTCAGGTGCTCATAGCGGGGACATCAAAATTCATTAAATTTGCATCTAAGAGGNTGGCCCTTGGGTCATAGTTTAGCACCCCCCGCCTTTGAGTCCTGCCCATATTGTGTAGTCCTGAGACACTTAGGCCAAGAGGAACGCTGATGCTCACATTCAGGTGCTCATAGCGGGGACATCAAAATTCATTAAATTTGCATCTAAGAGATGATCTCTGTGGTAGTCAACTTGACAGCCACGAAACACAAGACCCCTTTCTTACAAAGAATATATTTTCCAATAAGCAATGTGAACTCTTAAATAGCAGATCTTCAAATTCCGTCAAAAGCTTCTTGGCCTCCAAGTATAGCTCACTGTCCATGGCATCTCCAGTTTATACAAGTGATGTGTTTCTGAAAAGTAGTGTTAAAATTGAATATTGCAGAGTGAATCTTTTTTTTTTCTCTCCTTTTTTTCCCCATATTAACTTCAACAATGGCTTCTTTGGTGGGAAAATATGTTATTATAAGACATGATGAAGAATATGACCTTTATAATACTAATATTTTCTTCATTTTCAGTAATGATCAATTGTATTCACTTTGTTCTCCAACACAATACTGCCTGTGAAAAGTCAGTCAAGAGGTAACCAAAATATACAGTTCTTCATACATGTATAATGCATGCATGCATATGGGTACATGTACAAACACACAGTGCTAAATATGTCAAGTAGTTAATACCTGTTTCATCAGGTCTTCCCAGTGACCCAGAGAACTTGTACATTTGCCAAAGAGAATCCTTAGTAGGGAGAGACCAAAGGAAATGCTTTATATGAAAGAACCCAGCAACGTTTTAATATCCTTTACGCATTTAAATCTGATGACACCAAAAAGGTGATGGAAACAAAATGGGAGTAAATATTTCCTTTAAAATAAAGCAGGCATACCTTTCCATAAGAGTGCTAATGAACACTAAAAACCTAAGTCCGTTTTGTCAGAATTCAGATCAATTGTACCTATATCTTTGTAAAATGAAGAATATAAGTAGGAAGCAACCTTTGATTTAGCATTCTGATTTTGATGCATTGAACCTATCCATTGTAAGAATATAAGTCCAACTATAATAATAGTTGTAAGAGATAAAAACAAACAAAAAATAAAGCTATAACCAATCTAAAAATCCATTATATTTATATTATGAAATATTTTGCAATCTGTGATAGGAATGAGTTGGATCTGAATCTATTAATGCAGAAGAGTGTCCACAATGTGTTGCTAAGTCACAGAGTCATTTATATAGTGTGATTCCCACTTTGTAAACATGACCCCCTTAATGGGTATACAGGTTAATAGGAGCATGGAAGAATATAGCATACATCATGGCTGTTTAAATTGGTTGCTTCAGGAGGGTCCAGTAGGGTAGAGGCTGTGATATTTTTCTTTACTCATCAACTTAGCAAAGACAATTAAGATAGGCAAAAGCTCAAAGGTAAAGGAAATATAAGGTATAATTACATGAATCTATAATTAATCTTAGATAATACCAGTTAATGAGATATACATCAATTATATGCCAACCAAAGTATAAGAAACATTGATTTTAATAATCATAGATTCTATAACTTTAATCTGACATATAGATAATAATAATAGCTAACTGTAATTTCATGTGGTTCTAGTACTATGCTTAGCACTTTATATCACTTTTTTCTACCCATAGCAACCTTAGGAGCAACGTAGGAGTTTGATGCTATTGATGACCTCATTTTACCAATAAGAAGATCCATGAGGTTGAATCAGTTGCTCATCTAAAGTCCTTGTTCTCAGCTAAGTCTTGCTATTATAAAAAGTGTATGGTGGTGCCCTAAAAAGGCTCCAAGTATATAGAGTCTTACACATAGGAAAGTCAGTGACTATATAATTGCTGAATCAGAAATTCTAAACATAGAAGGCTTGTGAGGATGATTAGGTTTTCTCTTTTAATTCTATATTTGCCTATACATTAATCCAGATTATGACATTGCATCAGATTATCTAGGTATCACCCTTTGCTTGTCAAAAATATTTCTTCTCACCTTGGTTCTTCTGTTTATCACAAATCATTTTGATTGTGCTGATTCTTATGGCATCTACTTATGGTCAGTTTTTCTTTTTTCCTTCAATATCTTATGACTTTCTTTAGAGGATTCGTAAGTATCATTTCCAGTTGTGTGAACTTTTATTTCTGTTCCACATACCCACTTGATCTGAAGACTCTTCTGAAAGTTTGTTATACCATGCCATTTCTCTTCTTAGGACTCGTCACAGTCTTCCCATAGCTTTTAAGATAAAATCTAAATTCCCGCCTCAGCCTACAAAGGCCACACATGATCTGGCCTGTTTGTCATTTCCAATAATGTATACTTTATTTTACATGACTCAGACTAGCTGTACTCACTGACTGAAATGGCCATCCCTGGATCTCTGTGTCTGAGTCCTCCTCGTCTTTCTCACCGTCTCAGAGAGGTAGCTTTGGCCACCCAGTCACTTTCTGCTCCAGCAGACTGTTTTATTTCTGTGTATAAGAACATATAAGGATATATCCTTGATCAACTAAAAGTGATAGCCTTTATTTATAATTACTGTAGAAGTTAAACTTATAGTCAGTAATACAATTGAATTGTTCAGTGATGGTGACTTTTATGTCTTTAAAATCTACCTTGTGTAATAACAACATTTGAAATTCCTGCAAACACACAAATTCTCTTTTCAATAAGAATGAACTCATTTAAATCTGGTAGGACCCACTTTTTCTTGCTCTATGCAATTACTAATAGAAAAAGAACAGGCCAAACATAAGTTGTGTTATATGTTTTAATTCTGCCATCTATATATTATATGACCTTGACCAAGGTTAATTTAACTGTCAAATTCAGTTCAATCAGCTGTTAATGTAAATCATTTAATTATCTTATGGCCATATCTACCATACAGACTAGGTGAAGTGGTTTTCTAATTGAGAGGTTTCGAGGAATTCTCAAGTCAACATTACTGTAGTTTTATACAATGATTATTTATTTATATAATTAAATTTTTGTCTATACTGCTAGACTGCAAGTCTCAAGACATCAAAGATACCAGCTATCTTGTATGTCTAAGAATCCTTAGCATCAAATTAAGTGCCTAAACAGAGGACCCTCAATAAATATTTATTGAGTTAATTACTTAAGTTCTGAGTATCAAACATTATGAATTTTAAAACCCACTGCAAATGTACAAAATTAAATTATTCTCTGCACTATTATCACCTCTTCTCATTCTTCTTTAAACCCATGGAAAGAAACCCACCCTGAGGGTAAGTGGATAACAAGAAAATATTTTTATAGAGGCCTCTATCTATCTATGTGATTATGAAAAGTTCCCCAAATTAGTGATTCAGCACCATTTTGGTAGTTTAATCACATATATCTCTTGAAGGAAATACCATGTCAGCCACCAGGAGCAGTTCCCTAACCAGACCACTCACCTGGAGCTGAGCCTAGTCGTAGAACCTCAGGTTGACTCTGTAGTGATGAGACTTGGTGCCCTTTAGGACATTTGGTTGGGCACTGTGAAGGGGAGGGATAGCTCTGGTTGGTTTTAGGCCCTAGACAGAAACAAACATTCTCAGAAAGGCACTCCAATGTTTAACCCCATCCCCACCTCTCAGAATAGGAACCTGGTCATGGTTCTACTTTCTAGGGTCTGGAGTAGAAGAGCAAGCAGTGTTGGTACCTGGAGCATAATACACTCAGACAGATGTGCTAAACTGAGTTGCTGGCTCTAATTCTGGCCCCTCAATTAGTGAGTTATTTTCAAGCCAGCTGCATGCTCTGTTACTGTATTGGTTAAGGGAAGCGAATGATATTTTTCTAATATGTAAATATTGTATGTATATGTGTGTTCAAGTGGTACAGGTACATGTATTCTTTATAAAGAATAAAGGGTTCTTTAGAAGTTAAATGTTATTAGTAGTCATGAAAATCATGAAAATAAAAGAGGTGAATGGGCTATGACTTTGAACAAGAAGTAGCACGATGGCCAATAAATTTGACAGTGAGTCTGTATGTGATAGAGGAAATAGTATTTGAACTGGTAGGGTGAAGAAAGGATGGATACAAGGTGAAATGCTTGAAATTGTTTTTTTAGAAATAGTTCTAGTAGAGAAGATGAATTATGTTGATGACTGTCTTAAAAATATAGAGCTAAAAAGTCGGGTTTTATGTGAAAATATCTGTTGAGAAGTTATGGAACTGATTGACAAAAAGTATTTTAGGAAGATTGACTTGGCATTAAGTGATGGGTTACATAAATATTAATAGGTGCTAATTGACCTCACAGGGACATCTTTGTAATATTTTCTCCATCTTTAATTTCCTTTAAGTTTTGTTTTGGCATCAGTAAAAATACCTAATCTGGAGATATCTGAATGTATAAATCAAAACATTGCTCTTGTTAAATTAAGAACTGTGTTAAAAATAAATGCTTAAAGACGAATTGACTGATAGTAAAGAAATGTTCTTTATTTGCATGAACCCAAAGTACCATTAACAACAAAAATTAAACTATGGATTTCATAAAGTGTTTATGTAGTTTCCAGGATAAAACTCCAATCCTATTACAGAATCCTAATGTAAGAAGTGCTGTTGTTGCTGTTTGTTTTGTCTTTTGTTTTTGAAACATCAGGTCAAGCTCTGGTGTGGTCTGTGGCAAGAAAATATTTTGTCATTGTAATAAGAAAGAATTCTTCTTCATTACACATTTTATCTAAAATGAGATACACAAGATTTTTACTTTAGAGAAATAGGTAATGAAATTCAAGAGTAGTTTATCATCAATATTTAAAATTAATCCACACAGTGGGTATTTTACCTTGTTATGATTGAAGAGTTTGGAGTATTCTTTGTAAGGAATTGATAACACAGAGAACATTTAATGACCACAGCTCTCCTACATACAGATTATGTTTTAAAAGTTTGTTGGCAAAGTTTGTTCTAATTATTCTAAAGTTCTGAAGAGTAAATTCTGCTATACTGGCAGCAAAACTCTCTGAACATTAATGAACTTAATATATTGTTGCAGTCAGATAAAAGTATAAAAATGTAAAATTTATACATAATAAAAAATATATACAATAGTTATCCTACAAAGAAAGTAGTCACAAATGATAAAAGTTCACATGAATGTATACATTTTGAAGTGTCTTTATAAAAAAGAAAGACTATATAGAAAAGTGTGTTGTGATTTTAATCCACAAAACACTAGAGGATTCAGTTACTAAAGGAATAATTTAGAATGTTCTCAAAATAAATTGTTGATTTTACTCAGTACCTTCTCAATTCTTAATTTCAGGATGATGTTATATTCTTCAACTCTAAAAGTTAATAGAATGACTTACAGGTATCTCACATGAAATCTACCCTTAAGCAGTGGTTTTATCATAAATAACAAAAAGTGATTTTTATTGAAAAAAAAAAAGAAGAGTAAAAAGGAAAGATGCAACATTTTATGTATATTCTGATATTCACAGTATAACACAAAAGCAAACTTTTGCGCACACACACACACACGCAAAAATCCACACACAAAAAAATAGTAAATATTTAGTAGTGTTCTGCATTAAATGGTGGAACTAAGGGTCTTTATATTTACTATTTTCATTTTTAGTGTTTTATGAATTTGCTAAAATTAGTGCATTCATTTTCTT
Organism: Neotragus pygmaeus; assembly: GCA_006410875.1. NCBI lineage: Eukaryota > Metazoa > Chordata > Mammalia > Artiodactyla > Bovidae > Neotragus > Neotragus pygmaeus. The sequence goes on along the minus strand of SJYV01009037.1, from coordinate 620,319 downwards.
TAAAAATGTGTATAAAATACTTTTTTAATTATGAAAGAAGGAGGGTAGGTCAGTCCACTCCAGTATTCTTGCCTGGAGAATCCCATGGACAGAGAAGCCTGGCAGGCCATGTTCCACAGGGTTGCAACGAGTTGGACATGACTGAAGTAACTTAGCACACATGCATGCATTTCCAAAAACCAGTCTGAGATACAAGGGGTTGGGACTTCAACCTATGAATTTTGGGTGGCACTAGGAAATGGCAACCCACTGCAGTTTTCTCCCCTGGAGAATCCTGTGGACAGAGGAGCTTGGAGGGCTACAGTCCATGGGGTCACAGCAAAAGAGTTGGACATGACTTAGTGACTAGACAATTACAACAATTCAACCCATAACAATGTATTTCCCCTAAGATTCCAGAATACCTTTTTGTTCCTCATGTGACCATTTTTCTCTCAATCTTCTCTAGATTCCTATACCACTTCCTAAAACAGTTATGCATTCTAGAGCTGCTAGAGGGCAGGCCCACATCCCAGTTCTTCATTATTTCTTGATCTCCTTTTTTTTTTTTGATAGACCTACCAGGGTGGGGAGAGGGAGTACAATCAATGAATTCCAGAAAGAGGTTTTCCAGAAGATAAGAGTAAATCTCTCATGGGAATAAATGCTTCTATCCTTTGGCTCAGATTGCAGCTAGTGTTGTAAATAATATTTTTCTTCTGACTGCTCTCTGTGTATCACATCCAGACATTTATTGAAACTATGTGCTGCATCCATCTGCCTCAGCCTGTAGGTCGTAAGGTCTCTGTAGGCAAAGGTTCTGTCTTATTGTATTCTTCACAACCTCCTTGTGAAAGCCTTCATATGATAGGATCTGCCTTCTTTTTTCTAACTTTCTTCTTATGTCTTTGGAAAAGCTGTGAATTTCTTTCAGTGTTACATATTTAATAAAATTATTTCTTCTTTAAAATTTTAGGCTAAATTTTATACATTGGATCTTAAATATCATTCTTGAATTTGCTCTTGAACTCTACCTGTATACTTCCGTTAGCACAGATTACCTTATATTAGTTCTAGATTTTTGTTGTTGTTGTTAAATCTCATAGCTACTTAGATTTATTAAATATAAGCTTTTTTTTTCTGAAGAGATAAAATTCTAGTTGGCCGTGAATTTATGTTTCATCTTTTAAAATGGTGCTTGTTTTTGAAATTTTATATAGGGTAAATTTATAGCCAACCTTAGATGAGTTTTCTCAGTTAAATCATATATAGGTACGCATATATGTATATACATATAATATGCATACAAGCTTGTGTGTATGTATATATACATACAATTATGCATACATATTACCTAGGTCTTAGAAATATCAATACAAATTTTTTGTTTAGGAATAATTACATTTATGTTCTGATTTCTGTGTGTGATGGCTGAAGCTTTTGTTACTTCTTTGAAAAATAGCCCCACAATTAATAGAAGTACTGACCTCTATTATAGCTTGTCTTGATGAAGCATTCAGTTACTAATGGTTCCTACAACATATCATACTCACAGATAGGAAATTCTATTAAAAGTGTCTAATGTGATTGTAGGCATTGTTTTTCCTTTGGATTTGAGTGCTAAGAAGCCCATTTGACTAGAGCCGGCTTTTCCAAATGAGTCCTCTTTTACAGGGAGCTAATAAAATACATTAAGAACCAGGCTAACTACTTTCACCTAACTTTGAGCATGTTTTATTGAACAAGTTTAAATTAGCCTCAGATTGGTCTCAATACTTTATGTAGAATCTAAATAATCACTGTCAGTTACAAAGATTAGTTGCAACTTCCTACTCAATCTTTTTCTGTGTTTAAAAATATGTCTTCTGAGATACAGGTTGGCTACATGTATAGTAATGAAAGTATTTTTGGAGGGCTTGCAGAAGAATTCGCATGATTTCTGCCCATGCTTAGCAATCTCTTCTTTTGGAGTTGTGAGTATCAGATTGCCTTTAGCCCTGTTTTCTGTGTGTTAGCGTGGTTTTAACCCATCAGGAGAGGTTTTCCTCCTTCTTTGTGCATGGCTGAATGCTGTAGGCATCCCTCTGAGCCTTTACCAGTGCTCTTCTCACACTATTAATTAAATCAGAAATATTATTACAGCATTTAAAAGAACATATCAGGCAGCTAACATTTTCCACCCACCTGCATTTACCAGAAGCAATTGTGCTCCCACTTACTCACCTGCCACTCACATCCTGAGGTTAAAAGAATGTTCATTTGTACTTACAGACCAGTACGTTCTTAGATGGCATATAGTCACAGGCATTAGGCCTAAAAGGAATGTGTGGGGAAACAAAGATAAGAGGACAAGTGAAAATAATTACTGTTGCTCGTAAGCAGTGGGTTTCATTTGACATAAAAGGAACAGTAAGAAAATGAATACATGTAAAAAATGAGAAGAAATACCCTGTTCAGCCATCAAGAAACTTAAGTCAGAAAGAAGTACACTTGGTAGAAAGTGAGGCCATAGAAGGGATATACGATCATAAGATATATTTAAGTCCTCATGTCTTGGTAATGGATAGCTTTCTGATTTCTCTTTTTGTGTTTTATGATGTATTCAGCGCACACATACTCCATGCCCAACTTAGGAAATAGATCAACATATTAAAGATGCCAGAGTTTGTGATTTCCCTAGTTTAAATCCTTAGAAACACATGTTCAAGAAATATAGGATCTTATTGGGCTATGTTCATACCTTGGATTCTTCTAATGAAAGGATCCGATTATCTTACCACTAATCTAATCAATTGCTACTGAACAGGTTGTTAGTGTCTAATGTGCCAATTGGAAATGTTTAGATAAGGCATAGGAGTAATTGTTCCAGATACAAGATATGCCAACTGCCTTCCCCCAGAGTCTGGCAAATCAATTCATCCCCTCTCCTACCAATCTATTATGGGATGGGCTAGCCCTGGGATTTCTTTTGAAGGAATAATGCTAAAGCTGAAACTCCAGTACTTTGGCCACCTCATGTGAAGAGTTGACTCTTTGGAAAAGACTCTGATGCTGGGAGGGTTGGGGGCAGGAGGAGAAGGGGACGACCGAGGATGAGATGGCTGGATGGCATCACGGACTCGATGGACGTGAGTCTGAGTGAACTCCTAGAGTTGGTGATGGACAAGGAGGCCTGGAGTGCTGCGATTCATGGGGTTGCAAAGAGTCAGACACGACTGAGCATCTGAACTGAACTGAGGCAATACAAATGACTAGAAAGTGACTCAAGATGAGGTGGGATGTAATTGATAAAAATTCAAAAAAATTTTTTTGAAAAATAGGGCAAAATAAATAGGTCTTTGAATTTGGTACCTAGAATTATTCCCTAATCCCAGCCACCATTAATACAGCAAAGCAGAAACGATAAACCTTAAGAGCATAGAATTGATCTAGTATTTCTGCATTTCCAGCCCTAAGCGCCAAGCTGCTACTCAATACATGGTTTTCTAAAGTAATAAATGAACAGATGCATGGCTTCTCAGGCACTTCCTCCAAAACTCCTTGGAGATCATGTGCCTGGACTTCTTTGATCCTTTGGAACTTTTCTCCATGTTTCCTTGAAACTTTTTATCCAATTATGTTAAAGCATGTGTGGGAATATCCCAAATGGCAGTTCTATGTGAAGACAAATATGAATGGCCATTTATATGGCAAAGCCAATAGAGTATTGTAAAGTAAAATAAAGTATAAAAAAAAATAAAACTAGTTTGTCATATTGCTAAAAAAAAAAAAAGATATAGTGATAAATTAATCTGAGTGGTCAATACCAAAAGCTATTGCTGGAAAAATGCACTGATTCTTACTGCTTATCAATCCTGGTCTTCAGCTTTATGAAAAGCTGATTAGTCATAAAAAGAGTTGCTTTTGATAGAAGTAAGATATTGACTTCAAGGAAATCTAAGTCTCTCTTGGCCCACTTCACTAGAACAACAGCAACAAAAAGTTTCCTTAAGGTAAACTGTAGTTTGTTCTCCAGAATATTGTCTTGGAACACATCATCCTAAGGATAGTGAACTCAACTCTGAGTTTCTGCTTTCAAGTTCTGTTCCCTCGTGTTTAATTTCCTAATGTTCAAGTGCTACCCAAAAGCTGCTAAAGGCTATGCTGTGTTTGCACAATGTAAATACCTAAAGCTATGTTGACCTCTGATCCCATTCTAGATTACCAAGATGACATGATTGGTCTGATACAGAGCGGTTTCATAATGTTGTATTGAAGATGGGACAAGTCTATATCTTTATAATTTTTGCCATTTGAAAGGGTTCAGCATCTTGAGCCTATGTGTTTATATCACACTAAAAATGTTATTTTTTAAGGACTGATTAATCCAAGGGGAAATAATCATTACACATTGATGGATTAACTAATTAAAATATTGTTATATACATAGTATAAATGTACCTTAGCTTAAAAAAGAACTAAACTCACAGTCTCCATTCTCAATAAGTTTAAAACATAATTTGAATATGATATTTTATAATAACTACCATTGAAAGGCTCACATAAATCAAAATTTCTTTCATGGAATCTAGGTTTTCTTTAGTATTGCAAAAGAGATTTCATACATGATAAAAATATCATAGAAGATGGGCAGATATTTAAAAATAGTCCAAAGTTTATAATAAGACTGTTCATTTCTTTACATTCTAATAACTCCAGAAGTGCTCTTTGACAGGGAAGAATAATTACCAAATACATTTTTCAAATCCATGTTTGTTTTATTAACAATTCTTAGCTTTTTATTTGTATGTACTACTCTTTTAAAAATTATACTGAAACCAGCAGTGCCTATTATTAAAATATAACATGAATATCTCACATTTTTATAGTAGGGTTTTTATTCAGTCAGCATTTTTGTATAGAAACAAGTCTACATAAAGACAAAATGTCTTTCATTTAATAGATCACTCATATCAAAGTTTAAAAAAAGCATTACAGCTAGTAAATTTACTATTGTATTTTAGCACTGAGCTTCATATTTTAGCACTAATAGGCTTTATTTTTTTATTCTCATGTCAGATGTAGCTTGGCATAGCAAAGCTTACTTTCCTTCCAAATATGGGAAGGGCTTTAGGCTTCTGTGGCATTCCCTCTGGTGTTTTCTTGCAGTTGAAATTAATGCCTTCTTCCTAAGGCATCTAGATTGTCATCCAACAACTCTCCTATATTTGTGTGTCCTCAGACATTAGCTCCAGCAAATGGCAGCAAATACTTACCATAAATAAGGCCCACATAGAATGAAGGAGTTTGGCCTGCTAGGATCCATTTTTCTCTATTCTTGTAAAAGCAGCTAGCTTTTCCCTTGGGAAACTGTTACTTCTGCATTCCACCTGTTTTTTAGGCTATCAGCCAAGAAACTTTCTCCATGTGGATTAGGGGGATTGGACTGAGCAAGTCTTCTCAGCATTTGAAGGTGCTGGAACATGGAGCAGGATGGGAAGTGATTGGAACTCATGCAACTGGAAATGAAACTAAGGAGATGCTCTGTGGGTTCCTACCTCCACAGTCTTTGAACCTTCCCTGGTATTTTATTTTCTTAAAACCTGAGTGTTCAACTGTTTTTTGTGTTTTCTAATTCTGTCTTACCTTGTGAAGCCAATCAGTTCCATTTCCCCACTTTATGTTAGTGGAAAATTTCTGTTGCTTTCAATAAAGCACAAACTGATAAAACATTTTTTTTGAGAGTATGTTTTCAGAGTTTATTTATTATTTATTTGTGTTAGCTTAGGAACAAGATAATTGGGCCCAGTGGTTGTAAACCTTATCTAAAAATCCATGCAGCATATGCATAAAATTGGTCTTTAAAAATACCAGTCAGTTTGCATACTTGGCCATCTCTTTGAGGTTTATACTATCTATATGAACATTTTGTTTTATTGTCTCATAATGTGCAGAGTGAATTATGGTTTTAAGTCTACTAGACCAGGCTTTCATGAATGATTTAGTTACCATTGTGCATAATTTTGGATTATCTACTTATTAAACCTATAGGTGTCATCCATGGGTAGTATTCGAGGTAATCTTAACAGGATAGTCATTGTCTTTTTTGAACTTGAAAAGACTTTGATTCCATAAAGTCTCCACTTATTTCACAAAAGATTCATATTTGTCAAAGAGAATTCTGCTACTTTACTTTTCAGGAAAAATGTTGAAAATAATTACTTTTTAATAAAATATAACCAATTTTCCCATTTAATTACATAGAGATTAATTAAATGAGTGAAATCTGCTTTTATCTTATTATAAAGTTATAGTTTTCAACATTAGCTCAAAAAAGTAATATCGAGGTAGTCAGACCTAGTGATCGTGTTTGGTGATTTGATGATCTTGCTGTAAGGTTAAATTAAGGACCTAACTCTTGACTAGGTCTATAATTATTTAAAAAAACTGACTTTCTATGGAAAAAACTTTTTTAAAGATATTTTTATACAGTAATTCCTGATCAGCAGGAAAGCTTATTAAAGAAATCTTAAAAGAAAATGCAAAGTAGACTGTATGAACTTGCTTGTTTTCCTTATTATAGATATTACTGTAATATCTTATTATAGATATTACTCAAATCTTAAAATTCAGAATTTATGCACACACTATATATATATATATATATGGAAATCAAATATGTGCTTCCCAAGTTATCTTTACACAGTGGGTTTCATTTTACAGAATCAGTAGCTAACAGAGTCAGCTTCTTATTTGAATTAATGCATAAAAGCCAGTTGCGTATTATTATATAAGAAATAAACAACATTCAGAGGGGAGTGCTGGGGAATTAGTCATGCTATTTAGATGTAAGTGTTGCGTACATTTACTTAGTCTTATGAATCCTTTATTCCTGAAGAAAATTTTGTACACACACATACACACACGACAGAAACACACAACACAAACACAGCACTTTTTCTGCAGCCTTAGACTCTGTGGCTTCCTCCCAGTTTCTTACAGAATTACAAAATCATTGATGGTGCCCCCAGTGTCTACCTCATTCTATTTCCTAGGAGAATGCATGGGTGCCAGATAGATGTTTTATCTTTCCTCTGGCAGACCCTAAGGAAACCTGCCATAAAATTTTGCATTTACATGAACTGCCCAATTCAGGTTTAAACTTGTAGCATCTCTTCAGTCCCTCTGAGCTCTGAAACTTTTTATCATTTGGTGATTCTAAACAGGTACAAGGAAATACTTAAGCTCCTTCACCATCAAGGAAAAGCCAGGGGATCTATGATTCTCTCAGCTCAACAAAGGTTAATGCAACAAAGGCAAGGTATTTGGTAATTAGAAGAACCGTGGCTCAGACTGTAGTGGAGACAGTCAAACCTGGAATGCCTAGGCCTGGTGGTCAAGGTGTTTCTAAAATGATGATTGTAAATAGGATACGGGTATAGAGGCAGACAGCATCAGCAAAGTCTGCAGTTTGCATCCAAGTGGTTGACTGTAGGAATGTCTGCTTTGGGTTTTAATCCAAGGATGGTCTGAAAAGGATCAAGGATATGTGGCTGGAAGGGATAGGATTATCAGTTAATTTCAGAATTTGGGTGTGAAGGCAAAGCAAGACTAACTATTCTGTTATTAATAGCTTAGATGCCTCAAAATGTTCCCTGACCAGTGTTAAATGTAAAAATTGGGCTCCCCTGGTTAGCTCAGTGGTAAAGAATGTGCCTGCAATGCAGGAGAAGGAGGAGATGTGGTTTTGATCCCTGAGTTAGGATGATCCCCTGGAGGAGGAAATGGGAACCCACTCCAGTATTCTTGCTGGGAAAATGCCATGGAGAGGAGCCCACGGTGTTGCAAAGTGTTGGACACGACTGGTTGACTAAGTGCATACATGGGTGTTAGTGGCCCTAGCTTCAAAGGTTAAAAGAAAAGGGTGGGAAGGGTGTTAGGAGATCCTAATAATATTCTTTTCAGCCACACTCTTATCAGTGATACTCTGGTGTCAACAAAAAATAAACCATTGAGTGGATATATATTTGAGGTATCTTAGAACTAAGCCCTTCTACAATAATTTTTATGAACTTCCTCTTAATTGAATCATTCTGTTATTAGACTCAAATTATTATTTCCTAAAGTGGGTCTCATTATGTATAATCCACTGCTTATATGAATATGCACATATCTGTAAACTTTCAATGGAATTTACATAATTTAGCCATTCCATTATATTAAAATATGATATAGAACATGAATTTTATTACTTTTATGACATTATATCCAGATACCTACACCTAGACAATTTTGTCCCATTTTGGTATTGTTACTGGGCTGGATACTAGCAGAAAGAGGTTTATGTTATCCTAATTTCACTTTAATTTTAAAGATTCATATATAACAATTCAATTCAGTGCAGAGTTGTAGCATGTTCTCTACATGCACTGGATTATCTAAATAGCTATGGAAAAACCCCACATGGTAGTAAGACTTGACCCTTGCCTTCAAGGTGTATGTAGTCTTGGTAAGGACATAAAACGCGTGAATGTAAAGCAATTAAATAACAATACCAAGACAGTTTATTATAAAGTGCTGAATTAAATATCATCAAGTACCATAATTATATGGTTCAAACTCTAACTCTTATGAGCAGGAACTAGCCTGAGTTAATTGATCATTTTGAATAATTCAGGAAGAGTAGAGGAATATAATTTATCTTTGTCTGAATTTTCCCAGTTAGGTCACCCAACCCTTTTTTAACTTAGTCACATTCCTAGGCATGTGGCATTATTAACCCCCATTTCCTCCAATATTCTTGCCTGGAGAATTCCAGGGACAGGGGAGCCTGGTGGGCTGCCATCTATGGGGTCGCACAGAGTTGGACACGACTGAAGCCACTTAGCAGCAGCAGCCTCTTGGTTTGCCTGCAGCTACATCTCTGTCTCATGATTCTTACATTTTTACTTAAATTTCATATGCAGATTAACCAGAGGTCAGACTAGAACTAATTACTATCTTCCGGAAGGTATATTGAACACAAGAACAAGTAGTGAAGATTTTGAGGGAACAGAGCTCAGCTGAATGAGTTTTAAAAGAAGGTGGACTATACTTACCATTTTAAGGTTTGTGAAAATTATTCGAAATCCTATAAAAAGGTGCAAGTATTTCTGTGTATAGGCAACTAATGACAAAGGAAGGAAGCTAAAGAAACTTAGGACAGTGTTTGAAGCATTCCACATTGGGGCAAATAACCTATGTACATATCCTGAGACTCCAAGAAAGTTCTTTCACTGCATCGTATGTACGTGTGCTCAGTTCTGTTTGACTCTTTGTGGCCCCATGAACTGTACCCCACCAGGCTTCTCTGTCCATGGAATTTTCCAGGCAAGAATACTGGAGTGGGTTGCTATTTGTTTTTCCAGAGGATCTTCCTGACCCAGGGACTGAACCTGAGGCTCCTGCATTGGCAGTGGGATTCTTTACCACTAGCGCCACCTGGGAAGCGCAATTTAACTGTAAAGTGTAAGGCAGTAAAACAATTGATGCTTGCAGGAATGGAATATATGTGGATTAAAGAAAATGAATCGATATATTTTATAACAAGAAAAACTTAAAATGAAAGCATGTTTTAGAGATTAAAGAAATAGTCATTTGAATATTTTTTGAATGTTTCAGTTATTTGAATATGTTACTTTCAGGCACGCTGCATCTCTAGAGAGGCGAGATAAAGGGCTACAACCATAGTTTTATCTAACAGAATATTTCCATATTAGAGCTTAAAACTTCAAAGGGGATTTATTTAATGACCCTCCTTTGGAGCGTCTCTAGCCTACGCTGTAAACAAGGCTGGTTTGCCTTTTCCTACTCCTGTCTTCACCTCTGCCTTCTCTTGCTGCTCCTCACTTTCTGTTTGTACTAGTCTCCCTCTGAGGTCCCTGGCTCCCTATGAAAATGCTCCTTCTGCCTGGCCTTGACTGGCAAGTCTCACCCTCTGAAATGGTCTCATCTTCTCCTTTCCCATCTTAATTCTTTCCTTGAATATCTATCAGAACCTTGTTCTCTTCCAGAGACTTTGATAACCAACCCCACACTGTTAAGTAGTTTTAAAGAATCCCCTCTGTTGACAATTAAACTTAATGGTGGAAATGTCAGAGAAGTCAGGGAGAATTTTTAAGACAACTGGAGCTTTCTGTTTAAATATCTAGGGTAGGTGTATTTGTTCTCCCTCTGTGCATATAGTGAAGCCTGACTAACCCTTTAACCAAATTACAGGAGCTGATGGAAAAATCATGTCACAATGTCTGAAGGATTCAGTTCAGCTCAGTCCAGCTCAGTCACTCAGTCATGTCCAAGTCTTTGCGACCCCATGAATCGCAGCATGCCAGGCATCCCTGTCCATCAACAACTCCCGGATTTCACTCAGACACACATCCATCGAGTCCATTGTGCCACTCACCCATCTCATCCTCGGTCGTCCCCTTCTCCTCCTGCCCCCAACCCCTCCCAGCATCAGAGTATTTTCCAATGAGTCAACTCTTCGCATGACGTGGCCAAAATACTGGAGTTTCAGCTTTAGCATCATTCCTTCCAAAGAAATCCCAGGGCTGAACTCCTTCAGGATGGACTGGTTGGATCTCCTTGCAGTCCAAAGGACTCTCAAGAGTCTTCTCCAACACCACAGTTCAAAAGCATCATTTCTTTGGTGCTCAGCTTTCTTCACAGTCCAACTCTCACATCCATACATGACTACTGGAAAAACCAGAGCCTTGACTAGACCGACCTTTCTGGCAAAGTAATGTCTGTACTTTTCAATATACTATCTAGGTTGGTTATAACTTTCCTTCCAAGAAGTAAGCGTCTTTTAATTTCATGGCTGCAATCACCATCTGCAGTGATTTTGGAGCCCAGAAAAATAAAGTCTGACACTGTTTCCACTGTTTCCCCATCTATTTCCCATGAAGTGATGGGACCAGATGCCATGATCTTTGTTTTCTGAATGTTGAGCTTGAAGCCAACTTTTTCACTTTCCTTTTTCATTTTCATCAAGAAACTTTTTAGTTCCTCTTTGCTTTCTGCCATAAGGGCGGTGTCATCTGCATATCTAAGGTTAATGATATTTCTCCCGGCAATCTTGATCCCAGCTTGTGTTTCTTCCAGCCCAGCATATCTCATGATGTATTCTGCATATAAGTTAAATAAGCAGGATGACAATATACAGCCTTGACGTACTCCTTTTCCTATTTGGAACCAGTCCATTGTTCCATGTCCAGTTCTAACTGTTGCTTCCTCACCTGCATATAGGTTTCTCAAGAAGCAGGTTAGGTGGTCTGATATTCCCATCTCTTCCAGAATTTTTCACACAGTCAAAGGCTTTGGCATAGTCAATAAAGCAGAAATAGATGTTTTTCTGAACTCTCTCTTGCCTTTTCAGTGATCCAGCGGATGTTGGCAATTTGATCTCTGATTCCTCTGCCTTTTCTAAAACCAGCTTGAACATCTGGAAGTTCACCGTTCACATATTGCTGAAGCCTGACTTGGAGAATTTTGAGCATTACTTTACTAGCGTGTGAGATGAGTGCAATGGTGTGGTAGTTTGAGCATTCTTTGGCATTGCCTTTCTTTGGAATTGGAATGAAAACTGACCTTTTCCAGTCCTGTGGCCACTGCTGAGTTTTCCAAATTTGCTGGCATATTGAGTGCAGGACTTTCACAGCATTGTCTTTCAGGTTCTCACTGAAGTCATCACCGGTATTTTCACTCTGTTAACTGAAAGAAGATAATATTCACAGATTGCAGATATTGATATGTTTAAATAAGGTGATAGTTGGCATTATCAGAAATGAGATAATGCCTTTGTCTTCTGGTTAGTACTGTCCTTGAACATTTCAAGAAATGTGTTTACCCAAATCCTGAATGAGCCAGAGCAGAAAGTTTGAAGGGAATGGTATCAGAGAGCAGTAATGTCTTTCACATTTTCAGCAACAGTCTAGATAAACAGACAACAGTTTATGGGGTTATGCTTTTATTTATTAATGATTAATAGATCATTACTGCTATTCATTCTTAGTTTCCAGTGGAGTATTCTTCCAATCAATAGAAAGAGCATGTCTAGTCCAACCTGAGGAGCTCTGACTTTATTCAGTTGAGAAGGGACATAATTACATGTAATGTGAGAGCAAGGGTGGATGGGTGCATATGAAAATATGCTGCTGACTCTGGAAAGTTCTTCAGGATGCTTTCCTGACATAGCAAAGGCCAGCCCTATCTGCAGGTCCCTTATCAGTTGCTCAAGCTGGTATTCAGGGACTGATGCTGCTGAAGTATTCTCATTCTGTTTCTTCTCCCTTCAGATGTTTAGCTTTTGATCATTTTTCCTGTTTCAGGACACCTCCACTGGAAGGTAGGATATGGAGAACAAACAAAGGCAAAATTCAAACAAATCAATTATGTTGTGTGTGGGACCCAAAGGTGTGCTTCTTTATCTTTGCTGCCAGCAGAGCAGATTTCTTATCCCCTCCTCCACCAACCCCAGACTTCCACATCCCTCCTTTCTTCTTGGGGGACCTGTTTAACAGCCTCTAAGGCAGGCTTTGGAAAGTTCTTTACAAAAAGTACTGAGTATTTTCTCTAGGTAAACTCCTTGAAGATAGATTGGTGTAGAGTACATAAAGACAATTAAAACTTGTGTCTTTAACCAACATTCAACCTCTGTTGGCCTCAGTTGCCTTATCTGCCAAACCCTAGAGAATCCTTGAGTGATATGAGGACACATTTATATTTCAGTTCCACCTGTGTTTTCTGAGCACCTCCTATGTGCTGTGACTGGAAATTTATTAATCTGAGTTTTTATGTTTTTCATTCCTCCATTTACATCTTTCCTTAATTACTCTAATTTACTTAATTATTAGTAATTGTTGTACCAATAAAAAATATAGAAAGAATAAAACTTTTAACCTTCCTCAGTCTTGACCCCTCCCCTATTGTATCTTTCCTGAAGTTGTTAAATTTAATGCCTTGGTGTACTCTTTCATGTTTCTTCATATTCATATAAAATATGTAAACATATGCACTTAATCAGGAAACATAGAAGCATACTTTACCTTTTCACCTCTTTTTGGTAATTTTGCTGAAGTATCTTTTTTTCCCCTCCTGAGACATGTCCTAACACCGTGTTTAAAATTAAGATTTTCCCAACCACCACTGCCTTCTAAGGGTTTCCCTATGTGCAGTGACACTGCTCGATTTTCTCCCTAAAGCATTTATTACCATAGGAGATACTATATGGTTTTTTTTTTTTGTGTGTGTGTGTGTGTGTAGTTGGCCCTTGCCCACTAGAATATAAGCTTCTTAAGGTGAAATTTTGTGTCTCTTTTTATTACTGCTATAACTCAATCCTACAACAGACTCTGATAGTGCTCAAAAATTATTGGTATAATGAATATTATACGAAGAGAATTTCTTTGGAAATGGTTATTTTGTTTTTTAAAAAGTGAGAGGATACTGAGCAAAAAAGTCTGCAGTTTCCTTTTCATATTAAAAAACCCAAGCAAAAACAACAGATGTATTTCTAACTCATTTAAAAAATAAAGTATATAATATTCTACATTATAACATATATTTAACCATTCTTATCTTGATGGTTATTCAATTGTTTCCATGTTTTACCTGCATTCGAAACAATATAATATACTTTCAATATTATTCTTTCGTGTTGGTACTTTATTTCTTTGTTGTTCAGTCGCTCAGTTGTGTCCAGGTCTTTGGGACCCCATGGACTGCAGCATGCCACACTTCCCTATCCTTCTCCATCTTCTGGAGCTTGCTCAAACTCATGTCCATTGAATTGGTGATGCTATCCAACCATCTCATCATCGTCCTCTTCTCCTCCTGCCTTCAATCTGTCCCAGCATCAGAGTCTTTTCTAATGAGTCAGCTCTTTGCTTTAGGTGGCCAAAGTATTGGAGCTTCAGCTTTAGCATCAGTTCTTTCAGTGAATAGTCGGAGTTGATTTCTTTTAGGATTGACTGGTTTGATATCCTTGTAGTCCAAGGGAGTCTTAAGAGTTTTATCCAACACCACAGTTTGAAAGCATCAATTCTTTGGCACTGGGCCTTCTTCATGGTCCAGCTCTCACATTCATACATGACTACTAGAAAAACCATACCTTTGACCAACTTTATTGGCAAAGTGATGTCTCTGCTTTTTAATATGCTTTCTAGGTTTTCCATAGCTTTTCTTCCAAGGAGCAAGAGTCTTTTAATTTCATGATGGTAGTTGCCATCTGCAGTGATTTTGGAGCTGAAGAAAATAAAGTCTGTCACTTTTTCCATTGTTTCTACATCTGTTTGTCATGAAGTGATAGGACCAGATGCCATGATCTTGGTTTTCTGAATGTTGAGTTTTAAGCCAATTTTTTCACTCTCCTTTTTCACCTTCATCAAGAGGCTCTTCAGTTCTTCTTTGCTTTCCACCATTTCTAAATCATAATAAAAATAATAGCTGTTATTGATTGCTCTTAGGTCAGAACTTTTCTAAGCTTGTTACATTCATCCCCTGCAGTTGTATACTGTAGGTTATTTTTTTTCTCCATACATGGGATAGCGGAGAGAAGTGAGGCCCAAGGGCTTTAAGAAATTTGCTCAACGTCACACTTGTGCTATGAGGCTAAGTCCAGGTTCACACCCCAGCAGTCTGCATCCAGAGCCTGCTCTCTTAACCATTATGCTAATTACTAAATTGGAATCAGCTTGTCAAAAGCAGTACATGTTTAAATGTAAAAGTTGTTGCCAATTAATTTCCAAACAGGTTTTAGAGTTATCATCTCGAGCAGTGAATAAGAGTCTGTTTCTCCCATCATCATCAGGAAGCGTTTGATGTTTTTGTTTGTCATTTTGTTGATTTTTAAATTTTTACAGACACAATGGGTTAAAAGAAAAGCTGTTTTCAAAAATAGCTTCTAATGAGGATCAGTCCTGTGATTGGGACTGAATACTGGTGGTTATATTACTTCACTAGTAGAAAATGTCTATAACTAATGCTTTCAATGTAGTGGGAGCGAAGGGTAATTGATGTTGGTTTCACAGTCACGTACCTTTAATTTACTACCAAGGACACAGGGATTAGAGAAGGCCTATTCCTAATAATGCTATTTCTAATTACCACCACCCTTTCCTTTCCATGAACCAAACCTTGAATGTCAGATGCCTTGTTAAAAAGAAAGGAAGTTGAACAAATGACAGTGAGGTCATAATGCCAAGTACACTGGGCTGTTGGTGTGTTGGTGCTAGGCTAGAGATTTACCTAGTCCACCATCCAGAGGTTTCCAAGAACACAGCTGTGACTGAGTTTATTCTGACTGGGATGAAATTCATTGTATTCAGGCATGAAGAGAATATGATTCTTTTTATAATAAACAATGGGCTATGAATGAGAAATGAGATAAACTTTATTCACTTTAGAAAAACACAAACTATTGAGAGTAGTTTCTGTCCTTAGGGTGACTGTATAATTTATTGTTTGACCTGTGAAACTTTGAGAGTGGAAGGAGTGCTACCAATAATGGTGCTGTGGTAACAGGTGTACCAGCTGGCTGTGGTATATGATCACTCGGCATATCCTTGATTTTCATTTTCTACTTCTCCCATGTACATACTTTAGAGTTAATTTGTTAAAAAAGGATTGAATAAGTGATGGACAGTAATGTTTTCCATCTTGTTTACTTCTTTATATCTGTCCATCTTTCTGACTCTCATTTATTTTTTCTATTTGTTCACATTGTTAAATTCCTTTATCTTCAAAATATGGTGTATGTATTTCTAACTGTTAAGATTATGAATAGGATAAAAGACCACCTGAAATTCACTGTGAATCTCTTGGGTTCTAGTTCCAATGGGCCATGGAGCAATGGTCTTGTCAATTTTGGCTATAGTTGCCCTTTTGTTACTACTGACTCATTACCTACAATCCCTGTTTTTAAAATCCATTGTATAGGCTATCTTTAAAATGGAAACTTGCAATCCATAAAACCAAATGTCAGTTCAGTTCAGTTTAGTCGCTCAGTTGTGTCCGACTCTGCGACCCTATGAATCGCAGCATACCAGGCCTCCCTGTCCATCACCAGCTCCCAGAGTTCACTGAGACTCACGTCCATCGAGTCCATGATGCCATCCAGCCATCTCATCCTCAGTCGTCCCCTTCTCCTCCTGCCCCCAATCCCTCCCAGCATCAGAGTCTTTTCCAATGAGTCAACTCTTTGCATGAGGTGGCCAAAGTACTGGAGTTTCAGCTTCAGTATCATTCCCTCCAAAGAAATCCCAGGGCTGATCTCCTTCAGAATGGACTGCTTGGAACTCCTTGCAGTCCAAGGGACTCTCAAGAGTCTTCTCCAACACCACA
>SJYV01009037.1:589226-603265 GCA_006410875.1 Neotragus pygmaeus | reverse complement strand
ACTGTTTCCACTGTTTCCCCATCTATTTCCCATAAAGTGATGGGACCAGATGCCATGATCTTCATTTTCTGAATGTTGAGCTTTAAGCCACTTTTTTCACTCTTCTCTTTCACTTTCATCAAGAGGTTTTTTAGTTTCTCTTCACTTTCTGCCATAAGGGTGGTGTCATCTGCATATCTGAGGTTATTGATATTTCTCCTGGCAATCTTGATCCCAGCTTGTGCTTTTTCCAGCCCAGCGTTTCTCATGATGTCCTCTGCATATAAGTTATAAGCGGGGTGACAATATACAGCCTTGACATACTCCTTTTCCTATTTGGAACCAGTCCGTTGTTCCATGTCCAGTTCTAACTGTTACTTCCTCACCTGCATATAGGTTTCTCAAGAGGCAGGTCAGGTGGTCTGGTATTCCCATCTCTTTCAGAATTTTCCACAGTTTATTGTGATCCACACAGTCAAAGGCTTTGGCATAGTCAATAAAGCAGAAATAGATGTTTTTCTGGAACTCTCTTGCTTTTTCGATGATCCATCGGATGTTGGCAATTTGATCTCTGATTCCTCTGCCTTTTCTAAAACAAATGTAGTTGAATATAAAAAGAGAGTAAAAGAGAGACTGAGAGAGAAAAAGGCAGAGACTGAGCTAGGGAGTGAAAGGAGGAAAGGGTGAGAAGGCTACCCTGATATAAATGATCAAATCCTTCAACCGTGTCAATTAGTGTCATTTCTCTGCACATACATTGTTACTGCCTGACCATGTTAAACTAGACCTTTATGAATTTGCCTATAAGTGTAAAGAGAGCCATTATTTGTTTTTGAGGCAATTATTTGGCTGACCTACCAACTGTGAAGATACTTCTTCAAGTTAAGGATCAGGTTAGGGAAGGAGAGGCAAATTCTGTGTACAATAGTAAAAGATTGACCTTTATCAAAACTCACTTCATGACGAATGAGTTATGAGGAAGGTGGATTGTTGTTATTGTCACTTTGTTCTATCATATGGATAAAATGATCAGCGATTCAATGCTAAGTGCATAGCTGTAAGCAAGATTATATTCTTCTAGCAATATTTTGGATTTTTTTCTGTTTTTGTGGAAAGTTGACTTCTTGTGTTATTGTTTTCAACATAAAAGCATCACTTGGATATTTTCCAAAACTGGACAAATAAATCATCTTTATTAGTTTATTTACCAAGTCCATGAACTGATTTTATGGATAGAGAGATTTGTTGTATAAATTATTCTTACTCTGGTAACTAAATGAGCATACAGATTTAAGGATATTGGAACACATGGCCGATACTTAATGAATCTTTGTTGAATGAATAAATTTCCAAGCTTGCCTGAAATACTTGTGTGACATGTGGCAATACGTGGTTTTCAGTATTCTCCTCTGTAAAATAAAAGTTCAGAATTCAAATTCAAAGTTCGAAGATTCAAAGTGTTAGTTGCTCAGTTGTATCTGACTCTTTGCAACCCTGTGGATTGTAGCCCACCAGGTTCCTCTGTCCATGGGATTCTCAAGGCAAGAATATTGGAGTAGGTACCCATTCCCTTGTCCAGGGGATCTTCCCAACCCAGGGATCAAACCCAGGTCTCCTGCATTGCAGGTGGATTCTTTACTATTTGAACCAAGATGTCAGACAATCATCCAAATGGGTTGGTTCATCTCTTAAGATTCTGTGATTGATCATAATAATTAATAACAATGAAAATAAAAATAGGAATTAGCTCCAAAGGGTCACAGATACTCAGGCAAACTACAGAACTCTATCTGATAAGTCACAACTAACCCTTAGGAAAAGAAATCATTTGTTCTGGTTGTTGGTGGGAGGTACTCATTGGCCATACATGGGGCACCTAAAATTTAAGTCTCAATAACAGGAACATCTGACAATGCATAGTAGCACTCACCTCCAAGAAATGCTTATCTGGGCAATATTATTTGCAATTAAAAGTTAATTTTCTTTTTCATAAGTTTTGCCTGAGGTTCCAGAGTCTAACTCTTTAGGGTGTGTGTTAATTTTAATAATTTACACTTGGGTTTTTTAATTTGTAGGATACTTCTCGGTTTCTTCCTTCATCTTGTTTCAAAATGCATTCTTCCTTTAGATTATGTATATAGCATACCATAGTTTTTATTCACCAAGTATGGCATTCGTAGTAAAGGAACACTCTAGTGGGAAGCAATCAGTAGTTATTAATATCCCTAATTCTGTTTTTTGCTCCTCTGTTTGGTTTTGCTTTTTCATCAACTAGTTATACCAGCTTATCTAGGCTTAGGAGCTGGACTAGTAACTGATGCTGAATTCTAGGGAACACTTGCTGGTTTTCTTGGGGTAATGTTTCAGTTCTGCTCAGTCGCTCAGTCATGTCCGACTCTGCGACCCTATGAATCGCAGCACGCCAGGCCTCCCTGTCCATCACCAGCTCCCGGAGTTCACTCAGACTCACGTCCATCGAGTCGGTGATGCCATCCAGCCATCTCATCCTTGGTCGTCCCCTTCTCCTCCTGTCCCCAATCCCTCCCAGCATCAGAGTCTTTTCCAATGAGTCAACTCTTTGCATGAGGTAGTGTTTAGGTATTAACAAAACATTATTTTCTTCCTCAGATCAATCGAAGAAAAGAAAAAAAAGAAGACCTAAAAAGTAAGGAAATCAGGGGAAATTAAAAATTTTAAAACTGAAATTATGGAAATCAGTGAAATTTAGAGCACAGTTTTATCACTGAATGTAGTAATTAAGCAACCATCCCCATTTGCCTGTTTCTAGAAGTCTCTGGAGATATCTTAATTCAATGATTGTTATTCATATAAGGTAGTCAATTTTCTGTTCATTTGCAGAAAAGAGAAGATTGACATACTCTGAGTCCTGAACTTTGGGGTAGGTTCCAGTTGCTCTTGTTTCTCCAGGTGACTCTTGCTCTGAGGGTTTGCAGCCCTGCAGAACTCTAATTTATCCAGTTTTACAATAGTAAAATCAGTTTATAACTATAGTAATGATGTGCAGAAGGCAATGGCACCCCACTCCAGTACTTTTGCCTGGAAAATCCCATGGACAGAGGAGCCTGGTAGGCTGCAGTCCATGGGGTCGCTAAGAGTCGGACATGACTGAGCGACTTCACTTTGACTTTTCACTTTCATGCATTGGAGAAGGAAATGGCAACCCACTCCAGTGCTCTTGCCTGGAGAATCCCAGGGACGGGGGAGCCTGGTGGACTGCCGTCTATGGGGTCGCACAGAGTTGGACACGACTGAAGCGTCTCAGCAGCAGCATAGTAATGATTATGGTGATGACAACAATAGTATGAGATGGTGTCTTTCACATATGGTTGATCCCATACATAGCTTCATATTTCCTTTTATACCACCACTAGGAATCAACTTCCTCCATATTTTGATGCAGTCAGCTACTATTTGGTTTTAAATAACTTTACCTCATCAAGCAGAACAGACAGATAGATGGTAATATTTGTGAGAGCAGAGACCATGCCAATTGTTTTATCCATTTTTGTACTTGGCACAGTGCCTCGCACAGAATTATGTGTTCAGTAGATATTGGTTGAACAAATAAAATAGGTACAGCATGTGTGTGCACACAGACACACATTCGTGGGAACCACAAGCTATTTACTTTTAGCCAAAAAAAAATTAAAGCAAGTTTTAAGAAATGCCTGCAGATATAGAAATCAGAGAGTGGGATCTAAATAAATTTAAGGAAACCTATTTATCTGTTTTCCATTGTTTCTCTGCTGGAAACTTTAGACTTAGTCAGGCCTAACTTTGAACCTTGAGTATTAAACTGATTGTTTAAATATGTATCTTCCTAGTTTTCTTTAACATCAGAGTAATGACACTTATTTCATAGGATTGTTGTATGGATTAAATATATTTTTGAGGCCTCTGACACATTTTATGTCTAGATAGTCATTATTCAATCATAATATTATAGAGCCTGCATGAAAATTGGAATTGGAATCATTTGTAGGGGGTTTCTAGATGTTGGCATTAAGTGCATTTCAGATATGATGATTAAGAGAGGTGAAATGGAAGAGGCTGGAGGTAGAGATTTCTTTAGTAAATATGGTATGCTTAAATAAAACCTCTGGTGAAGGACTTCTCAAATATCTTTGCAAACTTTCATTGAGTTGAAATATAATGTCCTCCCTCAACTCCACTTTGGCTTGATAGCCAAATGACTGACTGATATCAGTCCACTGTACACTCAGCCATGAATTACTAGGAGAATTTTGGTTTTTTGCTTTTCCTTTTAGAATCTCACAGTTTTTTCTCCACTCAAGTCTTTATGTATGTCTCTTGTCCAGCAGCTGGTGATGAACAGAGAGGCCTGGCATGCTGTGGTTCATGGGGTTGCAAAGAGTCGGACACGACTGAGCAACTGAACGAAAGTGAACTGGACTTGTCTGTATCTGTGAAATCACAGCTAAGTTGGACTAAAAGCAAGAGCACAGTGCCCTGTGACCTAATAGGTCTTGTAGCTAATCTATATGGCAAAATTCCTCTGGCATTGAGTGATACCACTACTCAAATGCAGCAGTTTCCTGCAATATTTTTTTTTTTTTTTTTTTGGTGATAAGCTCCATGATGAGCTTACCAGGCTATAGACCATATCTTTGTAAGTCTTGAAATACTACTTTTTACACAACTGTTGCCTTAAAATCATGGCAAGGAGATCATCACATATTATGTAACTTCCTTCTTACTCATAAAGAATAGACTTACACCCTCACAATATCTATAAAGTGTAATTGATGACTATCCAGGTTCATTTGAAGATATGAGGTAGCTGAATAATCCCTACTTGGATGAGGTGGAAGCAAAAACAGACTCAGCAGGCTGGCTCGTCCTGCCTGTCTATGCAACTCAGAGTGACCTGCATTCTGCCTTCAGCTTCTGTTGTGTTAATCTGGGCTGTGCCTCTTGGAAGCTGAAGAAATTTATGAGACATGGCAAAAATAGTTCCTATGCTCGGCCACTAATAATCAACACAGAACGCCATGCCTTCAAGTGACCCCAAGTGACCTGAATCTATCATAAAGACTGCCTGTGGCCAGCAGTATAGGTCACTTTCTACATGGCATGATGCATTCTACTGACCATTTTGAACTAAACTGGCTGCCTTAGGTGACTCTCTTGTTTCCATTAAAGCACTTGTATTAGGAAATTACCTGAAACCTAAGAAACCATTTTCTTTACTACTAGAATATGAATAACAGGTGGACCCTGCTGATTATTTTATTGCTTTCACATTCCACATCGATCCCTTCAGGTCAGTCAGTGGCAAATCTAGGGTAGGCTTTTGCTCTGCCTACTTTCAGGGTCACAAACCTGTCCTCTCTGTAACTTAGGGGCTCTTTAGTGACCCATGTTTCACTGTGTTTGCTCTATAGCAGATGTCTGACTCTTTAAAGTTTCCCCTGAGCAAGATATTCTGTCTTTGCAAATACATCACAAGTAGGTGCAGGAATTTCACATTTTCTTCCCTTCCACTCCAGAGATCGGTGATGGATGGTCACTGCAGTTTCTTTTTTTTTTTCCTTCAGATACGCACCCCCCACCTTTTGTTTGCTAATCCTACATATTTCATCATTCACTCTGTTCCCAAATTGTATCTCCCTGGTATTGTGAATACTTAACAAATAATGGAACAACTTTTCATTTCTCCTTCACTCTCTTTCTCACATTTTCACTTTGAAAGAAATTCATCAATATTGACTCCTGAATCATGAAAATGATCCTCCAGTCACTGAATTATAGAGTCATAGAATGTTAGAGCTGGAAGGGAGCAAAGTTATATTTCTCTTACATCCGTACTTCCAATAGAGCATGTCTTGGCTTGTAGCTGCATGAAAATTTCCCCCACGCAGCTTCATATGTCATAAAGCATGTCACATGCTCTTGATGTTTAGGGTTTTAATGCAGAACCCAAAACATCTATTAAGTCGAGCCCGTTCAATCTCTAAGACTATGCTGCAGCTATTCTAGTGGCTTGAAATGGTGCTGAGGGCACTTCCAAATGTGAGTGTTTGCCACATGAAAGCTTAGAGAATGTGATTTGAAGGACACAGAGATGGTCCACACCAAAACAAAGTCCATATCCACTGGGCACAGACCTCTTTGTGAGGAAAGAGATATTGTCCCATATGCATATATTTGAGAAATATACTAAAATTGTTACCTCACAGATTAGTATCTTGGTATAAATTGGTCAGATCCTCCCTTTTCTTTCCTCCGTTGTTTCACTTAGAAGGAGAAAGTTCCTAGAGATGCGTCATTAAAAGCAAGCCTTGATGTGGGTTCTGGAGGCAAGGATGAGGAAATTAAATTTTGACTGAAGAGTGTGATATTGGAGACCGGTGTTAAGAAAGGCACTAAAACCACAGTACACAAAATTTAATTATTCCCGGTTAACAATTCCCAACTGCTCACGTTTCTCTACTGTGAGATTGAGAAGAGGATCTGTCTGGTGATCACCAGTAGCAACATGGCAGCTGAAACAAATGTTGCAGTGTTGCTGATACCAATGAGGTATCTCAGCCACTATTGTTGTTCTGTTGCCAAGCCCAGCTCTTTGCGATCCCATGGACTGTGGCACACAGGCTTCCCTGCCCCTCACCATCTCCCGAACACGATAATGAAACACTTTCAATAGTGATTTTTAACAGCTCCAAATCATGTGTAAGTAAAATGTAGTCTCCACAAAAAATATATATGAGCAAACTCTCAAGAATCTCCATTAAGAAAATAATCTCAAATACTAACCATATGCTAAGATTATGCCATCCCCTTTAGACACTTTTTTCATAGTGTTTTAATACCATTGCTATTATTTTACATTTATATAGCTCTCTTCACCTGAGGAGAATTATACCTTTCAAATGTTGACTTAATGCTACTCTAGCTCTGTTTGTTATTACTTATCCAGACAATACATATTTAGTTCCTTTAATCTTTTCCCATAAGTACATCGTTCCATTTCTTTAATCATCTGCTACCCTCTGTATGCAGTCCAATTTCTCACCATATTTCAAGTGTCAAGAGGTCTGAGACTGTGGTTTAGCCTAACCAGAATCAAGGAAGGTAGGAGTCATTTCTCTGTATTTTCTTTTTCCCCAACATAATGGATCATTGTATTCAGTTCAGAATACCATCAACCCCTTTGGCAGCCATATCACATTGCAAGCTGATATCTAATTTGTCCTCTGTTATTAGATCCAGGTCTCCATCAGTGTTACTTCTCTCCAGGTTTCTCCTGTCCATTGAATTATTTTGCTCAAGATGTATTGGTTTTCATTTTTCTCAGCTGAATCTCATTTTGTTATTTTTGCGTCATAACCCTACCCTCTCTGGATCCATTTATATAACATCTTAGGAACTTCGGTAGTGCCTGCCATACATCTTAACTTATCACCTGCAAGTTCCAGTAATGATCTATTTCTACTCTTTCCTTACCCAGGAGATCATTAACATAATGAAAATAACTCTTCTTTCAGGTCATTTTAAAAGAGATTTATTAGGACCTGAGCTAAGCATACCCCTACAAGAAAAATACTGTTTGGAACTATTTTCATACATGACAAGAATATTCTTTCTCCTCCTTTCCATTTTTGAATTATGTGAATTAATTGTGATTATTTTCTTAATGGTGATTCTTGAGAGTGTGCTCATACATATTTTTTGTGGAGACTACATTCTACCTATGCATGATTTGGAGTTGTTAAAATAAAAATCACTGTTGAAAGCTTATAAATGTCATGATCTCTGTTACTTGGAGGCCATTTGGATTCCTAAAAGAATCCTTTAGCTTCCTTTTCCTCCATATGCCACACAAGTAATCACATCAGCTTCTCCTCTTATAGGAGGACTAATGAGGCATACAGAGCTTATCAGAAATATTTCCCTTCTATTTAGTTGAAAGAGCCAAAGACAACTTTAAAGCAAGCTCCTAATTGGGTGTACTTGTGTAGTATCACTTTTGGAAAGTCGAGACATGGGGGAATGGAAAAGAACATTGAATTGTCATAAGGGCCCCTAGATTCTGATGTTTACTGAATGGTAAAGACAATTATTCTGATAGAGTCTTCAATCAATATTTCCAGAATATAATCTGTAGGTTGTGTGACAAATATACACTGCTACTTTAAATATGTATATAAAAGTTATGAAAGAAAGTGAAAGTAAAAATCACTCAGTCGTGTCCAACTCTTTGCAACGACGTGGGCTATACAGTCCATGGAATTCTCTGGGCCAGAATACTGGAGTGGGTAGTCTTTCCCTCAGGGGATCTTCCCAATCCGGGGGTTAAACCTAGGTCTCCCACATTGCAGGAGGTTTCTTTATCAGCTGAGCCACGAGGGAAGCCCCAAGAAGCATAGAAGTTATGGTTAGTAACAAAATATGATTTTTTTCCCCCTAGGACAAATTCTACTGTCATGAGTGTCCAGTGGTTTTTTTTTTTTTTTTTTTTTTAACATTTAAAAAAAGTTCCTTGTGTTGGAAAGTGTTGGTTTCATTGATCTGGAAAAAAACATTTCAACACAGTATCTCAACAGTGAAAGCAGTATGTAGGGAATGACAGATTCTAGAATCCTCTTTTCTACCATAAGATTTATTTGCTATGACTTGGATACATTCTATTGATTTCCCTCAATAATTAAGGATAATGGCTTTGATCTCCCCTGAATTATCTAGGTATCTTTGATATTTAGTTATAACAGTAACAAATATCATAGCAATAATTACTAAATTCTCACTGTGTTATAGGCACATTCCTATACATTACCTCTTTAATCTTTACCATATTCCTGAGATATACTTTTCTTTCCAATTTACATATTATAAATTTGACCTTCTGAGAGCATGAGCAAATTACCCAAAGCCACACAAGTTTTAACTGAATGACAGAGCCAGGACTATCAGACTGTGTAATCCTTGCTCCACCCACAATGCCTTGCATGATTTCTGGCCCTGATGCATGTCCTATTCAAGACTCCGTGAGTCAGGAATTTGCGTAGGGCTTAATATGGACAGTGTTTTTGTGCTTCATGATATCTGGGTCTTCAGTTGGGAAGATCCAAAGCTGGGGGTGACTCAGTGGCTTGGAGTGACTCACTATCTGGAGGCATCTGTACTTAGATATATAACCAGTGACACTTACTGTTGACTGGCTCCTCAGCTAGGGCAGTCAGCAAAATGCCTACAGTGATGACTTCTGTGGAGTGTAGCAGCCTGAGACTTCTCACCTGGTAGGTGGATCAAGGTTCTGAAATCAAGTCTTAGGAGAATCAGGCAGAAACTGTGTCATGTTTTATGACCTGCACTTGGAAATCATTTAGTGTCTCCTTCTCTGTGCTCCTTTGGTCAACTGTTTCCTAAGATAACTCAGGTTCAAGGGGAGGGGATGTAGACCTCCCTTCCCCTTGGGAAAGTATTCATTTTCAGACATATTTAAAACCTTTATAATTCCAGTTTTGATGTGAGTTCTTGAAGAAATCTGTTTCTCATGGCTTTGGTTTTTAACAGTGGTTGCAATTCATCAACATTGGTTGATAAACCTATCAAATTCTGAACTCTACTCCAAGGATTCTGAAGGGGAGGGGAGCTTGGGTGTCTGTAGTTTTACCAAGCTTCTCATGATTCTTAGAAAGTTGGCCTAATCTAAGGACTAAATTTTACTTACACTGCCTCTATAGGTGAAGAGGTTTTCAGAAGTCTACAGCCAGGCCCACTCTTGATCCAGCTGTCCTAACCTAGTAAACTCCTCAGCCTCTGCTATTACGGCTGCTTGTTTGCCATTCTCATTTCTTCTCCCTGCCTTGGAGAGGCCCATGAAGCTTCACAGTATACCTCCTCTAGATTTTTTTTTTATAATCACATCACCCATGTAACTAAGTAACATTACATTCTGTCACTTAAAATTAATGTTCCTTAGAAGAAATACTTCATCAAAAGAAATCCCTGAAGTATGGTCCTTTCACTCCATTTTAAAAATTAATTAATTTATTATTATTTTTTTAATTTTACTTTACAATATTATATTGGTTTTGCCATACATTAACATGAATCTGCCACAGTGTACACGAGTTCCCAATCCTGAACCCCCCTCCCACATCCCTCCCCATATCATCTCTCTGGGTCATCCCAGTGCACCAGCTCCAAGCATCCTGTATCCTGTATAGAACCCTCTAGATTTACAAAAGCAGTCCTGATCCTATCTCATCAGGGATGGAGGACAGAACTTTAAGCAAAATCTCTGCTGAAGCTATCGTGGCAAGAGGTGTACCAGTTTAAAGCTGTCAGTTGATAATCACTCTACTATGAATGGTTGGGCTGGTAGCACCCAGTGATTTGATTTGCATATTTATAACTTGATGTGTGCACAGAAGTGCCACTTCGGGATGCCACTGCAGCAGCTCCATTCCAATGAAAACATCTTCAAAGACCCTTGTCAGCATTCTTCAGCTTTTCTTTGTGTGGTTTAGAACCAGAGAGTGGGTGGCAGTCCACACCTCTGGAGGAACGGCTGATGAAATCTGAGAACTTTTTCTCCCCTTAAACATCATATCTCACAGCTGTATCAGCAACCAGTCCTCTCAGTGGGACTTTGACCACTGCTCAAATTAAGAATAAAAGAGAAAGGATGCTTCTGTTTTATCTGCCTGGTTTCCAGTCTTCAGATTGTCAGTAGTTTCACACATCTAATATCCATGCATGGAGTGGGAGAGAAGAGACTAAGGAGACTCGCTGGGGAGGATGAAGGGATTTGAGGAAAGAGTGCTTGCAGTAAGAGCTTTTGTAGCTTTGAGTCTGAAAGGCACCTGGTAGTTATCTTGAGCAAGGGACAGGTTATTAAGGAGATTGGCCTGCAATTCAATTAGAGAGGCTATGAAGAGAACCCTGCTGCATTCATCCATGGGACAGAAAAGTCAAACTCAGCTTGCTAAACCTACTGGACCACTAATCTATAAATCTCAGCCACTATTTCATAACTATACCTGACAGAGGCTAAAGAGATGTGATCAATTAGAATCATGTTCTCCAAATCCTTCATAGAGGTGAGAGTGTTTAGAAGTAGATAAAACAAGCAAAAACCAATGAAAACCATGTCATATTCTTTTCAGGAGTTGGGTAAGGTAGTGGAGGGCAAAAAGCAACTAGTTTTTTTTTTTTTTTTCCTTCCTCTCTCTTTGGTGATTTCAGACTGGGTCTAGCCATCTGTATCTTCAAAAAAGTATTTATTGAAGATGCTTTGGAATCCCTTAAGAACTTTATAAAATATGAAGATGTCTAGAACCCACCTTAGATCTACTGGTCAGAAAACCTGGGGGTAGGACCCTGGAATCAGAATTAATAATAGTAACAAGTTGCTCAATGATTCCAAAACATACTCAAGTTGAAGTATTGTAGATCCTGTCACTGGCCATGTTGGGAGAGCCAGCAATGTTGCTATAGGTCTTTATTAACAAGCACACTCTTTATCTCTGTACTTGCCCCTCAAGGGGACTCAAGGGCACTAGGAGGGTTTTTGAAGTTTGATATTAACTAGTTGACCTTTATAAAGTAGTTAGAATCTTCTTTGATATTAATTTGTCATTATATCAGCAAACATTCTAAAGAATAATTACCTATAGTACACAATGCAGTAAAGATGCCTCTTGGTTTTGAATAAAAATTAGATATAATTTTCTATATTTGAGCTCAGTAAAGTTGCTTGTCCAAATAACTACTAAATTTCTTCAGCCATGGAAGAACTAGTAGAGGTAGTATAACATTTTAATCATTATGAAAACCCAACAGATAAAACAATGTGAGGTGGGTTAATAAATTAATGTTGTACAGAGATCATGTTGAGTTAATTGTCCTTTTGACTATGTTTCTTGGAAGAGTTCATAGTGATGTTTCTTAAGGCCCATTTGACTTTACATTCCAGGATGTCTGGCTCTAGGAGAGTGATCACACTATTGTGATTATCTGGGTCATGAAGATCTTTTTTGTATAGTTCTGAGTATTCTTGCCACCTCTTCTAAATATTCTTTGTTTCTGTTAAGTCCAAACCATTTCTGTCCTTTATTGTGTCCATCTTTGTATGAAATGTTCCCTTGGTATCTCTAATTTTCTTGAANTCCATTTTCATTCCAATCCTAAAGGAAGGCAATGGCAAAGAATGCTCAAACTACCATACAATTGCACTCATCTCACACGCTAGTAAAGTAATGCTCAAAATTCTCCAAGCCAGGCTTGAACAGTATGTGAACTGTGAACTTCCAGATGTTCAAGCTGGATTTAGAAAAGAGACGAACCAGAGATTAAATTGCCAGCATCCTTTAGATCATCAAAAAAGAGAGAGTTCCAGAAAAATATCTACTTTTGTTTTATTGACTATGCCAAAACCTTTGACTGTGTGGATCACAACAAACTGTGGAAAATTCTTCTAGAGATTGGAACACCAGACCACCTGACCTGCCTCCTGAGAAATCTGTATACAGGTTAAGAAGCAACAGTTAGAATTGGACATGGAAAAACAGACTGGTTCCAAATCGGGAAAGGAGTATGATAAGGTACATATCGTCACCCTGTCATTTAACTTATATGCAGAG
This sequence comes from Neotragus pygmaeus, assembly GCA_006410875.1. Taxonomy (NCBI): domain Eukaryota; kingdom Metazoa; phylum Chordata; class Mammalia; order Artiodactyla; family Bovidae; genus Neotragus; species Neotragus pygmaeus. The sequence goes on along the minus strand of SJYV01009037.1, from coordinate 590,654 downwards.
GACATCATGAGAAATGCTGGACTGGATGAAGCACAAGCTTGAATCAAGCTTGCCACGAGAAATATCAATAACTTCATATAGGCAAATGACACCACCCTTACGGCCAAAAGCGAAGAAGAACTAAAGAGGCTCTTGATGAAAATGAAAGAGGAGAGTGAAAAAATTGGCTTAAAACTCAACATTCAGAATACTAGGATCATGGCATCCGGTCCCATCACTTCATGGCAAATAGTTGGGAAAACAGTGGAAACAGTGTCAGACTTTTTTGGGGGGGGGGCTCCATAATCAGTGCAGATGATGATCGCAGCCATGGAATTAAAAGATGCTTGCTCCTTGGAAGAAAAGTTATGACCAACCTATATAGTATATTAAAAAGGAGAGACATTTACTTAGCTGACAAAGTTCTGTCTAGTTAAAGCAATGGTTTTTCCAGTAGTCATGTATGGATGTGAGAGTTGGCGTATAAAGAAGGCTGAGTGCCAAAAAATTGATGCTTTTGAACTGTGGTATAGAAGACTCTTGAGAGTCCCTTAGACTATAAGGAGGTCCAACCAGTCCATCCTAAAGGAAATCAGTCCTCAATATTCATTGGAAGGACTGATCCTGAAGCTGAAACTCTGATTCTTTGGCCACCTGATGCGACGGACTGATTCATTTGAAAAGACCCTGATGCTGCGCAAGATTGAAGGCATGGGGAGAAGGGGATAACAGAGGATGAGATGGCTGGATGGCATCACTGACTCAATGGACATGAGTTTGAGTAAACTTTGGGATTTGGTGATGGACAGGGAGGCCTGGAGTGCTGCAGTCCATGGGGTCACAAAGAGTCAGATTCGACTGAGTGACTGAACTGAATTGAACTTCAAAGAGTGATAGATAAAAAAAATAATGGAAGGTAATAATTATTCAGCACCTGATATGTGCCAAGCACTGTGTTATTGACATTACAAATTTTCTTTAATCCAATGCAAGTAGGCTTTATGTATATACACATATATATATATATATATATATATTTGGATATAAATCAGTATACATAAGTTAAGTAGATTCTTATTGCTTATTTATTATGCATGACACGAATTGTCCTCCCCCGAAAGAGATCACTGAAAGTAAAATGGAAGTGATTGGGAAAGGATTTAGATCTAATGCCATTGTACATTTGAAGTGAAGTTGAATGGTCATTTGTTCTAGTCCAGTCTTCACCATTATATCATAAAATTGTAATCCGTAATATGTGGAAAATGTCTGAACACCTGGTGTTGGCAGAATTACTATTGAATCTTGAAAATTTAGATAACACTACATTTGTGACTCATTTTGATAGTTAAGTATTTGCATATATAGTACCACAGAGTTTTAGATTTGATTAAGATACTTTTTAGATAAAGAAGCCAAAATCCAAGTCATTTTATTAAATATGTTTTT
>SJYV01009037.1:491544-588701 GCA_006410875.1 Neotragus pygmaeus | reverse complement strand
GGGGGGGGGCTCCATAATCAGTGCAGATGATGATCGCAGCCATGGAATTAAAAGATGCTTGCTCCTTGGAAGAAAAGTTATGACCAACCTATATAGTATATTAAAAAGGAGAGACATTTACTTAGCTGACAAAGTTCTGTCTAGTTAAAGCAATGGTTTTTCCAGTAGTCATGTATGGATGTGAGAGTTGGCGTATAAAGAAGGCTGAGTGCCAAAAAATTGATGCTTTTGAACTGTGGTATAGAAGACTCTTGAGAGTCCCTTAGACTATAAGGAGGTCCAACCAGTCCATCCTAAAGGAAATCAGTCCTCAATATTCATTGGAAGGACTGATCCTGAAGCTGAAACTCTGATTCTTTGGCCACCTGATGCGACGGACTGATTCATTTGAAAAGACCCTGATGCTGCGCAAGATTGAAGGCATGGGGAGAAGGGGATAACAGAGGATGAGATGGCTGGATGGCATCACTGACTCAATGGACATGAGTTTGAGTAAACTTTGGGATTTGGTGATGGACAGGGAGGCCTGGAGTGCTGCAGTCCATGGGGTCACAAAGAGTCAGATTCGACTGAGTGACTGAACTGAATTGAACTTCAAAGAGTGATAGATAAAAAAAATAATGGAAGGTAATAATTATTCAGCACCTGATATGTGCCAAGCACTGTGTTATTGACATTACAAATTTTCTTTAATCCAATGCAAGTAGGCTTTATGTATATACACATATATATATATATATATATATATTTGGATATAAATCAGTATACATAAGTTAAGTAGATTCTTATTGCTTATTTATTATGCATGACACGAATTGTCCTCCCCCGAAAGAGATCACTGAAAGTAAAATGGAAGTGATTGGGAAAGGATTTAGATCTAATGCCATTGTACATTTGAAGTGAAGTTGAATGGTCATTTGTTCTAGTCCAGTCTTCACCATTATATCATAAAATTGTAATCCGTAATATGTGGAAAATGTCTGAACACCTGGTGTTGGCAGAATTACTATTGAATCTTGAAAATTTAGATAACACTACATTTGTGACTCATTTTGATAGTTAAGTATTTGCATATATAGTACCACAGAGTTTTAGATTTGATTAAGATACTTTTTAGATAAAGAAGCCAAAATCCAAGTCATTTTATTAAATATGTTTTTCCTGATAATAATTTTTATTCTTATGGTAATAAGGAAATTACTTTAATTTCAACGCATTTCATAAAGCCAGAAATGACTAAAATTACTTTGGTTTAACAATTTTCATAAAAAATTGACTGAATGTTAAAAGACATTATGTATGGATTTCTTCACTTATAGCTGATATGCCTTGGGTGACTGTGCCTTAGTTTCTTTAACCCTAAAATAGAAATGAACAAAGGATCAAGTTCATTGGGCTGTTTTGAAAACTAAATTAGAAAATATACATTCAGTACTTAGCATGGAGCTTATTAAAGTTAGATTCATGCTTCCAATTATTAATTAAACAGACAAGTTTATAACATATATTAAATTCTACTAACATGCAGTAGTCTAGTCTGATTAAAAACTACCCTATAATTCATACATTTTAGTAAGCTGACAGTTCTCTACCCCCAAGTTACTCAGAGTTGGGTAATGTTTTACATAATCATAATTATGAAACTATCTTGCTGACAATGAAATTCTGCATTATAAAGATCTGGAAATTCAAACTCATCTGCTTTTATTTCTATGTATGTCAAGTTGTTGTACTATATTGTAGAGATTTATTTATTTTTATTGTGGAGATTTATTTCAATGGTAAATAGTAAGAATAATATCCTCTTAGTTTTCACTATCGGGCTGAAGTGCTGAAGAATCCTCCTGCCAATACAGGAGACTCGGGTTTGATCCCTGGGTTGAGAAGATCCCCTGGAGAAGGAAATGGCAACCCATTCCAGTATTCTCGCCTGGGAAATTCCAGGGACAGAGAGCTTGGTGGGCTGCGGTCCATGGGGTCACGAAAGAGTCGGACAAGATGTAGCGACTAGAAAACAACAACAATGATTTTCACTAAAGGCATACAGAAAAATATACATTAGTTTTGAAAAGAAAATAGATTAAAAATTGGCCTTCTTTGAAAAAAAGATAATTAGCTTATTTTCATCAACCGTGTATAAAAGAACCATCCCTTCCCCATTTTGCTTTGCTGTGTTTGTGTACAGATGGGCCCTCTTTGTTGACAAGGTACTAATGATGATGCCCCTATCACTCTTTAGCTCTTCTCATTACCTCCTAACCACCTTCATTTATTACTTCTGATTCCCCACATGTTCAGTATATTAAATGTTAACAAATGGTTCTCATTTTACATGACAATCCTAATAATTAATGTTTATAGAAGCATATTAGGCACATAATGCCAAAATATATTACCTAAAGTGTTCATCTCTAATTTGAGTTTCTTTTGTATGTTGGGAATAGAATGTGCTATTTAGAGGTCACAGTAGGAACACAGATACACCTCTACACCTCTCAATCTTATGTCTGTTAATCTGTGTCAGTGAAGAATTCTAAATCTGATTTTCTGTTAGCAGTGTCTGGCCGGCAGGAAATATCTCTTAAGCCCAGAGAAGAGTAGCTGGAATTCATAATATAAAGAGAGAATGTGATGCAGGGAAATATTCTTGGCCTGGCATCTCTTTTGTGTCCCAGTGACTGTGGGAGGTCACTTCTTTTATGTGACGATTTACCACTCTTCCTTCTATCCAGCTTGGAGAAAGAAAGATGAGAGCAGAGAAGCAGGCCTCGACCCTTCGATTCTTGGCTAATGAGCATCAAGAGGACCACAGAGAGAGCATTGGCAAGAAAAATACAAGAGGCATGGAGATAAGGGAATCACTGCCCTGTAAATAAGGAACAGAACTCAGTAACTGATTGGGTTGGTGGCACAACTGTACTTGGAGCATCCTGACCTTTGTAAAGTCTCAGCACAAGTAAGATGGGTGTGACATCACTGATGTCTTCAAGACATATCAGGCAAATGATAACCTAATCCACTCTGCCACTTAAATTTTTTAAACATGGACTTTCTGTTTTTTTTCTTTTTTTTGACTTCTGTCACAATCCCACTCATTGCTGACTGGAAATTATTTCCTAGTAAGCAGCATAGTAGGCTGTTATTAAGGACTGACATTCTGCATGATCATCAACTATCTGATTAGTCAGTTACAGGTTTAAAATTCAGTGTACTCTTTATACACTACTTAGTGAGCAAGTATTTACAGTTTTCTAGTGTACAGCAAAGAGTACTACAAGCCTAGGATATAGAAACTCATATGGAGTTCTTGTTCTTAATAACTTGGGTAGAAATAGCCATATGACCTTAAACCTTGATATGAAGGTACTGTAGAGTAGAGAACAAGGCAGCAATTGAGATTGGTGGTTTATAGGATAAAATCCTGGAAAGGATAATCATTTGGCAGCGTCTAAAAGTGACTTTAAAAATATATTCTAAACAGAGAAATTAGGCTGAGCTAAAGTATAGAGTGGGCTTCTCTGGTGGGTCAGACAGTAAAGAATCTGCCTGCAATGCAGAAGACCTGGGTTCAATCCCTGGGTTGGAAAGATCCCCTGGAGAAGGAAATGGCAACCTCCTCCAACGTTGTTGCCTGGAGCATTCCATGGACAGAGGAGCCTGGTGGCTGGGGGAGTCCATGGGGTTGCAAAGAGTGGGATATGACTGAGTGACTAACACTTTCACTTTCAAAGTATAGAGTAAGGAATCACNCTCCTCCAACGTTGTTGCCTGGAGCATTCCATGGACAGAGGAGCCTGGTGGCTGGGGGAGTCCATGGGGTTGCAAAGAGTGGGATATGACTGAGTGACTAACACTTTCACTTTCAAAGTATAGAGTAAGGAATCACTAGAGTGTTCCTGGCAACAACGGTTTGGTCTCACCATGGGGTGAAGTGTAGGAACATGGGTAAGACATGTGGTGGCAGAAGCAGACAACAAATCATGGGGGGTCATGTAGGACCTTGTTAATCCAAATGTGATTACCCATCACCCTCAGTATTGACTTTGGCTGGACCTTGTTGAAAATACTCTAGCCAGACCTACTACATCAAAATCGGAATTTTAACAAGTTCCCCAGGTGATCTGTTTACACAGGAAAGCATGAAAAGCACTGGTGTAGCAGACGTGGACAGATCTAAGGAAAACATAACTGGAAGCTAGGGACTAGAAGTTTTCCTCAGCCAGTCTCTACCTTTTTCTTTTCCTTCATCACCAAGAATGAACTTGTTAGAGTAACTTTAGCCCTTGAACTCTTGCTTTCTGCTGCTTGATTTCAGTGAGACCTACCCCATCCTACAACCCTTACCAGTGAAAACCTGGGCAAGGAAAACCTTGAGTATATGAGGGTAAAATGAAGTTGGCAAATACACCATGGAAAATCTTGAAGGCTAATGTTAACAGCTAATATTCTTTCACTGCATCATGGTTGTCAATATTTCACATACATTTTCCTCACATCAACCCTGTGAGATCATGATCAGTTTCCTCATTTTGCAGATGAAATAATTTAGACAGTGATGTCAGTTGTTGAAGTCATGTGGCTGAGGAAGAAGCAAAATACAGACTAAATCCAGGTTTTCTAATGTGAAGTTTAATGAGTCTTCCTCTTAGCTGCTCTCCTAGCCTGTGAGCTCATGGAGCCCTGGTCTGATTGGTCCTTGGTGATGCACTGTATTCTTGCATTGTTTTGCAATGGAGAATCCAAGAATAATGGGAGTTGGGGGACGCTCAGGGCAGAGGTCTGTTAGAGGATGGTTGTTTTCACCTGTTCAGAGGAGTTGAGATTTAGTTAAATGTTAAAGCAATGTCATTCTTTTTACTCTCTAAGCAGTTACCAAGGGAGGCAAAACAGAGGCAGGAAAAAATTTTAATTAATTTTAGATTAATTCTGATTAAGAACAAGAATCAAATTCTGATGAAAGTCGCCTTCCTTTCCTTTTTCACTGTTCAAGAGTACAAAAGATCATGTCTTTAGAATAAAACCACTCCATTGAATTATGGCCAGTCTAAGATTTAGAATTCATCTTAATGATTGAATTGAAATGTCTTCAAAGATGATTTGATTGATTAAATTGAGATCAGCCATTACTCATATAGTTAAACTGGAAATAAAGATTCTACAGAGATGTATCTGAATGTTCAAATGTAGGTAGAGTAAAATTTCCCATTCCCAATTGTTCAGCCTGTGTTCGTCAATTGAAAGCAAGGATGAGAGATCTAGGGGAAAATCATGAGTATTTTTTTNGTGGATTACAATAAACTGGAAAATTCTGAAAGAGATGGGAATACCAGACCACCTGACCTGTCTCTTGAGAAACCTGTATGCAGGTCAAGAAGCAACAGTTAGAACTGGACATGGAACAACAGATTGGTTCCAAATAGGAAAAGGAGTACATCAAGGCTGTATATTGTCAGCCCGCTTATTTAACTTATATGCAGAGTGCATCATAAGAAACGCTGGGCTGGAGGAAGAACAAGATGGAATCAAGATTGCCAGGAGAAATATCAATAACCTCAGATATGCAGATGCCACCATCCTTATGGCAGAACGTGAAGAAGAGCTAAAGAGCCTCTTGATGAAAGTGAAAGAGGAGAATGAAAAAGTTGGCTTAAAGATTAACATTCAGAAAACTTAGATCATGGCATCTGGTCCCATCACTTCGTGGCAAATAGATGGGGAAACATGGAAACAGTGGCTGACTTTATTTTTTGAGCTCCAAAATCACTTCAGATGGTGATTGCAGCCATGATATTAAAAGATGCTTACTCCTTTAATGGAAAGTTATGACCAACCTAGACAACATATTAAAAAGCAGAGACTTTACTTTGTCAACAAAAGTCCATCTAGTCAAGGCTATGATTTTTCCAGTATTCATGTATGGATGTGAGTGTTGGACTATGAAGAAAGCTGAGCGCTGAAGAGTTGATGCTTTTGAACTGTGGTGTTGGAGAGGACTGTTGAGAGTCCTTTTGACTACAAGGAGATCCAACCAGTCCATCCTAAAGGAGATCAGTCCTGGGTGTTCATTGGAAGGACTGATGTTGAAGCTGAAACTCCAATACTTTGGCCACCTCATGTGAAGAGCTGACTCATTGGAAAAGACCCTGATGCTGGGAAAGACTGAGGGCAGGAGGAGAAGTGGATGACAAAGGATGAGATGTTTGGATGGCATCACCGACTCAATGGACATGGGTTTGGGTGGACTCCCGGTGTTGGTGATGGACAGGGATGTCTAGTGTGCTGTGGTTCATGGGGTCACAAAGAGTCGGACATGCCTGAGCACCTGAACTGAACTGTACATTTTTACCTTTAAGGCACTCACTGCTATGTACAAGAGATTCTAAATCAGTAAAAAGGCAATGATTTAGAGAAGAACTGTGTTTGTGGGTAATCTTTTTTATTTTACAGTTTACAAAAAATGGTATGATAAGTGTCCAATGTTTGGCTGCAATCGTTTTCACTGCAGTACAATGCCGTTTTCTCTGACCTCTTTACAGGTAGTACAGGAAGATACTTTGTTTATGAAGTCCAGAAAAAGGTAACATGAGTTGAATTTATGACATTAAAAACGGGTTAAACTTGTCTGAATCTGCATATATGTGTCCACTTATGTAGGCTGTGTGTGCCTGGTTTTGTACTGAGAGCTTGGATAAATGGGATAGAGTGGGATAGGATCTCCTTTCACAATTCTTGGAGAAATGATGGAATTCTCCAAGGCAAGTTTCCTATTTGTTCACATGGTTGTAGATTTTGAGTTGCTTCTTTGCAGAGGATGGTATACCCAGGGTCTTTCTAGTCCTCTGAATTCATAAATCAGGTCTGTCTAGCAATCGTTCATTTTGCAACTTTCTGTAAAGTGAGTCAGAAACCTCAAATGTCTCCAAATTTGTATAAACTTATCATATCAAAGTGAAAAATGGAAGTGTTATTTGCTCAGTGGTGTCTGACTCTTTGCAACCCTGCCAGGCCCCTAAGTCCATAATTCTCCAGGCAAGAATACTGGAGTGGGTAGTCATTCCCTTCTAGGAGATGTTCCCAACCCAGGGATTGAGCTGGGTCTTCTGCCTTACAGGTGGATTCTTTACAACCTGAGCCACCAACAAAGTCCTATCTTAGCAAAGCTTACCATAAATTTGCAAGCCATTGCTGATAGTTCATCAGGTATCTTTTCCAAACATGAAAATGCTTTTTTAAAAGTTTGCATATCCATTGCACTGTTCAGGACAACATAAGAATATCTATCATCTCAATGCCCACTAGAGGTGAAATAGAAGCACAAACAGGTGGCAGTGCATCACAGTGATTTCAATTCATCTGGTTTTTTGGCATGAACATGTGACTTCTGCATGTAGATATGTTACTGCTTGCCTTTGTCTATGGCTGTGGTTGACTCAGATTCCTTTCCAAGGAACATAGCTGTTCAGTTCAGTCAGTTAAGTTCTGTTGCTCAGTCGTGTCTGACTCTACGACCCCATGGACTGCAGCATACCAGGCTTCCCTGTCCACCACCAACTCCCAAAGCTTGCTTAAACTCATATCCATTGAGTCAGTGATGCCATCCAACCATCTCATCCTCTGTAAATCCCCTCTCTTCTTGCCTTCAATCTTTACCAACATCAGAATCTTTTCCAATGAGTCAGTTCTTCACATCAGATGGCCAAATTATTGGAGTTTCAGCTTCAGCATCAGTCATTCCAATGAATATTCAAGACTGATTACCTTTAGGTTGGACTGGTTGGATCTCCTTGCAGTCCAAGGGACTCTCAGCAGTCTTCTCCAACACCACAGTTCAAAAGCATCAATTCTTCGGCACTCAGCCTTATTTATGGTCCAACTCTCACATCCATACATGACTACTGGAAAAACCATAGCTTAGACTAGATGGAACTTTGTCGGCAAAGTAATGTCTCTTCTTTTTAATGTGTTATCTAGTCTAGATTTGTCATAGCTTTTCTTCCAAGGAGCAAGCATCTTTTCATTTCATGGCTGCAGTCACCATCTGCAGTGATTTTGGAGTCCCCCAAAATAAAGCCTGTCACTTTTTCCCTTGTTTCCAAATCTATTTGCAATGAAGTGATGGGACCAGATGCCATGATCTTAGTTTTCTGAATGTTGAGCTTTAAGCCAGCTTTTTCACTCTCCTCTTTGACTTTCATCAACAGGCTCTTTAGTTCATCTTCACTTTCTGCCATAAGGGTGGCATCATCTGCATATCTGAGGTTAATATTTCTCCAGGCACTCATGATTTCAGCTTGTTCTTCATCCAGCCCCACAGTTTGCATGCATGATGTACTCTGCCCATAAGTTAAATAAGCAAGGTGACAATATACAGCCTTGACATACTCCTTTCCCTATTTGGAACCAGTCTATTGTTCCATGTCTGGTTCTAACTGTTGCTTCTTGCCCTGTATACAGATTTCTCGGGAGTCAGGTAAGGTGATCTGGTATTCCCATATTTTAAATAATTTTCCAGTTTGCTGTGTTTCACACAGTCAAAGGCTTCAGAGTAGTCAGTAAAGCAGAAGTAGATATTTTTCTGGGACTCTCTTGCTTTTTTGATGACCCAACAGATGTTGGCAATTTGATCTCTGGTTCCTCTGTTTTTTCTAAATTCAGCCTGAACATCTGGAAATTCGTGGTTCACATACTGCTGAAGCCGGTTTGGAGAATTTTGAGCATTATTTTTCTAGGTAAAGGAGAAAAGGAAAGATATATCCATCTGAATGCAGAGTTCTAAAAAATAGCATGGAGAAATAAGAAAGCCTTCCTCAGTGATCAGTGCAAAGAAATAGAGGAAAACAACAGAATGGGAAAGACTAGAGATCTCTTCAAGAAAATTAGTGATATCAAGGAAACATTTCATGCAATTGGGCACAATAATGGACAGAAATGGTATGGACCTAATAGAAGCAGAAGATATTAAGAAGAGGTTGCAAAAATACACAGATGAACTATACAAAAAAGATCTGAGTGACTCAGATAACCATAATGATGTGATCACTCACCAAAAGCCAGACATCCTGGAATGCAAAGCCAGGTAGGCCTTAAGAAGCATCTCTATGAACAAAGGTAGTGGAGATGATGGGATTCCAGTTGAGGTATTTCAAATCCTAAAAGATGATGCTGTGAAAGTGCTGCATTCAATACGCCAGCAAATTTGGAAAACTCAGCAGTGGCCACAGGACTGGAAAAAGTCAGTTTTTATTCAATCACAAAGAAAGGCAATGCCAAAGAATGTTCAAACTGCTGCACAATTGCACTCATCTCACAAGCTAGCAAATTAATGCTCAAAATTTTCCAAGCCAGGCTTCAATAGTACATAAACATAGCTGGTCTCTTCTCAAATGCAAAGAGTCCCTAGAGATGAATACCTCAAAAAAGACATAATTTTGCCTTCTTTTCTAGGGTCAAAAATAGGCACTGATCTAAAAGAACATAGCTGTGAAAAGTAAATGACATTAACACATATTTTAAAATCTGTAACTATATTTCTTAGTGATCTTAAAAAAAGTGGAAACATTGGCAGATTTTATTTTTTTGGTGTCCAAAATCACTATAGAGGATTACTGCAGGCATGAAATTAAAAAAAAAAAAAAAAAAAAAAAGTAGGTCTGCTATAATGTGCAAGAGGGAAGTTCAAAAGGTTGACTTATTAGTCTAGCTATCATGAATTGTTTCTCAAGGAAATTATCCAGCATGTAGTATTTTAAATTCTCTGCAATTACAGTTCATAGTCTCTCTCTATTAATTTACTTATGAGTTAGCATTAACTTCCTGTGAAACATCAACCAACTGTGATTCACATCTTCTAGGGAGAAAACTGGCTCAATGAAATATCACTTCTGTTACAGATCAAAGGTTTCCTTTTCCCCATGTTTGTGACAGAAGCAGTTATTTCCTGGTGTGATTTGGAGCCCTGGGGGGGGTTTGTACAATTTCCCACCATTTGGTTAGAAAAATGTCCAAACTGGAATCTCCAAATACGTCAAGAATTTCTCGGTCATCTTTAACTTGGAGATCATTCCAGCCTGAGCAGGCTTGGGGGGTCTGTCCTGGGAGAAATAACAGATGACCTTTACTGAGCAGTTTGTGAACACGGACGGCTCACGTTATGATCTCTTCGCATTCATTTAACCCTCACATAGCCCTGCAATCAGCTGCCAGGAAGACCTTTATTTTATAGCAGATAAAATTTCAATTTACAAAGGTTAGGTAACCTGCCCAAGGATGCTGCTGGGGAGGAAGAAAGCCCCGATTTGACTATAAATAGTCACGACATAAAGGCAGTGGCAGCTTCATCCTGTGGCTTCTCCTCTGTTTGTATACCATTGATTCTTTGAGTGGAGGAAACACTGGGTTAGGAAAACAAGTAGGAAGTGACTCATATTCTTAATGATTCAGGAGCCTATTCACTATGAGAATAAGTCATGAATTACTTTCCTTCCCTCCTCCCTGAGTTTGCTTTTTACCCACCACAGAACACAGCATCATCTTTACCAAAGAGAAAGCAGGAAATAGAAAAACATAAATGCCAAATAAGAAAGTCAATAAATAGGAAAAATGACATTCAGTCTACCTATGAAGGGGAAACCCAGCCCATCCCCCTGTATTTCTTTCTTACTCTCATCCTACTGACACAGAACACTTCCAGTAGCAAATGTGTGGCCATCTTTCCCCACACCAACGAACACCCAGTTCGGTGGTGGCTGTGGAGGCGGAAGGTTTGCCCCCACATAACCAAGCAAAGCTCAGCACACTAGCAGGGGTTCCTACAAGGTAACTCAACTCTGGCTCTACCTGAGAGGACACCAGATTCCACAGGTGAGAGGTCAGTTTCATAAAGACCGCCCCCCTCTCCCAGGCGGTTATCTGTGCTGCTGACACACGGTCTGCAGATCAGAGGTTCCCATGATCCCTTCCTTGTTCTTTACACTCCAGCCACAAGTCCAGGTTGTTACCTGTATTTCTGACTATAAGTCAGAGGTTCCCAAGATGCCCCCCTCCTTGAGTTTGATTAATTTGCTAGAGCAGCTCACCAAACTCAGAGAAAACATTTTACTTAGTAGATTAATGGTTTATTCTAAAAGGATTTAACTCAGAAACAGTCAGGCTAAAGAGATGCACAGGGCAAGGTGTGCGGGAAGAACATGGGGCTTCACGCCCTCTCCAAATGTACCACTCTACCCAAACTCGACGTTCATCAAACTGAAAGCTCTCTAAATTCTCTCCTTTGGAGATTTTATGGAAGCTTCATTACCTCCATAAAGCTGAATAAATGATTAACTAAACTCCGTGGTTTACTAAATAAATCATTGGCCACTGGCAACTCATGGCTTCTACCTCCAGCCCTCTCTCCCTTTCCAGGGGTTCAGAGGATGGGACTGAAAGTCAAAACCCTCTAATCCCATGACTGATTCCACTGACAACCAGCCTCTATCCCTATGTTCCAAAAGTCACTGCATTAATATAGCAAAACACAGCTTGTTTTCTCTTACCACCTAAGAGGAATTCCAAGGGTTTTAGGAGCCAAGTGTATTGTTTAATGATATAGATGTATTGGTATATTGTTTTTATATTCTTTATATAAAGGTATATTGTTTAATATATAATAAGCAATATCTTAATTCTATAAATTCTATAAATCAGTTATATATATTTTTAACTGAAGTCCAGTTGATTTACAATGTCACGTTAATGTCAGGTGTACACTGATTCACATTGAATATATTCTTTGAGATTCTTTTCCCTTATAGGTTATTACAAAACATTGAGTATATTTCTCTGTGCTATACAGTAGATTCTTGTTGGTTATCTTTTATATACAGTAGTATGTATATGTTAACNCTAAGAGGAATTCCAAGGGTTTTAGGAGCCAAGTGTATTGTTTAATGATATAGATGTATTGGTATATTGTTTTTATATTCTTTATATAAAGGTATATTGTTTAATATATAATAAGCAATATCTTAATTCTATAAATTCTATAAATCAGTTATATATATTTTTAACTGAAGTCCAGTTGATTTACAATGTCACGTTAATGTCAGGTGTACACTGATTCACATTGAATATATTCTTTGAGATTCTTTTCCCTTATAGGTTATTACAAAACATTGAGTATATTTCTCTGTGCTATACAGTAGATTCTTGTTGGTTATCTTTTATATACAGTAGTATGTATATGTTAACTCCAACGTCCTCATTTATCCCTCCCCACCTTTCCCCTTCTTTAACCATAAGTTTGTTTTCTGTGTCTGTGAGTCTTTGTTTGGGAAATAAGTTTTGTTCTTTAAGATTCCACATATAAGTGACATCATATGATATTAGTCTTTCTGTCTGGCTTACTTCACTTATATCTTTATAAAGACTGCCCCACCCCCAGGCGGTTATCTGTGCTCCTGCCACACTGACTGCAGATCAGAGGTTCCCATGTTCCCCTTCTTGCTCTTTACACTTCAGCCACAAGTCCAGGTTGTCAGTATGATCATCTCTAGGTCTACCATATTGCTTCAAGTGGCATTATTTCATTCTTTTTTTATGGCTGAGTAATAATTGTTATCAGGTAAAGTTTACAAATAACTTCTCTATATGTCTAATCACATCTCAATGGGATTTGGAGTATGCTTTAGAATGAGAGAATTTATGGTCTAGCTGGGCAATAAGGCATTAATGATATAGAAATAAGAAAATAAAAATAATCTACTGACACATTACACAAAGATATTTTTCAAATTAGGGTGTAGTCTTGGAAGGATGAAAGTATATGAAGGAATGATTTTGAAAATTTGAACTAATTTTCTTGTATTAAATTTTATAGAAAATTTTATTAGCTTCTATAGTATTAGTATATGATGTTATGGGGTTTCCCTGATGGCTCAGCAGTAAAGAATCCACCTGCCAATGTAGGAGACACAGCTTCAGTCCTTGAGTTGGGAAGATCCTCTGGAGAAAGAAATGTCAACTCACTCCAGTATTCTTATCTGGAAATCCCATAGACAGAGGAGCCTGGCATGCTACAGCCCATGGGGTCACAAAGAGTTGGACATTGACTAGGAGACTAAGCAATGATAAATATTTCATTGTATATGTAAACCACAGCTTCCTTATCCATTCATCTGTCAATGGACATTTAGGATGCTTACACGTCTTGGCAATTGCAAATAATGCTGCAATGAATGTTGGTTGCATGTATCTTTTGGAATTAGTTTTCTCTGGATATATACCCAGGAGTGAAATTGCAGAATCACATGGTAACTATTTTCACCCTATTATAAATCCCAATATCATAGTCAACCTTCAGTAAAACAAGTAAAATCTCCCACCTTTATTTCCTGGCTTAAGTGAATGTGCAAATGGTGATTCCATAAACCAAGGCATCTTTTTTGACAAGGTCTACTTGCCTTTGAGTTGCTAAGCAACTTTCTTTCCCTCATCCCTAGATGTGTCCTAATAATCACTGCCCCTCAAACTCTGGCCCTACCATCCTATTCAATCCATAATCCAAATACATAAACAATACATTGGATGAACTCATATTCCACAGGTTCTTCCATGCTCCAGGAATGTGTCATTTTTATTTCTTTCCCTAAATTTTGCACAAATAATCTTGTATCTGATATTGTTTAATCTCTGCTTACCTTCCTTCAGTTAAGTTCAGTTCAGCTGCTCAGTCACGTCCGACTCTTTGTGACCCCATGAATTGCAGCACGCCAGGCCTCCCTGTTCATCACCCCATCCCCTGGAGTTCATCCAGACTCACGTCCATCGAGTCAGTGACGCCATCCAGCCATCTCATNAAAGTTATGGAGTACCTCTTATGTGTCAGGCGCTGCATTCAGCATTGATGTGCTGTCCTTTCTGTTGTAGAAAGTTAGCAGAATGCAGATGGTCTTTATATAAAATGGATTGTGTAAGGAGGAGTTTATAGAAGTGAATGCTGTTATAAATAACCGTTGGGAAAAATTATTTAAGGAGCTTAGAAAGATGAAGGCTGAGAACTAGGTAATGGAAGAAGGAGCAGGTAAAATGAGCATACTTATAGAGGGGTTGTGAATTATAGGGGAAAAAAGTTACTTACATGTAATTTTGCCTAGAGCTAGCCTAGGCATGTTTATTTGGAAAAGAACATTTTCTGAAAATGTGCCATGATAAACAAAGTGAACACATTATTTAGAATGCCACTGGCAATCACCATAACAAGTGGACCTTTTCTGTTCCATTATTGGGTCACAATTATCAGTGTCTTAATTTCAAATCACATTCTTCCTTCTTGACTGATCACCATGGTCTCTACAGTAAATAAGTGTAGAATTAATATTTGTAGCCCTTGGGCAGTGTCTGTTACAAAGAAGAGATCTGAGCTAGAGAATCTGCCTGTCTTTGTCCAGCAGAGCTGCTCTTGGTGATGGATAAGTGGGTACATTCTCACCTTGCCCACATAGCTACAATTAACCATTTTTCTTTAGGAAACTCTTCACTTAGGAGGAAAGTGAAGTCAGTCATGTCTGACTCTTCCATCCATGGAAATTTCCAGGCAAGAAAACTAAAGTGGGTTGCCATTTCTTCCTCTAGAGGATTGTCCCAATCCAAGGATTGAACCCAAGTCTCCTGCATTGCAGGTAGATTCTTTACTGACTGAGCCACCAGGGGATCCCTCACTGAGAAAGAGAGACATACCAATTAGAATCACATTGCAAGTTGTATCATGATGGCTTTGGGTCAAGGAAATATTTTGCTTGCTGTCTTTATAATTTCTAAAATTATAACTTTATACTTTTATTCTAACTATCCCCCTTACTTTATAAAGCCTCCATTTCATAGTTTGGCAGGAATACTTTTTGCTATGAATATATGTATGAAGAATGAGGCCCAGTCATATCTCCAGTGACTCAACTGATGAAATGCAGAAATCTCAGGCCATTATTGAAAATAGCTCCCCAGTCTTCATGGTGGACAGCTCTCTCAAGAAATCATTTTGGAGAATAGGTGTATCTTGGATATCAGCAGACAATGTACCTCTTTCCAAGATAAAAGAATATTAAAAAATATTATAGACATAATCTTCTGTCATCTTCCCTTGTCTGCTTCTGTTTGTTGAAGGCTTTATCATTGGATTCATTTTATTTTATTTGTTTGTTGACATTGAGTTAACTTTTCTCTTTTGTTCAGTGTCAGTTGTCATTAACAATATTTGTTTATTAGAGGGACATTTTTCAATTGCAGCCTACCTGTAATTTGATGATCTTATCCTTCAGCCTTTGTTAAATACTATTAAGTCTCAAGCACATGAGTGTGACATTTTAATTGCCTATTTCTAGTCCTAGATTTTCATTTTGGCAGACATATTTAAACTAAAATAATTTTAGTTATGGTGATATCAAATTTTTTCATTTTCAAATATTAAAGACATATTTAAAGTATGTCTAATATATTAACTTTTCTTATTTTCAAGTAATAATATTCAGAGACATTAGGTTAGAAACCAGGTATTAAAAATTATTTATTTACTTTTGTTTTTATTAAGACAGCACAGATGATCTGAAAGAGTTAAATCATTTCCCAAAAATGAGTATCCTATTTCTAAATGTTAGAGTGTGTGTGTGCTAAACTGCTTCAATCATATCTGACTCTTTGAGACCCTATGGGCTGTAGCCTGCCAGCCTCCTCTGTCTATAGCATTCTCCAGGCAAGAATAGTAGAGTGGGTTGCCAGCCATCCTCCAGGAGATCTTCCCAACACAGGGATCAAACCCATGTCTCTTAGGTCTCCTGATTGGCAGGCAAGTTCTTTACCACCAGCACCACCTGGGATGCCCTCTAAATATTAGATTGGTATTTTATTTTATGAATATCATGCAGTCTTATGAGGTAAAGAGTAATATCTCCATCATAGATGGGAAAGATAGATTATTGCTACACATTTAAGCAACTCTATGCATGATACAAATCAAATCAGTGGGAGAACAAGAGAACAAATTACAAGACCCCTGAACACTTGCCCAGAACCCCTTCCATGTGATGCTGTGGCTCCTCATGTCATATGCGCTCTGGGTTCAAACCCTTGGGATCTGTGGCTGAGTGTATTCTTCTGCTGCCTGTGGCTTTGCTGACCAAGGGGATGGATGACTGAGGGCTGCTGCACAGCCAGCCTGCTTCCTCCCTTCACCTCTCTGCTAAATGGATGTGATCAACGTGTGCCTTAGACATGGGCGCCTAAATAATGGAGCTGCGTTTCCTTGTGGAGCTCAGTAATATTTACTGAGCCCAACAGCTTCATTTTCCTCAGTGCCTGCTGCATTAATGGCTGGCTTCAGGTGGGAGGTGAGAAGGGAGGGAATGAAGAATTGCTGCAAGGGACTCAGGCGACGCGGTTAACGGATGGCCTTATTAAAGACACTTTCCCTGGGCCTAAGTGAAGCTTTTTGTCTGAGTCGGCAAGAAGTAGGTCATTTTCCTGAGCTGTCGGGCTCGGTGCTTACTTGACTTGTGGCTGTAGTTGCAGCAAGCTNGACGCGGTTAACGGATGGCCTTATTAAAGACACTTTCCCTGGGCCTAAGTGAAGCTTTTTGTCTGAGTCGGCAAGAAGTAGGTCATTTTCCTGAGCTGTCGGGCTCGGTGCTTACTTGACTTGTGGCTGTAGTTGCAGCAAGCTATCGGCTTCCCTACTGGCTTTTGGTTTCCTGAGATATTCTAACGGCCCAGTCTCTCTAGGCCTTCCCAATAGGACTGGACCTTTCCACAGACCATTTTTTTCTTTCTTGAGCTGCTTCATAGCACTTCCTGAGTCATTTACAACTAGACACAGTGGAGATCTCTGAATCTCTGCCCCTAAGTCTGGGCCCGGTTCTGAGCTGTTCCATTGGTCTAGTGGTTGCAGATACCTGGAGAGCCAGAGAAATTTTGCAGAGCCTCAAAACATACACATGCTAAGAAACATCTGTAAGTAGAATGAAAAACAGACTCAACTCATATATGTATTGCTTTTGTTTCCCAATGCAGCTACTGCATATTATAGTGAGTAAAATTTGAGTTCATTTAAATTAGTTCTGAATTTATAGCAACTTCTCATCACTGAGCACTTTCTCAATCAAATGGATATTGAAGGAATGGCCCAAGTCCTGAGTGGTTCTTCACAGTCTTCTGATGGTTTTGTAATATTTGCTAAGAATTTGCTCTGCTTCTATACTGTTCTCATTACATGGCATGCTGTCTCCTGGAGGTTCTACCTGTCACAGCTGATACATCAGTGACCTTTTAGCATACTGATAGTAATCCTTTTCCCTCCACAGCTCCTGTTTTGGAAGAGGTTAGTCATTGTGTCTCTACTTCGCCCACTCCACCAGTTAAAGGCTTATGAGTGGTCATTCCCTAGAGACGCAAAAGGGCAGAATGCTTAGAAGGTTAAAACACAAGACAGTCTATAGTCTGCTAGGTAGCTCCCTGTCATTTGAATAAGGCTGCATTATCCTGTCCTTCTGTTTTGGTTCCATTTTCCCTCTACTCCCCACACAGTTTTCCCCAAAGTCCCTAAGTGATTGGCAGATATATACCAGATTAAGGGTAGTTGCTGCTTAGCTTTGAAAAGCTCTACAAAGATAGGTTGTATCTGTTTCTGTTCCTTGTACCAGGAATGTGGCAAAGGAGAGGGAACTCTAAATATACCAGGAAATAAACCAGTGTCACTAAGCAGGCTCTTGCAAATTTAGAAATTCCAAGTGCTTAATTAAGCCTGACTGGAAAATCGTTTCTGCCCACAACATGAAGAACAGGAAATAAAGTGAAACTGCCCCCTTGAAATTAGTTCTCAAAACGTATATAACATACTTTAATTGATAGGTAAGGAAATAATTTTATGAGTTAGATTCCTTCTCCCCCCCACCAAATGCTGTAGATTTATGATTGTATCTTTTGAGATTGAGAAGAAAACACTGAAATACATTTTTCCAGTGAACAATACTGCCTAGGTTTCTTTGTGCCTCTGCACCCTTCTCCAGTGCTCTTTCTCACAAACTTCAGAAATCAGAGAAAAGCCTCGTATCTCCTTAAAAAAAAAAAAAAAAAAAAACTTCTGAACACACACATATCTGTCAAACATATCAGACATGTTGGAGCCAGCAGATATAAAGCTGCTGATTTTAAGCCCATGATTTATTTGCTAAAACTGGGCATGATTTTGGGCAGAAAATTAGAGAGGAGAACAGAAGGAGGGTCTCTCCCTTCTGTCCACAGCTCTGCAGGGATTTCTGTTGGAGCCAGAAGAGAAGAATCAGACAGAAGGTTTCTTTAGCTTCCAAGAGAGTAAGTCAATTGTTGCATTATATTTTAGGTAGCTGCGGCTATAACAAAAGCACAATGGATGGCTAGATGGATTTATAGATAGATGCCTAGATGGGTGATAAAGAGAAATGGAATGTGCATTGAGGAACTGTGTCACAGAATGCCTTCGGAAGATTCTTTGGCTGCCAGAGATGCCACACATAAAGAAGATAAAGGAGAGAGAGAGAGCCAATAAGCTGGAAATCTNGATTTATAGATAGATGCCTAGATGGGTGATAAAGAGAAATGGAATGTGCATTGAGGAACTGTGTCACAGAATGCCTTCGGAAGATTCTTTGGCTGCCAGAGATGCCACACATAAAGAAGATAAAGGAGAGAGAGAGAGCCAATAAGCTGGAAATCTATTATGAGTACAGGTTGGTAGATTCTGGAAGAAAAGAAAAGGTGGAAGTAGGGGTATCACCAAAGAATAATGAAGATAAAATTAGACAACATGAGCTAAACTGAAATACTATGCTTTTTCGCCCTTGTATGAGCTCAAAGGATACATACTTTTCCCCAAAAGATAATTTCTGACTCTCGTATTATGTATGAAGAAATCACTGTATGATAATTTTAGTAAACTTTATCAGTTTGCTTAGTGTGTCCAACAGTAATCTCATGATTATTTCCCAGGATAAGACATTTCCAGAATGACATTCCCCAGGACAAGGCTGAAAAGAATAATCTAAAGAGATCGAAATGTAGCAACCTGAATGATCAGACCCAAACTTAGCATTTAGNTATTAATGAGGCAACTGGCAGGAAGACAAAGAAGGTAGTTCTAAGAAGAGCTTGAACACACACACACACACAATTTTATATAGGGACACATAAACACATAATGTAGATACTAGGAAAAAGATGCTGAAATAAGACTGCCATGTTAGATATTTGATAGGCTAATGTCCTACAGGACAATAAAACCATATTCCCTCCTTCACTGAACTTCACAAATTATAATGATATCAATTTATGCAAAACTTTTACCTTATAAAATTATAAAAAATGCCAGCTCCTTTATCATTTGTGGATTGTTAGTAACATACACTGTGATATTCTCCAAGAGTGTCAATTAAGGTCAAGAAGATATTTTGGAAAATGCTCTGGCTTGATGTCAAAGAATTAATTGATCATCTATTTATATTTTTTCCATGTTTGGGATACATTTGTTTTTAAATTATTGCTAAAAGAACTTCTGGAAGGGACAACCTAGAAACTATTGAGCAGAAATGAGATGACTGATTCCAGGAACTTCTCCTCTCTCTCCAGTCAAGCTGGGTCTTCTTTATTCTGAAATCATCAAGGTGAGAGGAAATGAGGCACAGGACCTGGAGTTTTAGCTGCCTGCAACCATGTTCCTCAACCTTGGNAGCAGGTGTCATCTGATTCCAGGAACTTCTCCTCTCTCTCCAGTCAAGCTGGGTCTTCTTTATTCTGAAATCATCAAGGTGAGAGGAAATGAGGCACAGGACCTGGAGTTTTAGCTGCCTGCAACCATGTTCCTCAACCTTGGCTGCCCTTCAGGACCACCTGAAGAACTTTAAAAAATACTGCTGCGGGAGAGGCCCATCTCAAAAGTTTTGATTTAATTAGTTTGGCATTTGGATTTATTTTTAGTTTTCCCCTGGGTTTTGAACTTTTCAGCCCAATTCAGCTGTGTCCTCTGTGAATCTGGGGAGAGGTTATTAAAAGCTGAAACAGGGGACATAAATTGGGGGTGAAAGTGTTACTTGTTGTTACCTAAGCCTCATGCTGGGAAGGATCTGAAGGTATAACTTTGGAGCAGTGAAAGCAGTCAAACACCAAGAGGGTAAGAGAAAAACTTCTTTTTCTAAGACGTCACATCAATAATATCTGTGCTGTGGCCAGGCTGTCTTCAGAGTTTTCAAAAGGGCTGCACTATTTCAAGCATCTCCTATTCACCCCATTGATGAGGGATGCCCACCCGTATTTGTGGGGATGGCCAAACACACAATACTCAGCACCGGACGGATGGGTTAATAGAAGTTTACTATTTACATACACTCACAGCCTGGGGTGGGCGGTGCTGCAGGTCATGCAGGTTCACAAGGGGTGGCCCAAGGAACAGAGACAATATATCCAGTGGCTGTGGGAGGTAGGCTCTCTAGTGTCAAGAGGATGCAGTGTCCCTAGTTCCCATGGGAGAAGGTCATTGGCTTATTTGAATGCTTTCTCAGGCTAACAAGGGCTGAAATCCTAGGATACTCAGGGTGAAGCAGGGACAGTGCCTGGACCCCCATGATGAGGAGGGTGGGTTGTTTGGCTAAGAGACTTCATGAGTGGGACTGGAATTAGGTGAGGAAATCATGGTTGGGCCTTTTAATGTCAAGGCAACACATAATATTTAACCTTAATTTGAGCCTTATGCCACATGCCCACATTCAAAAGAAATCATGTTTGCGTTTATGCAAAATTATGCACATATCTGTGGGTATATACAGTTATCCCTCCATATCTGCCGGATCTAGGACTGGCTCCAGGATACCCCCCGCCTTGTGGATGCCAAAACTCGAGAACGCTCAAGTCCCTGTATAAAACAGAGTAGTATTTACATATAACCTACACACATCCTCCTGTATACTTGTGTACTTTAAATCATCTCTAGATTGCTTATAATACCTAATACAATGTAAATACTATGTAAATAGTTGTAAATACAATGTAAATGTTATGTAAATAGTTGCTGGCATGAGACAAATTCAAGTTTCACTTTTGGAACTTTCTGGAATTTATTTCTTTCTGAATATTTTCAATCTCTGGTTGGTTGATTCCACAGATGCAAAACCTGAGGATACAGAGACCTAACTCTGTATATTAAGAGTGAAATAAAAAATGTTGCTTTCTGATTATCCATGCTGAACAACTTGTTTTGTTTTGCATATGGCTCAGTTGTAAACAATCCTTCTGCCAATGCAAGAGACATGTACTTGATCCTTGGTCAGGAAGATCCACTGGAGAAGGAAATGGCAACCCACTCCAATATTGTTTCCTAGAGAACCCCATGGACAGAGGAGCCTGCAGGTTCCCATAGGGTCACAAAGAGTCAGACTCAACTTAGCGGCTGAACAATGACAACTAACAATTAAGTAGCAGGCTTTTTGAATCCTTACTGAGAAGTTAAGTTTCAGCTCAATTATCAATATTTGTCATCTAGGGCTTGATGGAGTGGTCACCAAGTAAGACTGTGTTAATTTTCTTTGTTAATTTTGTATTTTGCCTTCATTAAAGAACATAGAACATTTTAGGGAGAGGAGAAATTTATTCCACATGACTAAACATTAGGTGTTCGAGATATTCAAGTGGGATATCTGATAGTCTGTTGATAGTACAGGATGTAAATCTGTATTGGTGGTGGTGGTTTAGTCACTAAGTCATGTCCGACTCTTTCTACCTCATGGACTTTAGCCTGTCATGCTCCTCTGGCCATGGGATTTCCCAGGAAAGAATATTGGAATGGGTTGCCATTTTCTTCTCCAAGTCTGAGCTAGACACATACATTAGGCAGCTACCAATTTTATAGCATGGGTTCATCTTAGCCAGTATGGATTGATTGCGTGTTTATCTTCAGAGCTCCTTGGGGCATTGGCCAAGGCTATGGAATACATTACATTTACTAAAGACAAATAGTGTTTTATAACCACTGGTCCCTGAACTGCTTTAGGGCAGGATGTACCAGCTTGCCAACATTATCTGATAATATTAATTGGGCTATAATAATTCAATAATCATGGTAATACTTGGTTTTGGCAGAGCCTGGGGGATTTAAACAGTTCAGGCTGGTCACCTAGGTAGACTGCCAACAAGATCAGTTCTTTATAAAAGGAGGAGACTTGGGACTTCTTGGTACAAAGAAGCTTCCCACGTATGCTGGTGGTAGTTCAAGACCAGGTGGCAGAGTGTGTCTTGTGTAATCCAGTGGTGGGAGGGCACGGAAGCCAAAATATCTGGACCTCTCTTGTTGCATACTCTTCTCAGGCTGTTGCTGTATCCTGTACTCCTGATAAAGTGTAAAAGGTTTGAGTGTTGTGAGTCCTTTCAGCAATTGAATGTCTAAGGCAATTTATTCATAATTAACACATCAGTTAATAACATTTAAACCATAGAAGTGGATGGACTTATTCTGGGAAGTTGTATGGGATAAGGGGATAAGAAAGGTGAGATTGGAAATTTGAGAAACTTCATTTAATTATGAGCAGGGAAGAACACACCAGGTGCACTGTAGATAAATCATGAGGCAGACAGAGCAGGTTTTGATATTCCTCTTTACAGAAGAGGAAATCATGGACTGAGAACCACTTTTACTTTTTCAAGACCGCACAGCTAGATCTTTAGATTCCTAAACATAGTTCCTTCAACTATATCACATTGCATCTTGATTAAAACTCCTCTTCAGAAAAGTTCCCTTGAGAAAGCTTTGAAAAGTATAAAAACATTTACCAGAGCCTTTGTGGCTTTTCTGACCAGCAAAGATGTTCAAAAATAGCAGCATCTTCACCATCCTGCAATTAGGATTTCTGAGACATCTCTGTTCTGTCCAACAAAGAAAGTCTGTTGCTTTTGACAAAATTAGTGAATCTTAATGTTTAGAATTTATNCATACAGATTTCTCAAGAGGCAGGTCAGGTGGTCTGGTATTCCCATCTCTTTCAGAATTTTCCACAGTTTATTGTGATCCACACAGTCAAAGGCTTTGGCATAGTCAATAAAGCAGAAATAGATGTTTTTCTGGAACTCTCTTGCTTTTTCAATGATCCAGCAGATGTTGGCAATTTCATGTTGGCAATTTCATCTCTGGTTCCTCTGCCTTTTCTAAAACCAGCTTGAACATCTGGAAGTTCATGGTTCACGTATTGCTGAAGCCTGGCTTGGAGAATTTTGAGCATTACTTTACTAGTGTGTGAGAGATGAGTGCAATTGTATGGTAGTTTGAGCAATCTTTGGCATTGCCTTTCTTTGGGATTGGAATGAATACTGACCTTTTCCAGTCCTGTGGCCACTGCTGAGTTTTCCCAATTTGCTGGCATATTGAGTGCAGCACTTTCACAGCATCATCTTCTAGGATTTTAGTAAATTAAAAAATTATATATAATATATATATATATATATATATGACATCATCACCTGTATAGGAAAAAGTATTGGCTTTGGCTCCCAGTGAATAACACAAAGGCTAGAGTCCCTTGGACAGCAAGGAGATCAAACCAGTCAATCCTAGGGAAAATCAACCCTGAATATTCATTAGAAGAACTGACTCTGAAGCTAAAGCTCCAATACTTTGGCCACATGAAGAGAAGAGTTAACTCATAGGAAAAGACCCCAATGCTGGGAAAGATTGAGGGCAGGAGGAACTCCGTGGACCTGAGTTTGAGCAAACTTTGGGAGATAGTGAAGGACTGGGAGGCCTGGTGTGCTACAGTCCATGGAGTTGAAACGAATCGGACACAACTTGGCAACCAAACAATAATAATATATCAAAAAGACTTTATTTTAAAAAAATATCAAGCAATATTTTCTCTTACAGATGAAACAGTATTTAATATGTCTGATTTCTGCTAGAGGGACTCATTACCCTTTGTTACCCAGGACAGATTTCTTTGACCATGCCAATGATGTTGAATCCTGAGGAGGTTCAGTGGTCTCCTCGAGATTTTAGTGCTCTGATTAGAAGAGTATTGAAACCTCCTGTGGACTTAGTCTTATAGTTTTCTTTGCATGTTTTCTGTGTGTCTGCTCATCTCTATTTCACCCATTTTCAGTTTAGATATGGAATTCCGTCTCTTCACTAAGACCCACAAGAGATCCAGTCATAACATTTTGTTTTATTTGTAGGTTTTGGAGAAAATCTGGAAAACACATAAATCATGCTTTCAGAGTCCTGACATCTTTCTTGGTCTACTTTTCACATCTACAGAGACAAAAGTTATAAATTAGATGAGGGCATTTAGGACATGGGGCTTTCAGTTCAGGTCTATCCCTGCTGGCTGTGGGGCATTTCATTTCGGTCCTCTGGATTCTTGTCATTTGAGTTTGAGTAAAATCAGGAAGTT
The DNA here is from genome assembly GCA_006410875.1 of Neotragus pygmaeus. Lineage (NCBI taxonomy): Eukaryota > Metazoa > Chordata > Mammalia > Artiodactyla > Bovidae > Neotragus > Neotragus pygmaeus. The sequence continues at coordinate 564,276 of SJYV01009037.1, read as the reverse complement.
GGACTGTTTTGCAAAGTTCTTTCAGTTATAGATTTTAGGGGCCCTCATGGCACGAGGACTACGTTTTACAGTTTCTTTGAACTCCTCACAAAACTTGGTCTAATGTATTACCTGTGGGAGTGGATTTTTGGTAGATATTTATGGATTTCTTAAAAAAAAAAAAATCCTTATTCCAGTATAAGACTAACATCTAAAGAACTCTCTAGACATGAAACTACCTCCTTTGGACAAAGCAAAACCTCCTGTAGTCAAACAATGTAGTTCTGGGCTATTCTTATCAACTCCCTTTCAGTATGAGTTTTTTGCAGGATATTTTTTACAATAAAGTGAAAATTTTAGGATTTAAACAATCTGTAGAGTTTAGCAACTTTGTTTTGTTCAAAAGCTAAGAAGAAAGTCTTCTATGTATTCAAAGTTCAATAGGTAATTAACTAAGGGTGTAGTTGACAGCTACAATATGTGTCCATTTCAGGTTCTTTATCAATTAATTTAGTTGTTTCCATGTGCTTTGTCTGCAATGACCATGCTTTACATACTCATATTCACTGCATTATGTGGCCAGAATGGCACAGTGCATCTAGCATGCACAGACACATACCTTGGAAGCTCAGTGGTACCTGATTCTAAGCTAGGTTTTAATATCCCATCAAAATTTATGTAATCAAGTATGTGGGTTTCTTAGTATGCTACTATGAAGGCACAAAACCACTCAAGTCTCTCTTTTAATCTAAGGCCTGAAAGTTTAGAAGTATGTGTATTTCCTCAGATAATGTCTCATTAATGCATTTATTTTAATAGCAAAATAGTTATAGGATCTACCTTTTTGGAGCTTTGGGGGTTGTCAATATTATAGTATCCCTTTTGTTGCCCTTCTGAGTTCTGATTCAGTTAATACAAAAGATAAGTACATCCTCTGATATAATGAAATAGTGATTTATTTATTACTGATAAAGCCAACTGGAGACTAAAGCTCTAGAAATTGTTCTAAAAGGATGTGATAATACTTTCTGTCCCCTGTCTAGACCTTGGAACAGACGACATAATAGAAAGTTTACCCCTATAGAACAGTCACACTCGTCTAGAATTATAGCTGAATGCTTTTCAAGATGAAGAGAGAATAAATACATTTCTATAGCCTACTTTTAAATGGAAATTGGCTCCATCTAGTCAAGAAGTATGGATCTATGGATGTTACCTGATATTCAGATAACTCTGTCTTAGAGAGGCAGAGACCAGGGTATTCCTGTACTGGCAGTCCTTCCCTCTGGATGGTAGAAAGCAAGGAAAGGAGGCTCTTCTCAGCATTACTTTTATTCATAATTAAAAATCCAGTTAGTGATGGCCAGATGTATGATTCCCTCAAAGGAGGACAGTTGTGCGATATCAATTCTGGCCACTTCTTCTATGCAGCTCAACTATAAGATACAATTTTCATGTCCTCTTTTATCACCTTCATTTTATCAATCTTTTGTGATTCATACAGGGGAATGCTTATTACCCCCTGCCCCTTCCCCCAAGGCTAGGAGATAAATCATTCCTATTAGTTTCTGATTTTGTGTTCCTTTGTGAATAAATTTTAATTGAACTTTGGGTAAAGGCTGCAGGAAGACCTGTGCAATGGCTATATCTGATTAGGCCTGAAGTCAGTGTAAAGTCTATGACCACTATTAGCAAAAAGTAAAATTTTTATATGCTTTGTCATCCTGCCTCACTACATGCCCCCCATATCTAATCATTGCAGGCTTGAAAGTTAAGTGCAGGTTGCTTATGTTATTTGATGTTAATGGTGAAATGACTGGGCCTGTAATATCCCACATCAGGTATTATCCAGACAACATATAAATTAACCTTTGATTCATAACATTTCTTAATATTTAAAGGTAACAGCAGTCTAAGCTTCTAACATTGTATGTTACTTTTAATACCTTGAACCACAATAGGAAACACTGATTACTATAATGCTGAATCTGTCTGAATAGTATTTAAAAATCATTGCCACTATGGTAACCAAAAAAAGAGAAAATCCTTTCTTTGTTACAATGAGTCTGTTAAAGGTTTTCTTTATATTTCAGATTGATTTCTACATGCTTTTATTCATTTTGTAAAAAATTACTTTTCTGAAATAGAAGTGATTATTTGTTTTGCTCCTTATTTCTGAATCCTAGAATATTCAAATGCTTTAGTAGACTGTGGTAGACATAGCAATCAACATTTGAAATAACTATAGTAAAATCAGAACTCAAAATTGCCTAGAAATATTGTTCCCCAAGCATTATCCTTCTAGCCTCTTTCTTGAAGTACAAACGTTAATAGTTGGTAATCTTTATGTGAAGAATACATTGGATGAACTGATTGTAACCATTGTTCAACATCAAGTGGCTCTTCCTCAGGTACCTACCATGGTCTAGATTCTCATACTGTGGAGTTAGTAGGTATGTATATAGAAGGTATAGGTTCAAGATGATGATAATGATGATTCCTTCTATCATGTATTCAGTTAATTCAATTATTTATTTATTCGATGCTAAACTAGACAACTCAACAACCAATGAAGTTTTGAGTTCATTGTGTATATATTTCAAGTTGTAAATCACCTGCAGAGAAAAAAATTGTGTTTTTTCATATGTGTATATGTTTTCAAAGTAATACATGCATGTAGCCAAAAACAGTATAGAATAGTCTCCTGCCTTATCCATTCCCCAACCCTACTTTTTAAAACAAATTAAAGAATAATTTGTTTTAATTATGTTGATAACTCCATATACCTTACTATAATGTTATAATCATGTTAATGATTTATCAATTTTAGTATTATTTATTGATTTCATGTTATAATATATAACAATTTTACTTTTTCAAACCACCCCCTAATTTCCTCAGCTCTGTTTGCTTATAAAACTATCCTCATTTCTCTTACTGGTCACTTCTGTATGAACTATTTGCGGTCAGATTAAAAACTCCATTTTTCTGTTCCATGAAGCATAGATAATACTTCTTAACGTCTATTTTGTAAATTAAGAACGTTTGAATTTCTTTCCCATCTCAAAAATGTCTTTTAATGTAAACAGAAAATGAAGCATTATTACCTTGTAATAGGGACTTCCCTGGTGGCTCAGAAGGTAAATTATCTGGCTGCAGTTCAGGAGACGCGGATTCAATCCCTAGGTCAGGAAGACCCCCTGGAGAAGGGAATGGCTACCCATTCTAGTATTGTTGCCTGGAAAATCTCATGGACAGCAGAGCCTGGTGGGCTACAGACCATGGGATCTCACAGAGTCAGACCCAACTGAGTGACACTTTCACTTTGTGTGAGGTTGTTGCAAAAGTAACTGTGGTTTTGGACCTTGAATTTTAAATCATTATACTAGGTTCAAAGATATCTTTATTAATCAAAATAGGAACCATTACTTGGTTCTGTCTCGCCACAGCAAAGATTTGAAATGGCAGACCCATGTTTCAGTTCGGTTACAGCTCAGAGTTTTATTCAGCAAGCAAAGGATAGACCTCAAAGGAGAGGGCTCAATCCGTCTTGGCTTCCTCCTTTTATTCATTTCTGTCCTCCCTGCTGGGCCTGCCCTATGCAAATTGCGCTAGCCAGGAGGGCTGTTTGTTTCACTTGAGGTTCTCACTCCGGTCCTTGGATTTTCTTTTGTTCCATTTTCACAGGCTTTTTCCTCTTTTTTTATCTTTTAGCCACTGCCATTTTGGACTCCTTTTTCCTATTCTAACTACCTAACACAATCAACACATTTTTGCCAATGAGAAATAAGTTTATCTATTCCTGTAGCATAAAAATCTGTGCTTTGGGATTCAGAGAACTCAAGGAAAGCATTTTCTGCATCCTGCTGGTTATGGAAGCATTTTCCCTAAAAAAAGTTGTCAAGATGCTTGAGGATGTGGTAGTAGGTTGGCAAGAGGTCAGGTGAATATGTCAACTGAGACAAAATTTCATAGCCCAGTTCATTCAAATTTTGAAGCACTGGTTGTATGACATGTGGTCAGGCGTTGTTGTGAAAAAGAATTGGGCCCATTCTGTTGACCAATGCCAGCTGCAGGCATTGCAGTTTTAAGTGCATCTCATCAATTTGCTGAGCATGCTTCTCGGGTGTAATAGTTTTGCCAGGATTCAGAAAGTTGTAGTGGATCAGACAGGCAGCAGACCACCAAACAGTGATCATGACCCATTTTTGTTGCAAGTTTGGCTTTGGGAAGTGCTTTGGAGCTTTTCTTAGTCTGTCCACTGAGCTGGTCATCACTGGTTGCCATCTAAAATCAACTCTTTAGCACATGTAACAATCCTATTGAGAAATGGTTGGCTGTTGGTAGAATAAGAGAAGACAACACTTAAAAATGACGAGGTTTTTGGTTTATAGTCAGTTCATGAGGCACCCACTTATTAAACTTTTTCACCTTTCCAATTTGCTTTGAATGCTACATGACTGTAGAATGGTCAATGCTGAGTCTTTGGGTAACTTCTAGTGTAGTTATAAAAAGATCAGCTTCAGTGGTTGCTGAATCATCAGTCGTTGTCAGCTTCTGATGGCCAGCCACCGCACTCCTCATCTTCAAGTTTCTCACCTCCTTTGCAAAACTTCTGAACCATCATTGTACATACATTCATGAGCAGTTCCTGGGCCAAATGCATTCTAGATGTTGCAAGTTGTATCTGCTGCTTTATGACCCATTTTTGAACTTGAATCAAGAAAATTGCTCAAATTTGCTTTTTTTTAAATATCATTTCCATAGTCTAAAATGCATGTAAAATAAATAGCAAGTAATAATTCATTAGCAAAAAAAATAAAGCAAGAAATGTGCATTAAAATGATGTATAACACTGCTACATTTATTTAAGAATGTATTCAAATATAAATGGCAAAGTTCAACAATGCAAAATGGTAATGATTTTTGCCTCAACCTAACATTTGTATATGAAGAAGGCAATGGCACCCCACTCCAGTACTCTTGCCTGGAAAATCCTATGGATGGAGGAGCCTGGTAGGCTGCAGATCATGCTAAGGGTTGGACACGACTGAGCAACTTCACTTTCACTTTTCATTTTCATGCATTGGAGAAGGAAATGGCAACCCACTCCAGTGTTCTTGCCTGGAGAATCCCAGGGACGGGGGAGCCTGGTGGGCTGCCGTCTATGGGGTCGCACAGAGTCGGACATGACTGAANCTTTTGCCAATGAGAAATAAGTTTATCTATTCCTGTAGCATAAAAATCTGTGCTTTGGGATTCAGAGAACTCAAGGAAAGCATTTTCTGCATCCTGCTGGTTATGGAAGCATTTTCCCTAAAAAAAGTTGTCAAGATGCTTGAGGATGTGGTAGTAGGTTGGCAAGAGGTCAGGTGAATATGTCAACTGAGACAAAATTTCATAGCCCAGTTCATTCAAATTTTGAAGCACTGGTTGTATGACATGTGGTCAGGCGTTGTTGTGAAAAAGAATTGGGCCCATTCTGTTGACCAATGCCAGCTGCAGGCATTGCAGTTTTAAGTGCATCTCATCAATTTGCTGAGCATGCTTCTCGGGTGTAATAGTTTTGCCAGGATTCAGAAAGTTGTAGTGGATCAGACAGGCAGCAGACCACCAAACAGTGATCATGACCCATTTTTGTTGCAAGTTTGGCTTTGGGAAGTGCTTTGGAGCTTTTCTTAGTCTGTCCACTGAGCTGGTCATCACTGGTTGCCATCTAAAATCAACTCTTTAGCACATGTAACAATCCTATTGAGAAATGGTTGGCTGTTGGTAGAATAAGAGAAGACAACACTTAAAAATGACGAGGTTTTTGGTTTATAGTCAGTTCATGAGGCACCCACTTATTAAACTTTTTCACCTTTCCAATTTGCTTTGAATGCTACATGACTGTAGAATGGTCAATGCTGAGTCTTTGGGTAACTTCTAGTGTAGTTATAAAAAGATCAGCTTCAGTGGTTGCTGAATCATCAGTCGTTGTCAGCTTCTGATGGCCAGCCACCGCACTCCTCATCTTCAAGTTTCTCACCTCCTTTGCAAAACTTCTGAACCATCATTGTACATACATTCATGAGCAGTTCCTGGGCCAAATGCATTGTTGATGTTGCAAGTTGTATCTGCTGCTTTATGACCCATTTTTGAACTTGAATCAAGAAAATTGCTCAAATTTGCTTTTTTTAAAATATCATTTCCATAGTCTAAAATGCATGTAAAATAAATAGCAAGTAATAATTCATTAGCAAAAAAAATAAAGCAAGAAATGTGCATTAAAATGATGTATAACACTGCTACATTTATTTAAGAATGTATTCAAATATAAATGGCAAAGTTCAACAATGCAAAATGGTAATGATTTTTGCCTCAACCTAACATTTGTATATGAAGAAGGCAATGGCACCCCACTCCAGTACTCTTGCCTGGAAAATCCTATGGATGGAGGAGCCTGGTAGGCTGCAGATCATGCTAAGGGTTGGACACGACTGAGCAACTTCACTTTCACTTTTCATTTTCATGCATTGGAGAAGGAAATGGCAACCCACTCCAGTGTTCTTGCCTGGAGATTCCCAGGAACGGGGGAGCCTGGTGGGCTGCCGTCTATGGGGTCGCACAGAGTCGGACATGACTGAAGTGATTTAGCAGCAGCAGCAACATTTGTATAACCCTCATAGTTTGCAAAATGTTCAGATTTAGGAGGTGATCTCTAGGACTACTGATGGCCTTTCGTAGAATTTGAAATGAGGGGGTATCTATATAGTTATGAACCACATCCTTCCTAAGGTTTTCTGATGTGATTACAATCTGGAGACGGTACTGAATATCGAGTCGTTTCAAAGAGATGTCACCTTGGTGGCAGCACCAGTAACAAGGGACACTCAGAGGAGGTGTCTTGACCTCACAGAACAAAAGCAAAAAAGATTCAAGATGAACACTCTTTGAAGAAAATGATGGTGGGTATAAGAAAGTGAGGGTGTTACTAATGAAGACCTCTGGGTTGGTATTGATGACAAAAAAATAAATGGGGAAATAAATTGTGTTTGGTCTTTTTTGTTCAGGTTCACAGGATTAGGTTCAAGAGGTAACCCTCCCATAGGATCTAGAGTTAAGAAAGGTTAATGTGATAGCTTTTAGGTTATTACACATTTATATTATTCTGAGCTTTGCCCTTACTTGCCCTTAGGTTCACTATCTTGTAAACGAACACTGTTAGAACAACAGAAAAAAAAAAACTGTATGAGCAAACCATTTAACTTTGTAAGCTTCAGTTATCTTCTCTGGAAAATAAAGGTGGGGAATGTGGTCATTTGTGCAGTCGTTTTTTGCTATAAATTTTATACTATGAATCAGAAGTCAGAAGGCTGTATCAAGATACACTGAGGTTAAGTAAAAGATCTATGAACAGCATCTCACATTTGTAAATCACACCACAAATTATAAACTCAAATGTTGGCCTTGTCTTATTGATTTCTCAGGAAACCCTGAGAATGCACTGGGTGCATTTGCCCAGGATCTTGCAGTTAAATAGTGGCTGGGCTGAGATTAGAAACCTGATTTCTTCTTTCATAGTAGAAAATTTTTTCTCGCTTAACCTTTGAGGTACACAACACATAAGGCACATAATGTATTTTTCCATATCCACAATTCATTTCTATCATATACACACAGTCCTCTGTCATCACGGTTTTAGAAGTTATGGTTGATCTCATCTTTTCATTCTCCTATGCTGCTTTTTCATATTGAGACCCAGGATTAAAGATGGATTGACCTGATGTACTGACTATTAATATCTTGGGGAGATTAGGAGCTTTGTCAGTGTGATATTATTTCCTACTTGCATTTAATTATAAAATATACATTCCATCTAGACTGCAGAAATAAAATAAATAAAAGAAGTAAGGGAGATTATCAAAGATAAATTTTAAATTAACTCACCACTCTGTAGGCCAGAAGAGAAAATACCTTCTGTGGTTTTTTATTTTTTTTTTCAGTGTGTGTGTGTGTGTGTGACTGTGAGGGGCATCATTTTATATGGATGGTGTTCTCATAAAGAGTTTGTTTAAAAAAGTGACTCATTTGAGTCTTTCCAGGAATTTTTTTTTTTTAAACTAGAGTTGCTCTTACACAGCTTACTTTGAAAAAGAGTGCTGAGTGGTGCCCTTAGAGCTGGGAAAATTTGTAGGCTGTGCAAGAAAGTAAGAAGAAGAAGAAAAAAACAAACTCCAAAGAACGCTTGTCTGGCTGATTGCTCCATAACAATACGAGCTCTGCCAGGTGCTTTCATGTGTGAATCAAGGGCTATTTTTCCCCCCAAAAGAACTGTTGATAAATACAACTCCTGAACTCTGGTTTACCAGTGGTTTGTGTCTGTTTCACAACTGGGGAGTCTGCCAAAGTTTCCAGTACCTAAAGTCTTTCTAAAGCTATGATGGGTGCAGGAAGTTGCTGCAGGGCGTGAGAAATACCTGGGCTTTAAAGGAAGAAAGAAAGAAGCCACTCAAGCTTGATTGTATGCCTGAAATGAGGCTTTGGGATGAATCCCCATCTCCCAGTTTACCCTAGGTAATTTCCTAATCTAATAGTTATGGCAAACCAATGAAGCTAACTCATATTAGAATAAAAACATCTATCAGGGCATCGTCATAGACTATGAGGAATTGAAAACACTCCAGTATCATCTAGGCCAAAACACTTCTTTTGCAGATGAAGATAATAAAACCCAAGGAGGTTAAGTGTCTTGTCCAAGGATAAATAGCTTGTTTGTACCATATCTGGGATTAGAGCCCAAATCTCATGACTACTAGGCCAGTGCTTTTGGTCAGATGCAATATAGTCTGTCCATATGGCCAAGCCATATGGCAGAGTCCTCAAAGATCTAGTTCTGCCTCCAGAAAATCTAAGCTGGTCATTGTTTCCTTTTAAATTCAGTTTCTAATTCACCTACCTGTTTGTGTCCACCTCATTTGTAAGGCACAAGCTTATAATTTAGACTACGTATGTGCAAAGGAGTAAGTAGGTTGAATTAGGGTAAAGAGGCAGAGAGGAACATGCCCAGCAGGGAGAAGGACCTCAGAAAAAACTGACGTGTGGAATTTGGCTGGTGTCCTTAGCAACCAGTGTGAAGACTAACAGCTTCCTTTTAGACTAACGGGACACTTAAATTTAGAGACATAGTTCAGGGTTAGAATATAGAGAGAATCTTCAGGGAAATTTCAGAATTTAAGTGGAATCCTAAGTATAAGGAGAGAAACTGGAAATTTTTGAAGAGAACAGTGGCTTGCCTAACCATTGATTGCATGCGAAGTCGCTTCAGTTGTGTCCAACTCTTTGCAACCCTGTGGACTGTAGCCCACTAAGCTTGCTGTCCTAGGAATTCTCCAGGCAAGGATGCTGGAGTTGATTGCCATTTCCTTCTCCAGGGGATCTTCCTAACCCAGGGATGGAACCCGTGTCTCCTGTCTTCCTCATTGCAGACAGATTCTTTACCACTGAGCCACCAGAGAAGCCCATTATTAATTTAGAGTAATGTAATAGCAGAAAATAGAGTTGACCATATCAGGGAAAACTTACAGGTATAAAGACCAAGTAGGAAAGTATTTTTATGTCTAGGTTATTTTATATATATTTTGGGGGAAACTCTTCAATATACAGATTCCAATTTTTGATGTCCACTTGTTTTTGAATGTGGTATAGCTTAGGCAGTGAAATTTACTATTTTCCTGACATCATTGTAGCAGGGGCCAGTGTACACGGATATGACATTTAAGGAAATTGCCACATATACTGTCTCTTATGAACTAATATATCACTAACTCAGTTTCTTCTTATGAAAGTCACTTTAGGCTGCCTGAACAGAGGCCTTTTTGACAAAAGAGGGAGTTTACACCCGACGCAAAGGTGCCATCTTTAGAATGCATGAGATCCGTTGATATAAAGAATTCTGCATGATAGGGTAACTCATGACTTGCTAATCAATCCAAGTAGCTGCCTCAGGTATTTGTCTTACGAAATATGAGAGGATGAATCAGTAGATAATAAAAAGAGAAGTCAGAAGAAATCCAAAGAGGGAGAGAAATGGGACAAGTAACTAGTTCATACAGCCTCCTTGTAGTGTGACAAGATTTTTGTTTAGGTTTCACTTCAGGCTACACATATTTACAGTAGATACTCTTTTCTTAAAGTAGCCTGAGTGTCCAGTTCTAGCAAACTGATAAGTATACTAAGCTAATTTTTATGTAATTAAGTTGATAATTAAAAAACTTAATGAGGTTTGTGTAGGAAATAGTGGACTAAGATTTCCAGTAGCTCAACTGATTGAGCTGTTGCCCTAACCGATCATTTCTCTGAGTTGTAACAAACTAGGGCAGCCCGGGTGGCACTAGTGGTAAAGAGCCTGCCTACCAGTGCAGGAGACGTGGATCCCCGGAAGGAGGGCATGGCAGCCCACTCCAGGATTCTTGTCTGGAGAACCCCATATACAGAGGACCCTGGCTGGCTACAATTCCATAGGGCCGCAAAGAGTCGGAAACAACTGAAGCAATTTAGCACACACACAGCCCAGTTAGTCAGTCATTCAGTTCAGTCACTCAGTCGTGTCTGACTCTTTGCAACCCCGCAAATCGCAGCATGCCAGGCCTCCCTGTCCATCACCAACTCCCAGAGTTCACTCAGACTCACGTCCATCGAGTCAGTGATGCCATCCAGCCATCTCATCCTCTGTCCTCCCCTTCTCTTCCTGCCCCCAATCCCTCCCAGAATCAAAGTCTTTCCGACTGAGTCAACTCTTCGCATGAGGTGGCCATGCGAAGAGTTTCAGCTTCAGCATCAGTCCTTCCAAAGAACACCCAGGGCTGATCTTCAGAATGGACCGGTTGGACATCCTTGCAGTCCAAGGGACTCTCAAGAGTCTACTCCAAAACCGCAGTTCAAAACCATCAGTTCTTCGGCACTCAGCCTTCTACACAGTCCAACTCTCACATCCATACATGACCACTGGAAAAACCACAGCCTTGACTAGATGGACCTTTGTTGGCAAAGTAGTGTCTCTGCTTTACAATATGCTATCTAGGTTGGTCATAACTCTCCTTCCAAGGAGTAAGCGTCTTTTAATTTCATGGCTGCAATCACCATCTGCAGTGACTTTGGAGCCCCCCAAAATAAAGTCTGACACTGTTTCCACTGTTTCCCCATCTATTTCCAATGAAGTGATGGGANGGAATTCCATCACCTCCACTAGCTTTGTTCACAGTGATTCTCCCTAAGGCCCACTTGGCTTCACATTCCAGGATGTCTGGTTCTAGGTGAGTGATCATACCATTGTGATTATCTGGGTCGTGAAGATCTTTTTTGTACAGTTCTTCTGTGTATTCTTGCCACCTCTTCTTAATATCTTCTGCTTCTGTTAGGTCCATACGATTTCTGTCCTTTATTGAGTCCATCTTTGCATGAAATTTTCCCTTGGTATCTCTAATTTCCTTGAAGAGATCTCTAGTCTTTCCTATTCTGTTGTTTTTCTCTATTTCTTTTCATTGGTCGCTGAGGAAGGCTTTCTTATCTCTCTTTGCTATTCTTTGGAACTCTGCATTCACATGCTTATATCTTTCCTTTTCTCCTTTGCTTTTCACAGCCTCTCTTCTTTTCACAGCTATTTGTAAGGCCTCCCCAGACAGCCATTTTGCTTTTTTGCATTTCTTTTCCATGGGGATGGACACACAGCCCAGGCCATCCTATAAATGATTGTGAGTATTCCATTTGCTGGGGAAAAAAGTATGTTCTAAGTTAAATACAGATAGGAATTGCTATTTAACAGTTTAACCAAATTAATGAGGTTTTGGAAAAGTAGGACTTTTCAACCTTTTTTTATGTTATGGTCCATTGTGAATATCTTTAAATAATGGTACAATGTGCAGTGATTTTCATTGTAGTTGACAATGCTAACCCCTGCCCTTATATTTGGAGAAAATGTTTATGTCTCAGGGGAATATCAGTCTTGATTAGATCCTGTCTCTCATAAATTGGTGTGTTCTCTTTTCTGTTAGACCTTCTGTTATTTGGTATAGGTACCACTGATCATTTCTTTCATGGAATTTTACAAAACAGATAATTAGCAAAAAACAACTTAGAGTTTCATGTGTTTAGTTTTTAACTCTAAGCATGGACTGTATTTTAAGGTAAATCATTTCAAGCCAGTCTAATAAACCCATGGGATTCAAGACTGGAAAAGCACAGATTTTTTTTTTTACCATGTGTGAAATGGCTGAAACATTTATAGAAACTTGATCTTCACTTCATTTATTCTCAAATGAATTGGACTTCAGTTTGTTTTTTGTCTTTTCTTGGTCTTGGCATGCCTTAAATACTAGGGTGGTTAATACCAGAATCCAGTTGTCACTTTATGAAAAATATTCTACCTGATAATTTGAGAGCAAAATAAATTTCTCACTGCTTTACACCAAGAAAATGAATAGTGCTGTGCTGAAGACCCAAGAGATGGGGTGAATTGAAAAAAAAAAAAAAAGTCAACTGGTTCATATTATGGGGAAGTTGGCAAATTGAAACTCTCAATATTTGTAGAGGCTCATCAAACAAACAAACAAACAAACAAACAAAACCCTTTTTTGTGTGTGAGAGAGAAAAATAAAATGGAGAGCAGTTTTCACCTGTCTTTTTAAAGTTTAATGAGTTAGAAATTTCAAGAACTCTTACTCTATAAGTCCCCAGTGGGAAATCAACAATATGAGAATAATGCCATGTACACCAGTGAACCTCTATTTTAATTCACTGCTTGTAAGGGTCATGGTGGGAGGACGGCTCGGGCTAATGATAGTTCTGTCATTTCGCCAACAACTATATCATATTGCCCACACTTAAACGTGCCTCTTTTCTTCTGTCTTTTCTTTGAAGAATCCATACAGAGAGGAAAACAGAAAAAGCAGATGGTGAAAAAAGGCAAGACAATAGGGGTGAGCTCAGTAGTAGTTTCCATCCGCCCCTAGGAGGGCACCGTGTGTCACCTGGCCCATATGTATTCATTAGAAATTTTTGTCTTGCTCTTTCCCCCATTCCCTCCACCTCAGATAAACAGCAACCCCAGAACCACCAGGATCATAAGCTCCCATCTCCTTCCTTTAAAATAAAGAAACATATCCTGTCCTTTTTCATATGGTCATAGTAATCTATATGACTTTCTCCTGCCTTTCTTTGGAGGAGGCAGCACTCTTTGTTCTCTTTCAAGGTCAAAGTTATTAGAAATGAAGAGGAAATATCATGCTTCCTAGTCTAAGCCAGTTGGTTTGGAATTACATAAAGTCTAAGTCTTGTGCAGAGTTCTTAGGGAAGCTGCCTGTTAATACTCGTGGTCGAGGGCAAACTAAAAGCTCTATAAGAGCAAGAGGAAAAATCTGAATCACAGGTTAGTGTTTGGAGCATGAAATAATCAGATTGGTGGTGTGACTTTGGGACTTGCCCGTGATGAGAACAGTAAAGTTAGATAAATGGCATTGTTTTCTGCTTCTTTTTCATCTGATAAGGAAGCAATGTTTTAAAATTTTCTTCCCTTTCCTATATTCATGTTTTTGGGTTGATTTTTCTACTGAAAGTGGGTTTTGCTTTCAAAGTCCTTAATATTTTAAATCTTCACCTCTTTGTCTTTGGAAACTGTTAATTCTGTCAAGCTGCACTAAGAAATGGAGCTAGATGTAACACACATAGGAAGGAATAAATGTTTCCCAGGCAGCCTCTCTTCACCAGTGTGCACAAGCACACAGCCCTGGATGAAAGTCTGATGAGTATGCCCTTAACCCACTTTGACTCAGGGATTCGTGTGGATTGTAAATTAAGCTTTCGTGCTTGGCAGTGCCTCTTTTCCTATCACAGGGTCACATGGTGAGGGCTGTAGGGGAGTGCTCAGCAGTTCTGACCTCATCTCCAGGATGCAAATAGTGCCACACCAATGTCTATGTGCAAAGATCAGTTTTGGTTTTCTGTGTGTGATACCACTCCACTCTACATGCGTAACTGTATACACACACACACACACACACACACACACAGCCAACCCATAAACAGTTAACTTAGGGAATTTACAATTGATATGTACACACTGCTACATTTAAAATGGGTAACCAACAAAGTCCTACTGTATAGCACAGGGAGCTTGGCTGGCAGCCTGGATGGGAGGGGCATTTGGGTGAGAATGTGTACATGTATATATATGGCTGAGTCCTTTCCCTGTTCACTTGAAACTTACAACATTGTTAATCAGCTCTACTCTAATATAAAATGTTTTTAAAGTTAAAAAAAGAACAAGTTCCTATAAACATTTAAGAAAACATTACAAATTTAAACCAATTCTGGTTATACCATAAGTGGCTATTAGGAGGCAAGCAATAAGAGACTAGAGTGGAATATTTCATCTTATATCAAGATGGGCATGGATGTAAAGGAATAAAATAGTCAGAGCTGGTGGTGATAGTGTGTTTTTATAGAACTTTTAGGCCCTACTTACCTTCTGTTTTTTAACTTTGGAGATGACAGGCATTGTACAAAAGTAAGAAATGCGGAACGAGGAAGAGCCTCTGGCATTAATATTCAACATTAGGTTCTTGTACTGATAAAAACTAGCCTGATGCTAAATACATATTTTAATCATAGATTCTTATTTTCACATGGAAGAGATGATTTATGTAACTTTTGGTCTAAATAGTTTAAAAATTACAGTCCTTATTGAAAAATGTGATAGCAGTCCCTCTGCTAATCAAGGTAAATGAGCCATGGTCAGATAGATGGAAAGATAGACCAAAAAAATGAAAGAAAAAAAAAGTTGAAGGGGGTGAGTTCAAAGAAGAGCAGTGATTAAAACCACAGAAGCTTCATCTGAGGACATGAGCCTGAAAGAGAACAGTGACGCTCTGAGCCTGAATTACTGTGAGAGCTGTGCCTCTCCGTCATTTTTAATGGAATGTTATTAAAGACAAATCTGGAGTAGTGAACCTTTCAATGCTTCCTTTTAATTTATTTATTTCTGCAGAAGGAAACCCTGTTAACCCCAGCAGATAATGTATTCAACAGCTTGTATCCATGGCAAGGTTGTTTCCTAAAAATTTTATGGGATAAATTTAGTTCAACATTTGCACATATTTACACATGAGGTCTCCATTTCAAGGTCTTTGGCTGAAGTAAGAAAGTCATTCCCAAGGCAGGATGTCTGCCAGGGCTGCAGAGTAGATTCCATATGCATTGTAAAAATCCCTTGTTTCCTAGGACATGAAGAGGACATTGCCTCAAATGCCCTTTCCTCCTCTTGGAATTTCAAAGCATGGGCTAGGACTGCTGTGAACCACAGGACACTTTCTATGGTTCAGCCCTCTGGGGCATGTCTTGAACCTAGGCTGGCTCCCTCACAGTCTTTGCCCTCCTTTTTGTAAGCCCAAGAGATGAAGACTGCTTTCCTGTCCTCTTTAAAAGAGCTCTACCCCTTTCAGCTCTTTTCTCTAAGAGAACTACTCCAGAGTAGCTCATAACCTCCCTCTCTCCTATTCTCCCATCAATAGACTCACACAAATGCAGTTTCCCTTTTAAGTGTTTTATAGCTGATGGTAGTGTGGGGAAAATAAGGCAGAAAGAAAGAGGATGTTTATTTTTACCTGGGACTGGTACCCATTGGGGGCTTCCCTGGTGACTCAGATGGTAAAGAATTTTTCTGCAATGCAGAAGACCCAAGTTTGATCCCTGGGTCTGGAAGATCCCCTGGAGAAGGGACTGGCAGTCCACTCTAATATTCTTGCCTGGAGAATTCCATGGACAGAGGAGCCTGGCAGGCTGCAGTCTATGGGGTCACAAAGAATGTACCTACTACACCCTTGGTCACCTGGTCCATTCTAGATGCAGGGAATCTAGAAGCAGTCACTACTTCATAACACTTATATTTTAGTGAAATAAGACAATGTATGTTAGTTGCTCAGTTGTGTCTGACTCTTTGGGACACCATGGACTGTAGAGCCAGGCTCCTCTGTCCATGGAACTTTCCAGGCAATAATACTGGAGTGGGTAGCCAATCTGTATCTCCAGGGAATCTTCCCAACCTACGGATTGAACCGTCTCCTGTATTGCAGGGAGTTTCTTTACCATCTGAGTCACCAGGGAAGCGAGATAAGACAATAAATAGCTCACAATAGCAACTCCCCTCCCCTGATTTTTATATAAATTCTAGGAAGAAAACTGAAGCAGCATAATGGATTTTTAGAGGGATAGTAGATATTTAAAATAATATACTCTTAATCACACATTTCTAAGCAGTTACACTAGAGCACAGTCCTAGAAAAAGAGAGAATGAGCCATGCAAAAGTCTGGAGCAGAGCATTCAAGGGAAAAGAAATGCAATGGCAATGGCACCCAAAAGACTCGGCTGCCTGAGAATGGCAGGGTTGCCAGTATATCTAGAGGAGGAAGAGTGGAGCACGGGCTGGTGGCAAGTAAACCCACCCATCGGTACAGAAGAGTGACATGACATAACTCACATTCTAAAAGGTAACTCGGCACAACTAAGGGTTGGGAAATTGAAGAGAGTTCTCCAAAGCACGTAGCTCGTTTGAGGCTAAGCCAACTCTATAACTCCAGCTTCATGTCCGCCTGCCTCAGGGATCAAAGATTTTGGTCTCAATGTTGAGATCAAGACCTTTACTCTCTTTGTTCCTTCTAGTTTCTATCTTTGAAAGTAGCAATTGTAGCATACGTCATATTTCTTCAAATAGCACTGATGAGCAGATGATTTGGAATTATGGGTGGACTTGGTCATTTCAGAAAGCAAGTATTTAAATTTCAGATGAAGTTGATCATTTTAGGGGAATTCTGAAGCTTCGAAACTGTCCACTGTATTCTTTGGTTTGGGAGCTAATGAAAAGCAAGGAAGGCTGCTGTTGGGCTGTCTTTTATACATCAGGGTAGCAACCGTGAGGGAAATAAACTCAGTAGTTATCCTTGCTTTAGTACCAAATGTACAGTGCCCTGTGCTGCAGTGGGAATGGAAACCTATATGTGCTTTCTTGCTAGAACTTGCCAAACAAGCTCTCAAGGTCTATTTGTAGGACAACATAGGGTGGTTAAGCTTCTAGGACTACAGACACATCCAAATGAAGTGCTGCCTGCAGCAGTCTGGCTTTCTTTAAAAAAGGGAGTGAGGGGAATGGAACGCTATCAATATCTTACCTGGTGATAAGAAAGAAGGTAGACTGAATTTCTTAAATATTGTTTGTGATATGTGATATGTTAGCCATTGGCTTTGGAGAAGATAAAATTCAATTTTTAAATTGTTGAACCAGAAGCATGCAAATGCATTATTGGCAAATTGCGTGCCTTCTAGGTCCTTTTGAGTCGTAAAGAATGTATAAGTTCTCTCCTAGGGAAAAGTTATTCGAGAAAATAGAAGAATCTTCAAAACTATACTGATAGCTTTGTATCAATACATACAAAAATGACCATTTTGAGGGTGGGTATAGAATTCTGAATTAAAGGGCCTAAGCAGTGATTTTTTTTCTTGGTCTGTGCTGGATCTTCATAGCAGCGTGCAGGCTATTCATGGCTGCGCGTGGTCTTTCTCTACTTGGAGCACACAGCATGTTCTCTGGTTGCGTAAGGGTTTAGTTGTCCTATGGCATGTGGAATCAAACCCACCCACGCATTGGAAGGCAGATTCCCAGCCGCTGGACTTTTACTGGGGAAGTCCCAGTAGTGAATTATTCTACAAGAGGGAACATGACAATAGAGAAGGAATTTAAGACTTGAAACAAAATAACCTTCACAGTGCTGAAGCTCTAGTCAGACTTCCAATCACTTTTTCCATCTTTATTTTTTGGAAGACAGAATAAGAACAATGTTTTTCATATACTTGTCCCATTTTTCTAACCTTCTTTTCTGACCACATGTAAAATCACAAGCCTATATATAAATAAAATATTTTGAGTAAGCTGGGACAATTATAATGAGAAGAAAAATTAAAACTAGAGAAGGTAGAGGTGGGGTCATTTTCTATTGGGTAGACTCCTCATACAATCTTTATCTGGACTTTATCTGGACTGTGGAAAAGCAAAACTTAGATATCACAATATAAATCATCTTTGTTTTTTATTTTAGAATCTTTTCAAAATTTATTCACTGGGGTATTTTTTAGGGGAAAAACGATCTGACCAAGATCCTGATGGTCACTCAGATAATACAAAGCATTTTAAGTAAAAAACATAGATTTGATTAAAATATAAACTATCGAGCTTATTGACAGTCAACAATTTTAAAGTGAACAATTTAAAAACTTTCTCTCTCATCTAAAAACTACTTTAAACAGGGAAAGGGGGTACTAGCTTATTTTCCCTTTCCATCCCACTCAGTAAGTCAATAAGTATTTTTTTACTTTCCTTTTTATTTGGGATTGGTGCTTTAGGAAAGGAGAAAGGATAAGGAGAACAAGAAGCAGCTTACCTGGCTGGTACTATAATAAGACAGGTTTGCTTTTCCTGATCCTGGAAAGGTTTGTTAACTTTAATGGATACCTTTTAGGATTTTTGGGAGACCCCATGCATCTCTGGAAAGTACTCACCTGCAGTTCTTTAGACCACTCTGAATTCATCTTATTTTCCAATGGTGACTGAATCCTTTCAAAGCCTTTGTAAACAAGTTGCATTAATTCAGTTGAATTTTGCTTCATTCGGCTTTCCTCTACAGGTTACCATATTGAAAAGGACCTAATGGGGCCTCATCCTGCTTCTCTGCCACATAAAGAATGTGTCTAGAGTATAGGAAATACTCCAAGATTCTTGGAAATACTAGGAAGTGAAGACCAAATAATCATTTTATCTTAGCTCCACTTTCAGTCTAGCTGTTGCCTTTCTGAATGTTCAGATGAAAGTCAGATGCAAGTCCCTTGTAACCCCTAACTGCCTAAAAGCTCTCCAAGAGTCCTGTTGAAGCCACTTTTGAAATGACTGGGGAGCCATCAATCAATTGGCAACTGGCTCATAGCATAGCTTACAGCTAAGAGTTTCTCTTTTCATACCTTGTAGCTTTCAAACCTTTTATTTATTTATTTTTTATGTTGGTGAGAGGTTTAATTTCTTTTTTTTTTTTTACTTTATTTTACTTTACAATACTCTATTGGCTTTGCCATACATTGACATGAATCCAAAAATCTTCTAATGTAAAATGAAATCCCTTTGGTATTTTTTTTTCCCCTAAATGAAATCTCGTTGGTATTGGTTATCTCTCTCCATCAAACCTTGTACTAGAATATTCTCAGCAGCTCTTATTACATGTAGCAGGCTATGTCTTCATTAATATCCACCTAGGAAGTTGTTCTCCTTATTGCATCATTTATTAAGAAGCCTTGTATAGATTCTAAAATCGACTTTAAATTTTATCCAAGTGTGTACTTGGAAAATATTTATTTTAGTTCACCTAATGTACCTGAATAGATAGCCTGAGTATGTACAGTTTTATTGATATTTATAGGCAGTTTATCTCTGTGGCATAATTTAATAACCCAGAAGACCTTTATGCTTTTTAATAACTGTCTTCTCTACCTCTAATAATAACTTACATGGTTTTTGAAAGTCCAGCATGAGAGCATTTGTTTTGAATTAGAGTCAGAAAACCTAAGCTTGAACCATTTCCATTTCTTCACTCAACACCTATGGGATTTTATTGCTAGTAGTGCAAGATATAACTTCTCTGAATTTTAATTTACTCATTTGCAGAATGTGGTCATAAATATCTCTCTTACAGGCTTGTCATATTGATTAAATAAGACCATGATTGTTTAAGGACAGTACAAGCTTAAAGTATTCATCAAATGTAAATCGTCCTGACTCCTACTGCCACTGCTGTTGTTACTGCACTATCAGTCCTGTCACAGTCCACTTATGAGAGGAGAGCAGAGAGATGCATCCAGCAGTGGCTAGCTGTCACAGAAGGGCAAAGTGTTATAGAATGTCTTCGGGACCACGGATAGACAAAAGCAGGATGAGGGCAACGAGCGGCTTGTTGGAAGAGAGGAAATGGAAGAGTAAGAGGCATGGAAATCAAAACTGGTGAAGCGTCTAAGCCAAACACTTCCATGAGTTTGCTGAGGTTTGTTTTGTCTGTGATAGACACCGGCTTCACTTTAGATCTCACTGTCAACTGTAGAGTGGGCCATAGATGTTTGCTTCTCATATTTCCTTCCTAGAAATATAATTTAAATTCCTGACTTAATGAGAAATCTTCTGTTTGTCAGAACAATAAATCACAACAGCCTTGGTTTACTTACATTCCAGAGCATGTTGGTTGGTGTTGCCCCGGTTGCCCTATATTGACTGCTAGCACACAGTCCAGATCTGCATGCCCACATGCCAGAATGTAAACGTTTCAAAGCCTGAAAAGGCACAGATGTACCGATTAAGGAGCATGGGAGCAGGGTTTATAGAACAGCTATGTATGACATATGTAAGATGTAACCCTCATTCCTGCTATATCATGACTTGTTTCATGAGGAATAAGGAAAGAACTGAATATTCATTGGAAGGACTGAAGCTGAAGCTGTAATACTTTGGCCACCTGATGCAAAGAACTGACTCATTGGAGAAGACCTTGTTGGTGGGAAAGATGGAAGAAGGAGAAGGGGATGACAAGAGGATGAGATGGTTGGATGGCATCACTGACTCAATGGATATAACTTTGAGCAAGCTCAAGGACAGGGAAGCCTGGCATGCTGCAGTCCATGGGGTGGCAAAGAATCAGACATGACTGAGCAACGAACAACAGCAACAAAGAAAAGAACGTATTAGGAGAAGAAAAAAAGAATCTTACAATGACAGACTGATGCCAATTAAATAACTTTTAGGAAGAGCTTATCTCTACCATTGACTGAAACAAGAGTTGTGGAGCTTTGTTTTGGATTTTCTATTTTTAGGCTGACTCCCCAAGATTTATATTTGGGTATTACCTGGAGTTTTCATTGTTGTAAAACTGGGGATGGAAAAAACAAGCTGCAGCTGACTCTGATCCTGACTTTCGACCCCTTCTTTCTACGTCTCTTCCATTACATCAAACTAAATTGTCACTGTTTCAATTAAGTTCTGCTCAGCATGAGCCTGGTCTGTGTTCTAAGCATGAAATTTTATCAAACTTATGCTCCCTTTTAGTAGACACTAAAGATGTTTTTAAAGAGCATCTGGATGTTCTTACTGAAAATAAACAAAGTGGCAGCACATGCGTAATCACTTAAATATTTCTTTCCATAACAGCAGTGAACCTTCTTATTGGCAGTATCAGAGGTTAATTAATAAGGCTGTTAATGTGAAGAAGGATGTTTTCATTTCAGATAGACACTTCTCAGGTGTAAGTAGATAGCTAACATTTAAAAAATATGATGTGGATATAGGTAAATACCCAATAGCCATAGAAAATTCAGTTAAATCTGTTTCAGATTGCAGTCATATTCTAAACGAAATCATCTTCCTCCCAAAAGATGTTGCTAGTGTCTTTAGATATAACAGAGCATCTACCCAACTTGAAGAAATAGGTCCTTGGAATTGCACTCATATTAATAGTAGTAATAGCATTTTATTATTTGTGTTCATCTTATATTTTATAAAATAGTTTCATATTCAAATTTAGTCCTCACAAGGGTCCTGTAAGAAAAAAAAAGTCCTGTAAGATACCATGTTTGTACCTGTGTTTCAGATGGTGTTTAATGCACAATCAGTCATGTGTGAATCTGGCCATTGTAGAGATAAAGTACAACTCTTCTGTATACATTTATGAGTTATGATAGCTGTAGCTACTTCTCATCTTATTAAAAAATGGATAATTGTCAGGAACCAGATGAAATGCACTGTCTCACCAACTTTCCTAACATGCACTCCTTTTTGAAAACAGCAAGATGTCAACTGATGTGAAGCTTAAAAAATAGATTATAAGAGTTTCAAAGGAGTTACAAGTTGTCTTCCCCTGCCTCTCCTCTACTCCACTGCTGCTGGTGGTGATGGTTTAGTTGCTAAGTTGTGTCCGATTCTTGCAACCCCATGGACTGTAGTCTGTCAGGCTCCTTTCTGTCCATGGTATTCTCCAGGCAAGAGTACCAGAGTGGGTTGCCATTTCCTTCTACAGGGATCTTCCCGACCCAGGGGTTGAATCCGGGTCTCCTGCATTACAGACAGATTCTTTACCACTGAGCCACCAGGGAAGCTCTACTTCACTGCTATGCATCTTTAATATCCTTCTTTTTTCCCTCCTCACACCTCTTTAAAATTCTCTTCCACAAAGCCTCTTTAGTCTAAATTCCTGCACTTGTCTTCTCCCGTTTCAGGAATCTCAGACGTCTCAGGACTCTGTGGTTTCAGATGTGACTACTGATTTTTCCTTCATATTTATTCCACCACCTGTATTTTCCTCCCCTCCATTTCCTTTCTTCCTTTTCCTTTCATTTGTGTGTTTGATGTCTTTCAGTTTCTTGAGGATAGAATGATTTCTTTTATTTATTAGATAGATATTTCATCAGGAAGAAAAAAATAAACTTCCCAAGCAGCATGTATGTCATTCTTATTCCATTTTTTATGTTTGTGCTGAGTGATCATTTACCCTGGCTAGAGAATCAGAAAGGGTAGAGATGAGACGTTTGGCAAGAAAGAGGAGCTATAGGACAAAAGCCAGTCACCTAGCAAATGCCGTCAGTTGCCTCCTCCTGCAAGTGAACCACATTCTCAAAAGATGTTTATTTCTAAGTCTATACAAGTTTGTTTAGAAGCCCCAGCCCCTAAGCATCATCCGGCAGCAGAGAATTTTAAAATATTTCTGGCCAGCACTGTGAAAACGGATGCCAATACTGGAACTCTTTCTTTAGTCTATTGAATTCTGACCCACAGCCAAGCTACTTTAGGAAAGGAGAACAATTTGGCACATATAAATGGAAAGTTCCTGTCACCCAGGCCCTGAAAATGCCCCTCTTTCCAGTTTAGTACAAGGAATAAAGCAGAAGACTGGGGCTCAGGAAGCTGGGTCCAGGTCCCTTCAGGTCCACTCACTGGTCATGTGACCTGGAGATGCTTCACTTCTCAAAGCCTCTACATTGTCATCTCTGCAGAGAATTGATTGGCTGTGCCTTCCCCTCATGGTGGGGAACTGACATGAAGTTTAAAAAAGAAATGTGATGTATTGGTTTAATATCATTACCACTTTTGTTGTTTTTTCTTTTGTGGTATAGATGTTTCTCGTCAGATTTTGTCATGTCTTAAGTTACACCAAAACAGAAAGTTTACAAGGTTCATTCAGTAATTGAAGCCACCAATGTTTTTAAATATAAAGATGTCTTCTCTAAACATATACATAAAGATGTCTTCTTTAAATATAAAGATGTCCCTGTAAATGCCTGTATCACAGGCTCCATCTTTGGTGCAAACTCAGATTTTCAGTTTACTGTTTTCCTTACTAGGACTGGTTATAAATAATAGTGAGTACTTGGAATGTATTCCTGACATTTATCAGAACAGATGATATTGTAAAAAGGGTAAATGCAGCCAATCTATCATAGTATATGCAAAACTCATTTACAACAGAGTTCAATAATCATTAACTTGTAGAATTTGGGGAAAATGTGTCTCCAGAAATGCTTACTATTTTAGATGAAATCTTCATATACTCTATAACAGATTTCCAAAATTCAGTACAGATAATATATAACAGTCAGCAATATACAAGTAGCAGTATTATTGAACATAATTTTATTTCTTCAATAATTATAAGCAATAAAATATAATAACCAAGAGTGTATTTTATTTAGGCAAGCATATAATTCTTTAAAAAATATGAAATGTTTACATTATTTTCCACGCTTTGAGACTAGCACAAGCAAAAAGTCAGCACAGAGACTCTTTCGCGTGACACAGACACTCACTAAGCTTCCTGCTCTCTACCCCTTTAAAATAAATATTTTAAACATACTTATTTATTTGCTTACTCATCTGGCTGCATCAGGTCTCAGTTGCTGCATGGGGTATCTTTCACTGTGGTTCACAGACTGGTGGTGGCTCGCTGGCTGAGTAGCTGTGGTGCCTCGGCTTAGGTACTCCAAGGCATGTGGGATCCTAGCTCTCCAAACAGGATTCAAACCTGTGTCCCCTGCATGGCAAGGTGGATTCTTAGCCATGGGACCTCCAGGGAAGTCCCCTTCTACCCCTGCTTTTAGTCAGAGATAAGAGTTAAACTAAAGAAGAGATATTGGTCTGGAGATGGAAGTATAATTTCTAGGCAACCAAGAAAGCCAGCATCAAGGATGCCAATATTTTAGAAAAACTCAACTTGAAATCAAGCTTTTTGTGAGAAGACCATTCTTTAGGTGGTACTCTTGTGTGATTCTACTTTCTCCTGAAGGCAGACTTCTTGTGACCAGTAATTTATTAAGGAGTGACATGTATCTGTTTGAGGGCAAGAGAGAAGGCTCTTCCACTCTCTCAGGATTTCCTCTCTTTTCCTGAGGACACATAACATTTAAGATAATTTTAAACAGGACAAAAAAGGTGAATACATTCCTGTGACTCACATCTGAATTTTATTCAAGTGGCGAGTACTAGCAAAATGAATCTTAATGGAAACTCTCCTACAGTAAAAAGCCAAAAACAGGTGCAAAGACTTGCTGACAGTTTTGTAGAATGAAGCATCACATACAGCCTCCCAGGACAGTGGCAGAATAGAGCTTTCCTCAGCTGTCCCTGAAGGTAACCCTAGGTCAGAAGAGCCACCCATCTTGTTTAAACCAGATGAGTTAAACAGAAAGATTAACAAAGCATTCAGTTTGGCAGATGTACATTCTAATTCAATAAAGATGTGTTTACTCCGTATCTAGTCAATGAAAATCTGTTGAGAAACAGCCATTTTCTGGGCTAGCTATTGGATGTTGAGTTGTAACTTGATTCATATTAAACATGGGCAACATTGCCATTCTAGGAGCTAATTATGGTAGATTATTTATTCAACAGAAAATGGGTTTCTTACTTTACCCATGACCACTATTACATCACAATAAAAAACAATTCTTGGTAACTTCAAAACCCAGGTACAGTTGAAACAGCAACTTAGAGGTGAAGAGACATGTATGTCTCTATGTCTCCTCAGGGACTCCCCTCTTCCTGACTCTGCCTTATAGATCCCTCCAGTCATTTTATATCCCCCACCACTGAATTCATGTTCTTGTTTGCTTGTTTCACAGTTGAACATGATATCATTAAGTGAAGATAATAACTTCAGGTGGAGAATAAGCAGCAAAAAAAAAAAAAAAAAATCAGCTAATAGTTTCATTTAAGTGTCCTCAGTAGTAAGGAGCAGGAGAAGGAAACATAGATGATATATAATCTAGGAGCTGAATTATTTTCGAATGGAATAATTTGCTGAGTTCCACAGAGTGACGATAGCTCTTAAATCACACGAAGGGAAAAGCTTATTTCAGCTTCTAGGTTTGTGTGTGACTTTTTTTGCACCCCAAAGCTAGAATTGCTCTGATAATCAGCACACAGAAGGGTTACCCTGCTGGGACTAAATTATAAATAAGAGGAACGTTCAGCGCCCTCAGAGGATTTTACCTGTGGTAATAGTGCTTTCCATCTTTAATACACTTCACTTTTATTATAGGATTATTGCTTTCAGCCCCTCTCTTAAATGTGTAGTTTTGTCACCACAATATCTCATACAGATAAATAACATTAAATGGGGTTACAATGATTATTAAACATCGCAGTGAAATCTCGTACATCACAGTACCAATATCATTTAGGTGTCCAAAAGATAGGACAACTTCCTACATGAAGCAGTAAACATGACTTTCTTTTATGTGATGAAAATAAGAATAGGCTGAGTCCATCATGTCTGTCTAAACAAATGGTATATCTACCCTGGAACATTTGCAACCCATATGCCAGGTGACTGATACAACTCTGACTTATGTCTGCATGGGTAGGCAGGTTGTGGTTACATTCTTTTACAGATGTATACAAAATGGCACAAGAACAACAAATAAATTACTGCATTTAGAACAGATGTTGAACAAATAATCCGAACAAAATCGTCCTGGAAATTCTTTTATCTAGAATGATGCTACCTCCTTAGAAAGTTTAGTATACTACCTGAATGGACAGGTGCTGACTGATAATATTAGCCACATATTAACCATATGAAATTTCCCTCTGGAATATAATGGCTTATTTATGTTTATAGATGTAATATTGTTTGACCTTCCTTATCAGGGATCATGTTCTATTGCATGTTGCTTGATGATCATTCAAGTGTTCACAGATGCATAGACCTAGTATCCCAAACTGCAAGTCTTACTGCCACTACTGGCTTTTCTTTTCATTCACCAAGCTCTATGTCTTCTGCTCCCTGTGTATTAATTTGTGGGCTGACAGCATCTGCCATGACCGTAACCATGAACAAATGTGGGGAACATGAGTGCATTGAGATCCTGTTCGTTGGTATCCTTTTCATTCCAGATTTCCTCCTTGATGACCAGCCATTGGTGGTCAGCCCATTCAATAATGCACACTCCGCCTGGCTGCCTTTCTCAGCAGGTTTTCCAGGATGTTCTCAATAAGAACTGCTCCTCCAGGCCAGCTCCATGTTTTTGGACTCAGATTCTGTTCCTCTTGGGATTTCATCAGAGACTTAAATCTTTGAATCTTAGCATCTACCACAAAGACCCTCTTCTCTTAATAATACCATGTATATCTACTACCTATGAAACTTAATTCTTTTTTGAGGTATCTTTATTTCCAGCCTAAACTAACTTTTGAAGTTAATCCTTAAATTCTTAGATTGGGTAATCATGACTAAGATAACATATTTCTTTACATTTCAAATGTATCTTTTTGAAGACTTTAAGAGGTATATCCAACCCTCACAAAAGAAAGAGGGTAGATGCATTTACTTTGCAATCCAAATATTCCCAGATATAGGTAATGTTCTTATACCACCTTCTCACAGGATTAAAAAAATATCCTAAGCCGTAGGGCAGTTATACTAAATTTTTATACACTATAGAGTTGTTCCTCAGCATTCATGGGAATTTGGTTCCAAGATTTCCCTGCAATACCAAAGTCAGAGATGTAAAATTCCCATTTATATAATAGTGTAGTGCTTGCATATAACCTATGCAATATACTCCAGTATACTTTAAATCATCTCTAGATCACTTCAGTTCAATTCAGTCTCTCAGTTGTGTCCGACTCTTTGTGACCCCATGAGCTGCAGCACACCAGCCCTCCCTGTCTATCACCAACTCCTGGAGTCCACACAATACCATGTCCATCGAGTCGGTGATACCATCCAACCATCTCATCCTCTGTCTTCCCCTTCTCCTCCTGCCATCAATCTTTCCCAGCATCAGGGTCTTTTCAAATGAATCAGCTATCTGCATCAGGTGGCCAAAGTATTGGAGTTTTAGCTTCACCATCAGTCCCTCCAGTGAACACCCAGGACTAATCTCCTTTAGGATAGACTGGTTGGATCTCCTTGTAGTCCAAGGGAATCTCAAGAGTCTTTTGCAACACCACAGTTCAAAAGCATCAATTCTTCTGCACTCAGCAGAATCTGACTATGTGACTACATGACTACATGACTACTAGATCACTTACAATACCTAAAACTATGTAAATACCATATAAATAGTTGCTACATGTGGCAAATTCAACTTTTGCAGTTGGAACTGTCTGGATTTTTTTCCCCAAATATTTTTTATTCATGGTTGAATTTGCAGATGTGGAACCTGCAATTTTAGAGGTCTGACTGTATAAAGAAATATTTCCCTGAGATACCTGTTATTTATGCTTCCAAGGAATAGTTTTTTGGATCCATCAAATCAATTAGCTCTAATATTAAAAAATAACCACTTCTAAGTTCTGTTGCCCTTAACACCTATAGCCTTCAGGTTTTCTTTTTTTAATCTCCTTCCACATGTGCTCATAAATAGTTCAAGAACTTAAAATTCATATAACTTCACCTTTGTGCCTTTGCCCTATTTGGGTGTGTTCAGTTAAGTGAAGAATGATCCTATGACTTGTCCTGACTTCCTCCTCTTTGTCTGTTATGGGAATAAAATTCATTGATATATAGGTTCCAGATTGGAATCATGGAGATAAGAGATGTACATAGAGAGAAGGAGATGGGGAAGATATACTCATTATTGCTAGTGATGTTTTCATCCTCTTAAGAAGCTAATTTTGAACTTTTACCCACAATTCCTCTTTCAAAAGTCTAGGAAGAGTATTATTTTGTCCTAAAGATTTTTCTGCATTAGTCTAAAAGCCTAAAAAATGAGGCTAAAAGAATAGAAAATGCAGTGACATCCTATGTGATGTTTTTTCTGTTACTGTCCTGTTCAATACTTATCTAGATAAATTACATTTCTTTAACTTGTAAATGGTTCCCCTCACCCCCACCTACAGACATACATTGGATTTTTCCACAAAAATGACTGAGATGGTTAAACATAATTGTTTTTCAGATGTTATTTTATGAAGAAGACAGGAAACAAAAATCCCTATGTGATCATGTATATAAAACAACAAGCGTTTTAAGCAATTGAAAAAGAAAAGTCTGTTATAAGCAACAGTTTCTTGGATGATACTATTAATCCTTGATCCTATTCCCATTTATCATGGAAGTATACTTAGGTATGATACTGTTAAAGTGCTACACTCAAATGCCAACAAATTCAGAAAACTTAGTAGTGGCCACAGGACTGGGAAAGGTCAGTTTTTATTCCAATCCCAAAGAAAGGCAATGCCAAAGAGTGTTCAAACTACTGCACACTTACACTCATCTCACACACTAGCAAAATAAAGCTCAAAATTCTCCAAGCAAGGCTTCAACATAACGTGAACCAAGAATATCCAGATGTTCAAGCTGGATTTAGAAAAGGCAGAGGAACCAGAGATCAAATTGCCAACATCATATAAATGTTCTTTGGATCATAGAAATGTTTCTTTGGATCATAGAAAAAGCAAGAGAGTTCCAGAAAAACATCTACTCCTGCTTTATTGACTACACCAAAGCCGTTGACTGTGTGGATCACAACAAACTGTGGAAGATTCTTCAAGAGATGGGAATGCCAGACCACCTGACCTGTCTCTTGAGAAATCTGTATGCAGGTCAAGAAGCAACAGTTAGAACTGGACATGGAAAAAAGGACTGGTTCTAAATGAGGAAAGAAGTACATAAAGACTGTATATTGTCACCCTGCTCATTTAACTTATATGAAGAGTACATCATGTGAAATGCCAGGCTGGATGAAGCACAAGCTGGAATCAAGATTGCTGGGAGAAATATCAATAACCTTAGATACACAGATGACACCACCCTTACGACAGAAAGCAAAGAGGAACTAAAGAGCCTCTTGATAAAAGTGAAAGAGGAGAGTGAAGAAGCTGGCTTAAAACTCAACATTCAAAAAGCTAAGATCACGGCAACCAGTCCCATCACTTCATGGTAAATAGATGGGGAAACAATGGAAACAATGAGACTTTATTTTCTTGGGCTCCAGAATCACTGGAGATGGTGACTGCAGCCATGAAATTGAAAGATGCTTGCTCCTTGGAAGAAAAGATAATGACCAATCTAGGCAATATATTAAAAAGCAGCAATATTACTTTGGGGACAAAGGTCCATCTATTCAAAGCTCTGGTTTTTCCAGTAGTCATGTATGGATGTGAGAGTTGGACTATAAAGAAAGCTGAGCACCAAAGAATTGCTGCTTTTGAACTGTGGTGTTGGAGAAGACCCTTGAGAGTCCCTTGGACAGCAAGGAGATCCAACCAGTCCATCCTAAAGGAGATCAGTCCTGAATGTTCATTGGAAGGACTGATGCTGAAGCTGAAGTTTCAATACTTTGGCTACCTGATATGTAGAGCCGATTCACTAAAAAAGACTCTAATGCTCAGAAACACTGAAGGCAGGAGGAGAAGGGGATGACTGAAAATGAGATGGTTGGATGGCATCACCAATTCAATGGATATGAATTTGAGCAAACTCCGTGTGTTGGTAATGGACAGGGAAGCCTTGTGTGCTGCAGTCCATCGGGTGGCAAAGAGTCAGACATGACTGAGTAACTGAACTGAACTGAGATATAGATGTGGATATAATGCCAGTACATGATGAATTAATTGAGTTTTGTGTATTTAATTTGTTAATGATGAGAAAAAAGACTATAGCATGCAAATAAATGTCATCCTCTCCTGTAAAAATCTTTTAATTATAAAATGGTAAGAACAAACAAAAAGTTAACAAGCAAACAACTTCCTGGCAACTCTACTGACAAATATCTTTTGTTTCACTGCTTCATCATTTTTAACCTTATGTAGGTTTGGAGAAGGCAATGGCACCCCACTCCAGTACTCTTGCCTGGAAAATCCCATGAATGGAGGAGCCTGGTAGGCTGCAGTCCATGGGGTCACTGAGTCACACATGACTGAGCAACTTCACTTTCACTTTTCACTTTCATTCATTGGAGAAGGAAATGGCACCCACTCCAGTGTTCTTGCCTGGAAAATCCCAGGGACGGGGGAGCCTGGTGGACTACCGTCTCTGGGGTTGCATAGAGTCGGACACGACTGAAGCGACTTAGCAGCAGCAGCAGCAGCAGTAGGTATGGTTTTAAGTGCTTGAGATAGAAGAAAAAAACTTTTTTCAGCACCTGCTACTGCTAAGTCACTTTAGTCGTGTCCGATTCTGTGCGACCCCATAGATGGCAGCCCACCAGGCTCCCCTGTCCCTGGGATTCTCCAGGCAAGAACACTGGAGTGGGTTTTCAGCATCTAGTAAGTGATCAATACATATATTTTGAATTAATTACTGAAATTCTAGTACATGTTTCCACGAAGTTTATTTCATGTAGACCAATATATTTAAGCATAAAAATTTTTCTTAAAAGTAAACAGAACAGTGGTATATACTTCAGTCATAGAACACTACGTAGAAAACCATCAGTTGCATTAACATTCTTTCCTTTATATTCCCAGTTCTTAAAAGCTCCTGACAAGTATCTGTTCTTCTATTACTGAAATCCTGATTAAAGGATCGGTAAGATAATAATGAGAAAACGAAGCAGAAGTACACGCTACCCAATATAATAACAACTTATTTTTAATCATATTCCAATACAACCTCTATGTCTTTCAAATTCTAATACATGGACTAAGAATGGAAACTCAGAGCAAAGTTCAAAGGCAGTCTGAAGAGAACATGTAAATTTTGAAACTAATATACTAAATGTGAGGCAGGCCAGACAGGAAAAGTCTTCCGAGATGATTCACAATGAAGAGGTGAAATTTAATGAGAAAATAGAAAGGAAGTAGATAGAATATGACAGAGAAGAGCCAGATGTGTGTGTGCGCGCATCCTCAGTTGTGTCTGACTCTTTGTGACTTCATGGACTGTAGCCCACCAGTCTCCTCGGTCCATGGAATTTTATAGGCAAGAATTCTGGAGCTGGTTGCCATTTCCTTCTCCGGGAGAATCTTCCTGACTCAGGGGTCAAATCTGGATCTCTTTCATCTCCGCATTGTTGGTGGATTCTTTACCACAGCACCTCCTGGGAAGCCCAGAGGAGAATCTTAAAATGAGAAGAATCTTAGTTATCTGGGGCTGTTCTAGTCCATGGTTAAATAAGTGGCCATCCAGGCTTTATTGGAGAGTCAGAGAGACAGACACATAGACACACACACACATAGAATCAAAAAGAGATGTAGACGAAGAGATGGAAAGAGAGAATGCATTAAACATGTATGCAATTCAATATAAAATATCCTAATTCCACATTCTAAATATTTCTCCAGACAGTGGTAATTAAGTTCTATCTGAAACTGAAATTATAACCCCCCCCCAAGTTTTTGGATTTAATAACTTTTATAGACCAGAGTTCTGGTCCTCCCTCTCTCCTGAATATATTTTGCATGAAATATTTTCCTCCTCTCCGCCTCCTTTTTATATTAACATGAGGATAGTTTTCCATCTGCGACCACTCAGAGGTTATGAAGCAGGTCAGTTTGGATGCCGGCATGAGGAACTGTGGAGTCCTCATTCAGCGCTGTGTTAGTCAGGGGTGGGGGTAGGATGAGGGGGAGACAGGATCGACAGGGACAGCAGAGTGGCTGGTGCAGTGGGTCACACATGACCTCACATTTGACATATAATTAAGGTCTTCTGTCCTGCTTATCTCTTTCTAAAATTATTAAGTGCTTTGATGACCTTTTGGGGAACCGTGTGCAATTCGAAGTCGTGTTCATACAATGAATGACAGCATTGAATAACACCTGAGAGGGCTCAGGAAATCCAAGGGAACACATTAGCATGTCATAAAGCCCTAGAAATAAAGCCCTGATTTTGAGACATTATTTATACTCAAAGTACTTCTTCCATGAAAGGATAGAAAAAAAAAAATTCATTACAGCTAAGACATTTAAATAGCAAGCCAAAAATTTTAACTTTTTTTCATATTAATCAACTTTTCTATCACCTACTTAGAACAGATCCCTATAAAGAGAGGATGACATTATATGATTGTGCCTTGCATCTGTAGGGGCCAAAATCATGCAGAAAATAATGGCTCTATCAGAGAGAAACAGTTATTCCTATTGTCTTTGAATGAAAGCAAAGCAAAAAAGAAGAAAACATGACCAAGGGAAACATAAAACATCAATATGGTTCAGAGTCTTTGATTCAAAATAGAAAACTGACAAAAGCTAGGATAATTCTCCATGAAAATCCATCTTCTCATTAGCCAGTGGGCCATCATACAACATATTTGAGGATTTATACTGAACTTCCTATGGCCATTATCATACAGTTAGCTTGGAAATAATCATTCAGTGAATTCAAGAAGATGAAACCAGATGGTTTTTGTATCAAACAATGGGATTTACCTTGCCCACTGAAAGAATATCAATTGAAAATCTTGATGTTGTAGGTTTTAGTTTTTTGTTTTCAAGTGTTATTTTTGCCTTTTTTCCAAGTAATTAATGGCTTGTGTTCCCGTGTTGTAATGAGATTCATGATAAGCCTCTGTCCATGCACAAACATATCACTAGACGGAAATGTTATTAACACATGTGTGGTTTCTCTGTTTTTTTTTTTTTTTATGTGCATGTTTGTTTGTGATTCTGTAAATGACAAAGCATACGTTTAAGTGGTCAATGCAAAGACAAAGAGAGATAAAGGGCTTCAGGAAATTCTCTCGTCTTTATATCTATTTCCTCTTTCACTCTACTTGCTTTTCTAAAATGCAATCTCCATTTCACCACTGCTTTTTTTTTTTCCTCTCAGCACAGAATCTTAGCCCATCCCTACACTGCTGAACTCAAGTCGCATAGCATATACAGGAAAATACTCCATTGTACATTTTATTTCTCTCATAGTTTCTTGCTCTTGTCTGTAGTAGAAAGGAGCCCAGGTTTGGGTATCATTATTGGATTACTTCTCCCACAAAACAGGAATAAAAATTCAGCTTCTCTTTGAGACTAACTGCGAGCTGGCTTGTTACTCCTCAGCAAGTTGCATTTTATTCTCTGTTTACAAATTACTTCTATGGTATAAGATGGGAGATTTAAAGAAAAATATTTCCATTTGTTTCCTACTGTTGGTAAAGTAGAATATTTTTGTTCAAAATCCTAGAGTAAATTGTGCCAGCTGTTATTAACATAGTCCAGTTTTGTCGTTCTTTTCCACCTGAAGAAATCTAAAATATGAAGCAAACTAACTGGGAATAAGCAAATCTGGACTATATCAAGTTCTAGCATAGTTGGGGAAGATACTTGACTCCTTTAAGCATCTTTAAGTCTTTTTCCTCTTCTGTAAAATAAGGAGTACAGTTATGTATTAGAGAGTAATTTTTAAACTAAAAAACATTATGGTAATAATAGCAGGACATCTTACCTTTACATGCTGGAAATGACCTATATCATATCAGAAAGGCTGAATTCTGTTTTTTATTGAGTTAAGTCTTGAGTTAATTTCTTTCTTGGCCATGGAGCCATGGAAAATCATTATATCATTCTGTTACATCCTAGGTTTCTATCTGAGACTTCAACGAATTACTCCTAAATTATAGTTATAAAAAGAATCTTAATATACATGGATCAAATTCTCTAATTTTACACATGAAGTAATTAGTTTGAATAAGTAAACAGGCTATGTCTAGATCTTAGAGCTAATGACTAACACAATCTGGATTGCACCTGAAATTTTCTTGACTTTAAGTTATGGTTTTATTACTGCTTATTGTATAGAACTATTCAAGTGGGTGTTGGATGGGTATGAAAAGCATGGGTTTAGCATGTTAAAGTGTTATTAACATCTTCATAAAGTGGTGTTCTGTGTTTGCAACTAAAACAGGATAAACTGAGAGCTCTCATAAAAGTCACAGCTGAAAGATTTTCAGTAAACCTCCAATATATGTTAAACATTAAAGCTCCCTTTGCAAGTCAAAGTTATTCAGGGTCTAGCGATTACAGTGCCCAGGTGCTTCCAGGAATACATTATCTTGGACCTAAGTGGGAGCAAGTTAACCAGTGTTTCACTTCTTAATTAGTCCTTGTTGGCCACTGAAGGGCCAAGGCTGCTGGTGGTGGCACCAGAGCCACCTCTGGTATTACTGAAATCGTTTGGACAAACTCAGCTGCTAAAATAATCCCAATCTAGATCTCAAATGCGATGAAGAAGCTTTGTAATCCATCTAATTCCACAACCTCAATTGCAGTCAACCCAATATGTTAGTTCTGTGGCCATCCAGGGACATGGGTGCTATCTTGGAGGGAATTGTCTTTTTACATCGCTCAGTGACAATTCTCTACCATTTCTATCACCCATTAAGTGGTCAACTTTCATCATAGTAATTGTCACACTACAACTGAATGTGCTGGGTGACTACTTGGCGGATCACACATTATTATGATGTTTCATACAAGAGTTACCTAAAGGTATGCCATACTTTGGAAAACTCAATATAAAACTAAACAAAACAAACCATAATTTTAAGTAATTTATAATCAGTAAGGATGGATTATTCATATTTTAGGATTTTATCACTTTTAAAATGGTTCATTTATTTTATTTTACTCTACTTTACTGTATTGGCTTTGCCGTACATCAACATGAATCCGCCACAGGTGTACACGTGTTCTCCATCCTGAACCCCCCTCCCACCTCCCTCCCTATACCATCTCTCTGGGTCATCCCAGTACACCAGCCCCAAGCATCCTGTATCCTGCATTTAACCTAGACTGGCGATTCTTTATAGACTGTTCATGAGAAAGTGTATATGTGCTTTCATTTATTAAAAACCTAATAGACTTGTTCAGGAAGCAGTCCACTGTGCAGAGTAAGACATACTTGTACAATGTCTGGGGACTTCTCTTAGCTTTAAATTTTGAGGGAATCAAACTTGTGCATACTTTAGCAATTACACATTCACTTGTGATTCTGACCAAGGGATAAAACAAAGAGTTATAAGTGATTTAAGAAGGTGATCATATATATGTCCCTATTTTCCCAAGACAGTCACAGTTTATATCAGTTGTTTTGAAGTAATTGTTAACAGTGTCTCCCTTCATCCTCAAACGTGTCCTGGTTTGGATTACATGGTCACCTTAATGTTAGAGTTGCTGTAAATGGAATAAGGTCATTGTTAGCTTAAATAGAGTGGTATTACACATGTAAATTTCAGCCAGGACTCAAAGTAGTGTCATTAGGATATTCATTCATTAGTTCATTATATATTATTCAAACTTAAGCAAGTATTTCCTGGACATTGTGTGCCAATAAATATTTTTGAACAATTTATTGAACATTGCATATAGGATCAGAGAAGGCAATGGCAGCCCACTCCAATACNTCGGTCCATGGAATTTTATAGGCAAGAATTCTGGAGCTGGTTGCCATTTCCTTCTCCGGGAGAATCTTCCTGACTCAGGGGTCAAATCTGGATCTCTTTCATCTCCGCATTGTTGGTGGATTCTTTACCACAGCACCTCCTGGGAAGCCCAGAGGAGAATCTTAAAATGAGAAGAATCTTAGTTATCTGGGGCTGTTCTAGTCCATGGTTAAATAAGTGGCCATCCAGGCTTTATTGGAGAGTCAGAGAGACAGACACATAGACACACACACACATAGAATCAAAAAGAGATGTAGACGAAGAGATGGAAAGAGAGAATGCATTAAACATGTATGCAATTCAATATAAAATATCCTAATTCCACATTCTAAATATTTCTCCAGACAGTGGTAATTAAGTTCTATCTGAAACTGAAATTATAACCCCCCCCCAAGTTTTTGGATTTAATAACTTTTATAGACCAGAGTTCTGGTCCTCCCTCTCTCCTGAATATATTTTGCATGAAATATTTTCCTCCTCTCCGCCTCCTTTTTATATTAACATGAGGATAGTTTTCCATCTGCGACCACTCAGAGGTTATGAAGCAGGTCAGTTTGGATGCCGGCATGAGGAACTGTGGAGTCCTCATTCAGCGCTGTGTTAGTCAGGGGTGGGGGTAGGATGAGGGGGAGACAGGATCGACAGGGACAGCAGAGTGGCTGGTGCAGTGGGTCACACATGACCTCACATTTGACATATAATTAAGGTCTTCTGTCCTGCT
This sequence comes from Neotragus pygmaeus, assembly GCA_006410875.1. NCBI lineage: Eukaryota > Metazoa > Chordata > Mammalia > Artiodactyla > Bovidae > Neotragus > Neotragus pygmaeus. The sequence continues at coordinate 527,650 of SJYV01009037.1, read as the reverse complement.
TATCTCTTTCTAAAATTATTAAGTGCTTTGATGACCTTTTGGGGAACCGTGTGCAATTCGAAGTCGTGTTCATACAATGAATGACAGCATTGAATAACACCTGAGAGGGCTCAGGAAATCCAAGGGAACACATTAGCATGTCATAAAGCCCTAGAAATAAAGCCCTGATTTTGAGACATTATTTATACTCAAAGTACTTCTTCCATGAAAGGATAGAAAAAAAAAATTCATTACAGCTAAGACATTTAAATAGCAAGCCAAAAATTTTAACTTTTTTTCATATTAATCAACTTTTCTATCACCTACTTAGAACAGATCCCTATAAAGAGAGGATGACATTATATGATTGTGCCTTGCATCTGTAGGGGCCAAAATCATGCAGAAAATAATGGCTCTATCAGAGAGAAACAGTTATTCCTATTGTCTTTGAATGAAAGCAAAGCAAAAAAGAAGAAAACATGACCAAGGGAAACATAAAACATCAATATGGTTCAGAGTCTTTGATTCAAAATAGAAAACTGACAAAAGCTAGGATAATTCTCCATGAAAATCCATCTTCTCATTAGCCAGTGGGCCATCATACAACATATTTGAGGATTTATACTGAACTTCCTATGGCCATTATCATACAGTTAGCTTGGAAATAATCATTCAGTGAATTCAAGAAGATGAAACCAGATGGTTTTTGTATCAAACAATGGGATTTACCTTGCCCACTGAAAGAATATCAATTGAAAATCTTGATGTTGTAGGTTTTAGTTTTTTGTTTTCAAGTGTTATTTTTGCCTTTTTTCCAAGTAATTAATGGCTTGTGTTCCCGTGTTGTAATGAGATTCATGATAAGCCTCTGTCCATGCACAAACATATCACTAGACGGAAATGTTATTAACACATGTGTGGTTTCTCTGTTTTTTTTTTTTTTTATGTGCATGTTTGTTTGTGATTCTGTAAATGACAAAGCATACGTTTAAGTGGTCAATGCAAAGACAAAGAGAGATAAAGGGCTTCAGGAAATTCTCTCGTCTTTATATCTATTTCCTCTTTCACTCTACTTGCTTTTCTAAAATGCAATCTCCATTTCACCACTGCTTTTTTTTTTTCCTCTCAGCACAGAATCTTAGCCCATCCCTACACTGCTGAACTCAAGTCGCATAGCATATACAGGAAAATACTCCATTGTACATTTTATTTCTCTCATAGTTTCTTGCTCTTGTCTGTAGTAGAAAGGAGCCCAGGTTTGGGTATCATTATTGGATTACTTCTCCCACAAAACAGGAATAAAAATTCAGCTTCTCTTTGAGACTAACTGCGAGCTGGCTTGTTACTCCTCAGCAAGTTGCATTTTATTCTCTGTTTACAAATTACTTCTATGGTATAAGATGGGAGATTTAAAGAAAAATATTTCCATTTGTTTCCTACTGTTGGTAAAGTAGAATATTTTTGTTCAAAATCCTAGAGTAAATTGTGCCAGCTGTTATTAACATAGTCCAGTTTTGTCGTTCTTTTCCACCTGAAGAAATCTAAAATATGAAGCAAACTAACTGGGAATAAGCAAATCTGGACTATATCAAGTTCTAGCATAGTTGGGGAAGATACTTGACTCCTTTAAGCATCTTTAAGTCTTTTTCCTCTTCTGTAAAATAAGGAGTACAGTTATGTATTAGAGAGTAATTTTTAAACTAAAAAACATTATGGTAATAATAGCAGGACATCTTACCTTTACATGCTGGAAATGACCTATATCATATCAGAAAGGCTGAATTCTGTTTTTTATTGAGTTAAGTCTTGAGTTAATTTCTTTCTTGGCCATGGAGCCATGGAAAATCATTATATCATTCTGTTACATCCTAGGTTTCTATCTGAGACTTCAACGAATTACTTCTAAATTATAGTTATAAAAAGAATCTTAATATACATGGATCAAATTCTCTAATTTTACACATGAAGTAATTAGTTTGAATAAGTAAACAGGCTATGTCTAGATCTTAGAGCTAATGACTAACACAATCTGGATTGCACCTGAAATTTTCTTGACTTTAAGTTATGGTTTTATTACTGCTTATTGTATAGAACTATTCAAGTGGGTGTTGGATGGGTATGAAAAGCATGGGTTTAGCATGTTAAAGTGTTATTAACATCTTCATAAAGTGGTGTTCTGTGTTTGCAACTAAAACAGGATAAACTGAGAGCTCTCATAAAAGTCACAGCTGAAAGATTTTCAGTAAACCTCCAATATATGTTAAACATTAAAGCTCCCTTTGCAAGTCAAAGTTATTCAGGGTCTAGCGATTACAGTGCCCAGGTGCTTCCAGGAATACATTATCTTGGACCTAAGTGGGAGCAAGTTAACCAGTGTTTCACTTCTTAATTAGTCCTTGTTGGCCACTGAAGGGCCAAGGCTGCTGGTGGTGGCACCAGAGCCACCTCTGGTATTACTGAAATCGTTTGGACAAACTCAGCTGCTAAAATAATCCCAATCTAGATCTCAAATGCGATGAAGAAGCTTTGTAATCCATCTAATTCCACAACCTCAATTGCAGTCAACCCAATATGTTAGTTCTGTGGCCATCCAGGGACATGGGTGCTATCTTGGAGGGAATTGTCTTTTTACATCGCTCAGTGACAATTCTCTACCATTTCTATCACCCATTAAGTGGTCAACTTTCATCATAGTAATTGTCACACTACAACTGAATGTGCTGGGTGACTACTTGGCGGATCACACATTATTATGATGTTTCATACAAGAGTTACCTAAAGGTATGCCATACTTTGGAAAACTCAATATAAAACTAAACAAAACAAACCATAATTTTAAGTAATTTATAATCAGTAAGGATGGATTATTCATATTTTAGGATTTTATCACTTTTAAAATGGTTCATTTATTTTATTTTACTCTACTTTACTGTATTGGCTTTGCCGTACATCAACATGAATCCGCCACAGGTGTACACGTGTTCTCCATCCTGAACCCCCCTCCCACCTCCCTCCCTATACCATCTCTCTGGGTCATCCCAGTACACCAGCCCCAAGCATCCTGTATCCTGCATTTAACCTAGACTGGCGATTCTTTATAGACTGTTCATGAGAAAGTGTATATGTGCTTTCATTTATTAAAAACCTAATAGACTTGTTCAGGAAGCAGTCCACTGTGCAGAGTAAGACATACTTGTACAATGTCTGGGGACTTCTCTTAGCTTTAAATTTTGAGGGAATCAAACTTGTGCATACTTTAGCAATTACACATTCACTTGTGATTCTGACCAAGGGATAAAACAAAGAGTTATAAGTGATTTAAGAAGGTGATCATATATATGTCCCTATTTTCCCAAGACAGTCACAGTTTATATCAGTTGTTTTGAAGTAATTGTTAACAGTGTCTCCCTTCATCCTCAAACGTGTCCTGGTTTGGATTACATGGTCACCTTAATGTTAGAGTTGCTGTAAATGGAATAAGGTCATTGTTAGCTTAAATAGAGTGGTATTACACATGTAAATTTCAGCCAGGACTCAAAGTAGTGTCATTAGGATATTCATTCATTAGTTCATTATATATTATTCAAACTTAAGTATTTCCTGGACATTGTGTGCCAATAAATATTTTTGAACAATTTATTGAACATTGCATATAGGATCAGAGAAGGCAATGGCAGCCCACTCCAATACTCTTGCCTGGAAAATCCCAAGGACGGAGGAGCCTGGTAGGCTGCAGTCCATGGGGTCTCTAGAAATCAGACATGACTGAGCAACTTCACTTTCACTTTTCACTTTCATGCATTGGAGAAGGAAATGGCAACCCACTCCAGTGTTCTTGCCTGGAGAATCCCAGGGACGGGGGAGCCTGGTGGGCTGCTGTCTATGGGGTCGTTACAGAGTCAGACACGACTGAAGGGACTTAGCAGCAGCAGCAGCAGCATATAGGATGCCAGAGGTTCAAATGTAATTTTTAAATGAGCAAAATATATAAAATATACATTTTATATTTCATTTAATATTTCATGAGAGGTTGCAATTCATACTGTATAAATGAGGAAAGGGGTTTTTAGAGATTTTATATCTTGCTTATTACTACCAACTCATATATGGTAAAGTTGGAATTTAGAGCCATTCATTATTAAAATGTTGTACTTATCCCTCTATTATTTTACCTTTTAGGCTGAATTGAGAGATTCATGAAAAGAATCTTGTGCTTTAGTTTATGGGTAAAAACAGATAGAGGTGATGATGAAAAAGGAATGGGTAGACCCCTCCTCAATACAGCAGCTTCCTGAGCTGCTGGGACCACCCAGTGGGAGAGCATGTCTAGGTCCTACCTAGATAAGGACATTGAGACCCAAGTGGATACACTGACAGAGATAGCATGGCTGTCCAGCCCACAGAAACATCTGCTGTTCCATAGATTCTTCCATTTGGTCGGATGCATTTTATTTACTGTGCAATACCCCAAAAGTTAATTCCTCTTTTACTTCATGGAATCCTTACCCCCTTACCAACTCTGTTCTTTATCTTTCAAAAGAGGAAGAATATTTCTTTAAATGTGCAAGAGTTTATAAAATTTTAAAGTCCAGAAGAAACAAAACAGAAAGAATTTTAAAAAAAACAGTGAAAAGAAAGATCTTTAGAAATCTTGAAACACACACACAATATTAAAATCAAAAACAAAGGAATTTTACACTTGTAAAGTTTCTAAAAAGCAATGCTTCTTTGTGGCACTCCCACAAAATGGCACCCCACTCCAGTACTGTTGCCCGGAAAATCCCATGGATGGAGGAGCCTGGTAGGCTACAGTCCATGGGGTTGCAAAGAGTTGGACACAACTGAGCAACTTCACTTTCTTTCTTTCACAAATTACTGGGTCCAACAGATGTTAAAGAGATGCCATGAACTTCCAAGAATCCCATTTGGCAATACCAGCATATAAATAAGCTGGTTGTCTTTTCATTCCACATCTCCAACACCCCCACAAGTTCCTCAGATACAGTCAAGGAAGAAAGAAGAAAAAAATGTTATGCCTTACATAAATGTTATGGATTTATGCCTAGCCTTTGAATTATAGCAGTGAGAAGGAGTTTTGATTAGCCATGCAAGAGACACACTCAAAGCCGGCATGGCTATTCTGCTTACCAATAGGAATTCTTTTTCTAAACTAAAGTAACGGGTGGTGGTGTCTTACCTACCAAAAAGAAAAATTGGAAATGGCCATTCTTATTAGTATAGGAATAGTAAGAACTAAAAAAAGGATGAGTTAGGGTTAGATTTAGTTGCATATTATACCAAACCCAAATAAAGCAGCTTAAATCAATGAGGACTTTTGGTTTTCTTTAATGTGAAATAGTCCAGAAGAGATACCCAGGGCTGAAATTATATCAGAACTGTTCTGGGCCTGTCATTTGGCTCTGCCATCTTTAATATATGGTTTGCATCCTCAAGGTTCAAGGGCATTTTCGGAGGGCCCACCATTATGTTTCATCTCTCCTTCAGAGAATGTCCTGAAGCCTCTGTCCATTGACTTTCACTTATGTCTCCCGGGGCCACTCTAATTGCAAAGGAGGCTGTAGAATGGAGGTTTTTAACTGAACTAATTGGCAGTAATACAGATATTTTCTTATGAAGGGGGATGGGAAGAATAAATCTGGGAGAGAACACATTGCATTTTTATTATTGAAGTGCGCATGGTGAGAGGAAAACAGATTCCTTACCTTTATGAGCCCTTCCCTGTGGGAGTTGCTGTTCTAGTGACACTGTCTCTGCCACTTACCTCTGGGGTTCCGGGGGGTCGGGGCGGAAACGAGCCTGGCATAGTGTCTTCTCTCTTTGGCAAGGAAGGGACTTCCCTGTAAATTCCGGCTACTGCTTTACCTTGAGTTGATAATAAAACTTAAATAGGAAGAGAATAGTTCGTTCTGACTTAAAGGAGGCAGTGACAGAAGTATTTTAGTAACATTGTGCAAGAAAAATATAACTCCTTGCTATGTTAATTCTGTTGCTTCAAAATGTATTTTTCTTAATAGAGGTTAAGTAGAATGATGCTAAAGCTGAAACTCCAGTACTTTGGTCACCTCATGCGAAGAGTTGACTCACTGGAAAAGACTCTGATGCTGGGAGGGATTGGGGGCAGGGGAGAAGGGGACGACAGAGGATGAGATGGCTGGATGGTATCACCGACTCGATGGACATGAGTCTGAGTGAACTCCGGGAGTTGGTGATGGACAGGGAGGCCTGGCGTGCTGCAATTTATGGGGTCGCAGAGAGTCAGACACGACTGAGCTACTGAACTGAACTGAACTGAATATATCCAGAATACGTGGTGGTGCCAGCATCGACTCATAAAAGCCATTTCTTCTTCTCTGACCTTTATTACTATTTGTTAACAAAAAGGGATGGACCTCCTCAAAGTTCACTTACATTGTTAAAGTTCTACTGTTTCTTTCCACTTAAATGAGTATCTATTATATTCTGGATGCAGAGAATATGGACATTTAAAAGATGCAGCATTTGCCTTGCGTTCTGGCTACGTGTACACAGTGGGAGTCCATTCTCCTCGATGTACTGCAGAAGTTCTTAGTCCTGACTCTCTATGTGGAGGCAGTGGTCAGAGACCCTCTGCTTCAGACCCCTAAACTTGTGTTACCAAATACTAGGATGAGATGTCTGTGAAATAGTGCTTTAAAGTGCTTAGAAGGTACCTGCCTCCAGGAAAGGAACACCCAGTGTTGATTATCATTATTGTTAGCATTCGTGTGGCTATCTCCCTGCTAACATCCCTGCTTGTTCCATTTGTAATCTTTTCCTCACACATCAGACAAAAGTAAATAGTTATTCTTCCCATCTCCCCTCTTTCCCTGTTTCCTCTTTCTCTCCTCCCTGTACGCCTCTCTGCACGCCTCTGAACTCACCTCTTTATGAAATGCCAGTCTTTTTAGGGTATCTTTGGAGAGCTTTGAAACTAATATAGTCAAATCGGGACTGAAGAAGCACATACAAGATGTGTATAAGAGACAGGCTTAAATAGAGTGGTATTACACATGTAAATTTCAGCCAGGACTCAAAGTAGTGTCATTAGGATATTCATTCATTAGTTCATTATATATTATTCAAACTTAAGTATTTCCTGGACATTGTGTGCCAATAAATATTTTTGAACAATTTATTGAACATTGCATATAGGATCAGAGAAGGCAATGGCAGCCCACTCCAATACTCTTGCCTGGAAAATCCCAAGGACGGAGGAGCCTGGTAGGCTGCAGTCCATGGGGTCTCTAGAAATCAGACATGACTGAGCAACTTCACTTTCACTTTTCACTTTCATGCATTGGAGAAGGAAATGGCAACCCACTCCAGTGTTCTTGCCTGGAGAATCCCAGGGACGGGGGAGCCTGGTGGGCTGCTGTCTATGGGGTCGTTACAGAGTCAGACACGACTGAAGGGACTTAGCAGCAGCAGCAGCAGCATATAGGATGCCAGAGGTTCAAATGTAATTTTTAAATGAGCAAAATATATAAAATATACATTTTATATTTCATTTAATATTTCATGAGAGGTTGCAATTCATACTGTATAAATGAGGAAAGGGGTTTTTAGAGATTTTATATCTTGCTTATTACTACCAACTCATATATGGTAAAGTTGGAATTTAGAGCCATTCATTATTAAAATGTTGTACTTATCCCTCTATTATTTTACCTTTTAGGCTGAATTGAGAGATTCATGAAAAGAATCTTGTGCTTTAGTTTATGGGTAAAAACAGATAGAGGTGATGATGAAAAAGGAATGGGTAGACCCCTCCTCAATACAGCAGCTTCCTGAGCTGCTGGGACCACCCAGTGGGAGAGCATGTCTAGGTCCTACCTAGATAAGGACATTGAGACCCAAGTGGATACACTGACAGAGATAGCATGGCTGTCCAGCCCACAGAAACATCTGCTGTTCCATAGATTCTTCCATTTGGTCGGATGCATTTTATTTACTGTGCAATACCCCAAAAGTTAATTCCTCTTTTACTTCATGGAATCCTTACCCCCTTACCAACTCTGTTCTTTATCTTTCAAAAGAGGAAGAATATTTCTTTAAATGTGCAAGAGTTTATAAAATTTTAAAGTCCAGAAGAAACAAAACAGAAAGAATTTTAAAAAAAACAGTGAAAAGAAAGATCTTTAGAAATCTTGAAACACACACACAATATTAAAATCAAAAACAAAGGAATTTTACACTTGTAAAGTTTCTAAAAAGCAATGCTTCTTTGTGGCACTCCCACAAAATGGCACCCCACTCCAGTACTGTTGCCCGGAAAATCCCATGGATGGAGGAGCCTGGTAGGCTACAGTCCATGGGGTTGCAAAGAGTTGGACACAACTGAGCAACTTCACTTTCTTTCTTTCACAAATTACTGGGTCCAACAGATGTTAAAGAGATGCCATGAACTTCCAAGAATCCCATTTGGCAATACCAGCATATAAATAAGCTGGTTGTCTTTTCATTCCACATCTCCAACACCCCCACAAGTTCCTCAGATACAGTCAAGGAAGAAAGAAGAAAAAAATGTTATGCCTTACATAAATGTTATGGATTTATGCCTAGCCTTTGAATTATAGCAGTGAGAAGGAGTTTTGATTAGCCATGCAAGAGACACACTCAAAGCCGGCATGGCTATTCTGCTTACCAATAGGAATTCTTTTTCTAAACTAAAGTAACGGGTGGTGGTGTCTTACCTACCAAAAAGAAAAATTGGAAATGGCCATTCTTATTAGTATAGGAATAGTAAGAACTAAAAAAAGGATGAGTTAGGGTTAGATTTAGTTGCATATTATACCAAACCCAAATAAAGCAGCTTAAATCAATGAGGACTTTTGGTTTTCTTTAATGTGAAATAGTCCAGAAGAGATACCCAGGGCTGAAATTATATCAGAACTGTTCTGGGCCTGTCATTTGGCTCTGCCATCTTTAATATATGGTTTGCATCCTCAAGGTTCAAGGGCATTTTCGGAGGGCCCACCATTATGTTTCATCTCTCCTTCAGAGAATGTCCTGAAGCCTCTGTCCATTGACTTTCACTTATGTCTCCCGGGGCCACTCTAATTGCAAAGGAGGCTGTAGAATGGAGGTTTTTAACTGAACTAATTGGCAGTAATACAGATATTTTCTTATGAAGGGGGATGGGAAGAATAAATCTGGGAGAGAACACATTGCATTTTTATTATTGAAGTGCGCATGGTGAGAGGAAAACAGATTCCTTACCTTTATGAGCCCTTCCCTGTGGGAGTTGCTGTTCTAGTGACACTGTCTCTGCCACTTACCTCTGGGGTTCCGGGGGGTCGGGGCGGAAACGAGCCTGGCATAGTGTCTTCTCTCTTTGGCAAGGAAGGGACTTCCCTGTAAATTCCGGCTACTGCTTTACCTTGAGTTGATAATAAAACTTAAATAGGAAGAGAATAGTTCGTTCTGACTTAAAGGAGGCAGTGACAGAAGTATTTTAGTAACATTGTGCAAGAAAAATATAACTCCTTGCTATGTTAATTCTGTTGCTTCAAAATGTATTTTTCTTAATAGAGGTTAAGTAGAATGATGCTAAAGCTGAAACTCCAGTACTTTGGTCACCTCATGCGAAGAGTTGACTCACTGGAAAAGACTCTGATGCTGGGAGGGATTGGGGGCAGGGGAGAAGGGGACGACAGAGGATGAGATGGCTGGATGGTATCACCGACTCGATGGACATGAGTCTGAGTGAACTCCGGGAGTTGGTGATGGACAGGGAGGCCTGGCGTGCTGCAATTTATGGGGTCGCAGAGAGTCAGACACGACTGAGCTACTGAACTGAACTGAACTGAATATATCCAGAATACGTGGTGGTGCCAGCATCGACTCATAAAAGCCATTTCTTCTTCTCTGACCTTTATTACTATTTGTTAACAAAAAGGGATGGACCTCCTCAAAGTTCACTTACATTGTTAAAGTTCTACTGTTTCTTTCCACTTAAATGAGTATCTATTATATTCTGGATGCAGAGAATATGGACATTTAAAAGATGCAGCATTTGCCTTGCGTTCTGGCTACGTGTACACAGTGGGAGTCCATTCTCCTCGATGTACTGCAGAAGTTCTTAGTCCTGACTCTCTATGTGGAGGCAGTGGTCAGAGACCCTCTGCTTCAGACCCCTAAACTTGTGTTACCAAATACTAGGATGAGATGTCTGTGAAATAGTGCTTTAAAGTGCTTAGCAGGTACCTGCCTCCAGGAAAGGAACACCCAGTGTTGATTATCATTATTGTTAGCATTCGTGTGGCTATCTCCCTGCTAACATCCCTGCTTGTTCCATTTGTAATCTTTTCCTCACACATCAGACAAAAGTAAATAGTTATTCTTCCCATCTCCCCTCTTTCCCTGTTTCCTCTTTCTCTCCTCCCTGTACGCCTCTCTGCACGCCTCTGAACTCACCTCTTTATGAAATGCCAGTCTTTTTAGGGTATCTTTGGAGAGCTTTGAAACTAATATAGTCAAATCGGGACTGAAGGCGCACATACAAGCAACTAATCAATAGTTCACCTCTAATGTGTTCATCTTCCATCGCCACCGAAACTAATAGTGAAACTTTCCTATTTATTGTACACCGTCTATCTTGTGCTCTGCACATACCATGGTTCCCTATAAGAGAAATCCTCCGGTTTTTCTTGTCTCTTGGTTTCATCTCACCTCTGAGTGATTCTGACCTTTCTGCCCTCTTCCAAAGTCCTTGGCTTGCAAGCGGCATAATAAATTCCCATTTCATCATCATTAACTGTCAACTGGAAATCCACAGCCAGGTGAAGGGCAGAATAGGAACCCATGTCTTGTCACTAAAATATGCTGGATTTCTAATAGCTCATTAGCATACCATACACAATCATCCTGCTTTTAATTAGTTACGTGGTGTGATAATTAAGTAGCTTTTCTCTGCAGTTTCCCCTTGTGTGGGGGAGAAAAAGGGAGGGAAGAGGTTGGCTATTGGTGGAAGTGGTGCTAAATGCTAAGTATAAAGTTTTAGGTAATTGTGACCCTGGAGAAAACAGCTAGCAAACTCTCAAGAGGAGAGAATAATATTTTTCCCTTACGTTAAAAAAAATCAACGGACAAAAGCCTCCCGCTCTCTGTTCATGCTGATATTTGAAGGAAAAACGTTGAAAAAATTAAACCAAAGATATGAGATTTTGATGTGAGAGTACAATGTATTTTAGAGAGCCAGCCCAGGTCAGAGGAAGAGGACAAGGGGAAAATAAGTTCTCAAAACACAAGCTGACAGAGGAACCATAGCGCGGCCTTATTTGTTCAGCACTGAAACATTTGAGCAGGCCAATATGTAAGCCCCAAAGAATGACCAAGCTAGTTATGCTGTTGGCTGTAATACGTTCTTCTCTCACCTGCAGAAAGATAATGTGTCTGTTCTCTCGATAGTTGTTATGACATCGATATGAAGCATAGCGTTGGGGGGAGAAATTTCCCCTCATAAGGACTCCCTCACCCTGGAACAGTTATTTAAATCACTATGGCCAGAGCAGCAGGACATATAAACTAGAGCCATATTCTGGCAAAGTGTAAACTGTTGTGTTTCTTCTATGGGGAAGCAGATGGCAGCGCTCTGAGCCCTCTATATGTGGATTTGAAGTTACCATATCGTCAAAAGGACAGATGTAAACCTGTTATGATATAAAGTACCAAATGCAGCTCCGCATTGAACATTAATAGGAATGCAGTCATGTAATCTCTTAGAAGTCATCACTACTACAGACAAGTGCCAAATTTCCAATTTATTTATTTTTTCCCCAACATAAACTTTAGTTTTTGTGCAGGTGACCCTTCCTCAGGAAGGAAAATAAAAAATGTCAGCTTTGGTGCTCCTGAGCAGATACTTTTTCAGGCCAAAGATGGTTTTCAGTACAGTGTGCGCAGCATTATAAACCTGCTTCAAATGACAGTGTAATCTCTAACCAACCTCTTTCAACTGAAAATCAATATATAGAGAGAGATAATAGTGCACATGTAATATGTGGACATTAGATAGCACCTGTCACATCACTAGAGAGGCTGTCAAAGAAATAGATGACTCTAAAATAGAGCCTTGGGAAATAAGTGGATTAAACATAAATAGAATATGGTTGATGAGTTTAATGCTTACCTATCCCCACCTCCATTTTCTCTAACTCTTCTGTATCCCTTGTTATTCACAGCAAAGCAGAAACACTGAACAATCTCCCTTAGCTCCTGTGAGCCTCCAAAAGAGTCTGACATCAGAAGCAGAACTGTGCCAGCATTCAACTGGGCTGCACTAGAGCTATGGTTTAAGTGTCTGCAAAGTCGCCCCCTTCCCGCCTTTGGGAAATATCACAAAGACATTTCAGAATTGTCCTAGCTTGGCAGGCAGTCAATTCCAGATAACTCTCCATCTTGGCCCCAAATGAAATCCAGATTGGAGGTCCAGATTAAGAATAAAATCTGAAAAAAAAAAGGAAAAATGTTTTTCTCTTCATCACAAAAGAGTGAATTTTTAGGGTTCAACCAAATACAGAGGGAGAGACCAAGGAGGCAGCAGAGTATACTGAGCATTTTCGACTTTAATTTGCTGAGCTATTATACCTAACTAGCATCCTGCAGAACTAGCAGATGCCTTAATACTGAAAGGTGGCACTTTCCCTTAAAGATAGGCAGGTGGTATTAGCCAAATGCAGTCTGAATGTTCCACTGCCATCCTGCCTGGTAGCAACACACTACCGTTGCAAAAGGTCACACTACCATTGAAAACACACTATCGTTTTCAGAGGGAGCCTCTTGGAACAGATCTACACTTTGTTCTTGCTTCTTATTCTTCTCAGCACACCTGAGTGTGCTCCATTCCTATCTGACTAAAGAAGCTACAGATGACTCCATTCTACTTTCAGGAAGAATCCTGGCTTCAAAACCATGCTGCCATAATTCCTTAGAAGTCAAAGATGCAGCAAAGTAATATATTTTCCATGTAGATAAATATTAGTGATGTTAAGGAATCAAGTCATTAATTGTGTTGAGTCTTATAAATATAAGCTCACACTTCTGAAACTCTGTACTTAAAAACATATAACCACTGATCTAATGAGAAGCAATATAAAAACTGTTGTGATTTTGATATATGTTACATAGACGTATGCTTCATTTCATAGATATGAAGCATAAAATATTTAACTCAACATATACTTTCTTACCAAAACTATGACTAAAAAAAATCCATCCTTTTATATAGCAGATTCATCAGTACCTACAATTGAGAGCATACATAATTTATCATGATACCCTTCCTTTCTCTGTCCTGAACACATTCTTTGTGTCTTCATAGTCATAATTTAAACAAGCTGCCTTATGCCAATGTTCTTTCTCCCTCTTCTACCTCGTGTTATTTTCTCTCTGGCTGTTAGAGAGCAGACAAGTTTCCCCAGTGAGGATGGCTGGAGTGATGGAGCCCAACCCTAGAACATCTCCCTAGCCAAACCTTTGCTCTAGGAGCCTCAAAACAAGGTCAGTGTGCTTTCTACTCATTGGGCACTCACCATACCAGTTTCCCCGAATGCATCTGAACCCCTACCCCTGCCTCATGAGGGACCTAGAAGAGGTTGCCAAGCATGGAAGATCGGAAATTATGTGGCTTGCTTTGATTTTGATGATTTCATGCTTCCCCAGTAAAGATCCTTTTCTTTCTTCTCGCTACCCTCTTAATCACAAGATATCTTTTAAAACTGTCTTCCTGCTCCCTTAACAAGATGCATTATGTGATCTCTGATCAGAATTTCACTGCATTCGTCTCTCTACCACTGTAGTTTTCCTGATATGGTAGTCTAGACAAGTTTTAGCAACTGTAATTTGCATGTACCAAAAAGTGCCTGCCACCTCTCTGGTGCCCACAGACAATATCAGAGTGAGTAGAAAGTCATATGACTTCAGCCCCAAAACCTAGAATCTCAGAAAGTACCATGAACATTTTGATAGTCAAAAGTGTCCAAAACATTAACATAAAAAGATGTGTTTTAGGGAGGACTTACTTAAGACCTCTATATGGAGTCAGGAGGGAAATTTCTCAGCAATTATGTCATTTATCCTCTAAAATCTAGAAGCCCAAGAAGACTGAAGTCTTCCCATGCCACAGTGTAGGATCTGTAGTTTATGTTTGCTACTTCTTTATGTTTAAAATCAAATTGTAGATTCATATCACCAAGTGAAAGGCATAACAGGTGGTAATTGTTGGTTCTGTTTCCATAGCCAGTGGGAGACAGTGGAATATCTTTATTATTATTATTATTTAGCACAAGTCCTTAGATTTGGGTGAAAAACCTAAAATAGCAAATAAAGTATGCATATTTCAACCTCTATTTAGGTCAGAAAAATAATAAGAAAATGGTAGGAGGATTCATTAGGTTCATTAGGGAAGTGATTTAGTATTTATTACATTCTCAGATTATTCTTCAGTTGTATACATCGACCAAATACAGTATTAAAATATTTGTTAAATCCTCTCTTTCTTTAATTTAGAAAAATATGTGAATGTAAATATACACAAATGGAGAATAGCAACACATTCTAGTGGCAAAGAGACAGATCAAAGATAGCACATTTTGGAAAGGAGATTTCCAAGATCAGTACTTCCTGCAAACCTGCTCACAGTTGGCCAAGAATTTTCTGAAGAACCTATCTTCAGAATGATAGGATGCAAGATAGTATGCTAATTTCCTAGGTAGGCAGTTGTTTATTAAGCAGAATATGAGGCAAACCATAGATCACTATGGGGGCTTTCCCTGTGGCCCAGAGGTATAGAATTTGCCTGCAATACAGGAGTTGAGGGAGATTTGGGTTTGATCCCTGGGTTAGGAAGATCCCCTGGAGGAGGGCATGACAACCCACTCCAGTATTCTTGGCTGGAAAATCCCTTGGACAGAGGAGCCTGACGGGCTACAGTTCATAGGGTTGCAGAGCTGGACAAGACTGAAGTGACTTAGCATGCGTGCATAGATCACTATATTGAGCAAAACAAAACTGGAAGAAATGGAATTCAAAGCTATGAGAAAGACTGAGCTAAAGTAGAGGATGCCATGAAGAAGAGGGAATCAGATGACAGCTTTCTAAATAGCAAGGTGACATGCTGACAATTCACCCTGATGCTACGATAATAAAAATGTATAAGAGCACCAACTTAATAAACAGACACTCTATCACAGAACAGGAATGCTGTAGCCCAGGGCTCCTATTTATACAGTAAGGTGAGACTCTAGCTGGCATCCTCTTTCTGAGTTTGAGTGCCCCAGGATCAGCAAGATACTGATAACTAGAAATGAAAGATGAAGTCAACAACAAAAATGATTAAAGAACTTTAGGACACATGAAGAAAGATTAGAAGAATAAAATAGCTCTACTTGTGGTGTGATAACTAGGATGGAATATGCATGATCACTATCTACAAGTGTTTTATCAGAAAGTTGTAAACACTACGGAGGCAAAGGAGTAATTTACAATATCATGATACCAAGGTGTGTGTGGCTAAGGGTAACAGGATAGAATAACACTACACAAAACATAATTTGAAAGCTCTGGGATATGCTTCAGAAAAGGTAATTTTATACAAACTGTTTCACATGCCCAGAATGATAATCAGCTGTGCTCTCCTCCAGGTGATGGTGCTGTCTCTATCTGCACCTCGACATGTGTGTGAGTGCTAAGTTGCTCAGTCATGTCCAACTCTTTGCAACCTTATGGACTGTAGCTCACCAGGCTCCTCTGTCCATGGGATTCTCCAGGCAAGAATACTGGAGTAGGTTGCCATGCCCTCCTCCAGAGGATCTTCGCAACCCAGGGATTGAACCCGTGTCTTCTGCTGCTCCTGCACTGCAGGCGGTTTACCCTTGAGACACCAGGGAAGCCCTCTGCTACTCTGCTCCCACCAACAAACACTCAAGGAGATGCTCTTTGCAGGGAGGCTGAATCTTCCTCAAGAAATTCTGTCTTGGACTTAGGGCCTTGGGCCCAAGTTCTCCCTCCCAAGGCACAAATGCACACCGTTAGCTTCCACTATTGTAAGTCTCACAAATGTTCATCTGGCTCAGGTCAGAGAAAATGGGAACAGAGGTAGGAACCTAGGGGTTATGCTGCTGTGGCATTACAAAACATTATGCCTCCCAAGGGGCTCCGCTGGTGATCTTTGCTCCCTCTAAATATCCAAATGCAGCTGCTACTGGCTTGGCAGATCATGCAGTGTTCTGAGACAGTCCCAAGACTATGCACTGAGGTCTTAAAGAAATGGTTAGAAATTCTATATTTTTATTTCTATTTTAATATATTTTGTATTTATAATATATTGTTCTTTAGTTGCTAAGTTATGTCTGACTCTTTGTGATCCCATAAACTCTAGCTCCCGAGGCTCCTCTGTCCATGGGATTTTCCAGGCAAGAATACTTAAGTGGGTTGCCATTTCTTTCTCCAGGGGATCTTTCTGATCCAGGGATTGAACCCATGTCTCCTGCACTGGCAGGAAGTTCTTTACCACTGAGCCACCTGGGAAAGCTCTTATATTAGTATGGCTTATAATAGGAAAGAAGCTTTGGTATATTATTTTAAAACAAATAAATATGTATACATTGAGGTCATGTGCTTTAATGATTATTATTTCTTAATCTGTGCATTACTGGAAAGGAGGGAGATGCTAAGAGGTTAGAACCCTCCTTACAACCAGCAGGTCTCAGTAAATATCACGTGAAATGAAGTGTGTTTGTGCCATTCCTTGGGAAAGTTAAATGTGCTGCACATGTAAAGAAGGATCTTTACTGAAAGACTCAGAAAGAAGGAAAGTTTGGCATCCTTTTCCTTGGTGATTCCATCAGTCACCTGACAACATCTTCCTTTTCTGAATGCAAACCAGAGATGTGAACCTATGTGTGAGGCAAATACTTACACTTGAAAATATAACCTCTCAAGCACCAATCCATACCTGGGGAGTTTCAGGTAGAAAACTGAGGAGAAAAAAGATATTGTGAGATGAAGCAAAATGAGAAAAAGGGTGCATACAGCACAGTTATTTTAGAGGATAAGCAGTTACAATGGCAGGGAGTGAAGTAGGAGAATCAAACCCTTTTTTACCTAAGGACATTTGTTACCAGAAGAATTTCTCAGTCACTTATGCATTCAGTCGCTGGAAGATAAGCAATTACTGCAGGTAACAAGACCACATCATTGCACATCACTACCAACCCCACCAGCACCACAACTACACATAATACAGTGCTTTTTAATAAAGTATTAGTTCCATACATATCACTGGTAAATTGGCTGCTAGTTGTGAAAGATCGAAAAGTAACCTATCAAAATGGTATGAGCCTTAAAATAGGAAAATGCACATATAATTTTAAGGAATATGAAGGTAAGGAAAAACTTGAACAGCATTTTCCAATTTTAGTCTATAGTGAAGACTATCAGGAGCTAAAATGANAAATTGGCTGCTAGTTGTGAAAGATCGAAAAGTAACCTATCAAAATGGTATGAGCCTTAAAATAGGAAAATGCACATATAATTTTAAGGAATATGAAGGTAAGGAAAAACTTGAACAGCATTTTCCAATTTTAGTCTATAGTGAAGTCTATCAGGAGCTAAAATGAGCCAATCTAAATTCTTTACCATTTGGGAGCAAATGTAACTGTTGTGTACTGTCTTTTACTCATAGAACAATATTAGAACATACAGACTGTATTTTATTTGAATGTTTTCAACTGCTTTTTCTAGAGCAATGTATCTGGAATAAAATAAATATTTTAAAGTAAATATAATTGATTGAGGCATGTGTGGAGAAGAACTAAAGAGCCTCTTGATGAAAGTGAAAGAGGAGAGTGAAAAAATTGGCTTAAAACAACATTCAGAAAAGGAAGATCATGGCATCCAGTCCTATCATTTCATGGCAAATAGATAGGGAAATAATGGAAACAGTGAGAGACTTTATTTTCGGGGGCTCAAAAATCACTGTAGATGGTGACTGCAGCCATGAAATTAAAAGACGCTTGCTCCTTTGAAGAAAAGATATGATCAATCTAGACAGCATATTAAAAAGCAGAGACATTACTTTGCCAACAAGGGTCCATCTAGTCAAAGTTATGCTTTTTCCAGTAGTCATGTATGGATGTGAGAGTTGGACTCTAAGGAACACTGAGCACTGAAGAACTGATGCGTTTGAACTGAGGTGTTGAAGATTCTTGAGAGTCCCTTGGACTGCAAGGATATCCAACCAGTCCGTCCTAAAGGAAATCAGTCCTGAATATTCACTGGAAAGACTGACGCTGAAACTGAAACTCCAATACTTTGGCCGCCTAATGCGAAGAACTGACCCATTGGAAAAGACTCTGATGATGGGAAAGATTGAAGGCAGGAATAAAAGGTGATGGCAGAGGATGAGATGGTTGGATGGCATCACCAACTTGATGGACTTGAGTTTGAGTAAGCTCCAGGAGTTGATGATGGACAGGGAAGCCTGGCGTGCCTCAGTCCATGGGGTTGCAAAGTTTCAGACACGATTGACTGACTGAACTGACTGACTGAGGCATGTGCATTGCTGAGAAGATACTGTTGGCATTTTAAGATTGACATGTTGTTGGATAGCTAAATTTACATTGTGAAAATTTATCAGCTAAATGCTTAGCAACTGCACAATTCTACAGAATTTTGAATTTCTGTTTTCTTGAGTACTAAATATGCTGAACAGTATTAGAGCATGAAGGAAGTGATATGTTTTGATAAAAAGAAAATTCAATCCTTGTATAGGGTTAAGCCAAATTCGAACATCTAAAGATTACGTTACAGAGAGAACAACAAAATTAAAAAAATTTTTTTTTTACTAATGAAAAATCATTACAATCGTTTTCAAGGGTGTATACATAAACCGTTTGCTAATGAAGTACAAATTTATGCAAAAATGTGGTTCTCTTTCTTTTCTCTGTTGAGGGATCTCTTTGTTTTGTTACATATGCAGTCACTGTATATTAACGCAAAGGGACCATTGTAGCAGCGTGTGCTTGGCTGAAAATACTATTTTATTGTTAGGCGACTGTGCTCAATTTTAAAAGCAGAGCTAAGGTAATATTTTATCATTTTCCTATTGGTGATTGTTGCTTTCTTCATTCAAAATATGGACCTACATGTTACTTAGAATATGATACACTTCTGTAAAAGAGATTTTTGTCACTTCATTATAGTATAGGATTTTTTTTACAGTGTTGTTTTCTTCTAGAGTTCTACTAAATTTTAATAAGAAAGAAAAGCTTGGGGAAATGTCCCTGACACTGTTTAGTAAGGGTTAATATTCTCAAATATACTAATTTTTTAAATAGAGAGCATTCTTACTCAATTAAAAAAAAAAAAGAATGGGTAAAACTTTCATATTTAACTAAGTTACTGTTAATGCTTAGCTAATAAAAATATTTTAAAGCTAACAAAATTCAAAGGAGACATACAAATGGCAAGAAAGATAATGAAGGTTGGAAACCAATTTGCGAGAAGATAGATTCATCTTTAGATTTACTCATTAATTTTGTAGAAAGGCAACTGTGTTAAATTCAGTTCAAAAGGCCATAGAATTGAACATTCTTCATTCTTTTATGGGAATGAGATAAAGTATAGAAAAACAAGTTGCAATCAAGGAATCAGTCAAAAAAACCAAGCAGGCTGACAAGTTAGGGTCAGTGAGGATCTGTTTTAATTTATCCCATTTTACCTGATAGCTGTCAGGTTACTAATTTTATAGTACTAATTAATATTACTTGTACTTAATGAGGCACTGCAAAATTCTGAGTCATTAGGGAGAGTCAAAGTGTGTCTCCATGTTTACTGAGGAAGCAAGCAAAGAAAACATTTCAGTAGAAGATTTGAAATAAGAAAAAGACACAAAGAAAAACAGTCACTTAACTGTTCATTGATTTAACTGTTCTTTATGAAGAACCTGCTTTGAATCAGAAACTCTGTATAATGAGATTACAGTGATAGCGACCCCATGGACTGCAGCCTACCAGGCTCCTCTGTCCATGGGATTTTCCAGCCAAGAGTACTGGANCTGTTGAGATCCTCTGTCCATTTCAAAATTGGGTGGGTTGTTTTGTTGTTGATGAGTTGTATGAGTTCTTTATGTATTTTAGATATTAACCCCTTATCGGGTATGGGATTTGCAAATATCTTCTCCTATTCACTAGGTTGTGTGGGTGATTTTCTGTCTCCCCACCTTGGTGTGCACAAAGGGCTACCCAAATTCTCTTTCCTTGCTGGTTGTTTTTGCACAGAGACAGATTCTAAACACGAGGAAAGCAGTTTTTGCTAAATGTTTTATAACGTGTCAAGAAACCTTTATTGAACATTTAATCCAAAACCTGGCTTTGAACCAGGGAGGCATACAATTCCATAATTAATTTTTTTTAACCTTCTTTTGCTAATCACTGATAAAAAGCTTAATTCTATTAACAACTTGACTTGACAANCGTGTCAAGAAACCTTTATTGAACATTTAATCCAAAACCTGGCTTTGAACCAGGGAGGCATACAATTCCATAATTAATTTTTTTTAACCTTCTTTTGCTAATCACTGATAAAAAGCTTAATTCTATTAACAACTTGACTTGACAAATTGCACTGCTCAACAGAAGCGTTTAGAAATTAATTATGCATTTTATTGCATTAGATCGGATAAACAGGGAAGCACCAGCAAGAGAAAGGAAAACCAGGAAAGAAGGAAAATGGTCATATCAATAACCCATTGGTGTCTGTTTCCATTATGATTCAATATGTCACTGAATAAATAAATATGAACACATTTCCCTCTCAACCTCTCCTGTTTAAGTGTGGTTTCACCACTCAGCTATGTGGGTAATACAAATCTCTTCTTTTTTCCTGAAAGCATGTATTTCCCTCCTAAAGCCCAAGCTGATTTGGGTTCCTAGAGGAGCTTCTTGTTGAATTGTCATGGAAGCTCAAGTCTTCCCCTTATAACATCCTTCAGCTTCTTGTTTTAGGAATCTCAGAGCATGGCCTTCAGGGATTTAACTATGAGTAGCAAATTGTAATAGCAGGTGTAATATTGTGCCACCAAAGTATTAAAAAATTGGGAAATAAAGATTAAATTGGCTTCTACTTCATTTCTTTATTTGAAGTTAAGTGCTCAAGCGGTCAGGAGACCGTATGCAATTTTTATAGTTCTCTTTGTCTATAAATATACATGTTTCAAAGTGGCTGTGAAAAAGACTTCTGGCACATAACCAAACTATTCTAGCATGTATACCCCCACACTGTGTCTGCTCCAGTTGAAGACTTTTACCCCATAGCAATCTTGTCAATAAATGCATGTTTAAAGCATCCTAAGTTTTCTCTCTTTCTTGAATTCATATGCATCTCTCTGGTCAGTTTTCCTTTTCTTATGTGCTAAAATATAATTATGCTTTTAGATTTTCTTTTTAAATCTAGTTCACTCAATTATTCTTTTTTTTTTTTTTCACTTTAGTTCCATAATTGTCATGTCAGTACCTAACTATGTTATTGAAACAAACATCACCACAGTGATTGTGGGTGGATCAGCCAGAGGACCGTCATGTGTATAAAAACCTAGAATAGAGCTATTCTTTAAAATTAGATGGAAACAAAGAAAATTAATTTTCGCACTGTATTGTATAAAGAAAGACATATTAAGACCACAAAGCCAAGGAGAAAGGTGCTTTTCTGATGTCCTATTCTGCAATTGGTATAGAGTCCCTTCCAACTGGAAGAAGCATGGGGGTAAATTTCCTATCAGATATTCTCCCCAGAGAAACAAAAAGGTGAGGTCTGAGAGCCTGGATAACACCCAGTGCAAAAGTGAATATTTTTGAAAAGTTATGAGTTTTTATTCAGAGAAGTTTGTAAAAAATACATTATGGAGCAGTTTTTTGATTCTGGGAAATTTCTTGGGAAATAGTGCCAACTGTTATAATTTCTTCCAAAAAAGATTGAAACTAACAAGTCAAATCACTAAACAAATTGTAGTCAGAGATTTGTGTAAAGCCACATGCTGGCTTTTTTCTCTCCCTGATGAAGTTCTAGCACTTGCTTAAAATTTGAGTCCAGAAGGGTTATGCTTATGACATTACTGACAGGAGAAGGTATTAATAGAGGAACTGGTTCTGTTTACTCACAAGAGATGGAGGCAACAGGCATTTTTACCATGGCATGTTAGATTGCCTTTTCTTAATCTTTTACTCTGTTTTTAATAGTCTATTACGTTCTCATTCATGTTCTGGCCACGTTAAGTCATTGTCCTTTTCTGATAAGCAAGTAGGCAGTGGTGAATGAAATTCTATAAGTCTGTTGCATGAATGAATATAAGAAGTATTGAATCCAGCTCTAAGTAATGTACAGAATGCTGGTTACAAAATGAATACAGAAACTTTTATCATCAATAGGTGATTTTTTACCTCCATCTCTGTGTTGGATGGATGGTATAGGAATTGGAGATACCAAGAGATGATATATCATGGTCTTGGTTGTTAGAGAATATTTCATATTTAATCAGAGTGTATTAAAAGAGAAACTACAGATTATCATATTAAATGTTGCCCATGAAGGAAGTGCAGTCAGTGCTACAGGACTTTAGAGGATAGAAGATCATCATGGAATTGTAGAGAAAGGAAGTAATGTGAAGCACATAGTGTTTAAATTGGGAAGGACTTGATGGCCTGAAAATAAATGAGCACTTTATAAAATGTTATAATGACTAGAGAATGAGAACAATCTTGAAGAGCTATCAGCCTGACCCACACGGCAGCTTGAATCGTGTCACTCTACTGTTTTCCTGGCAATGTGCTCCACTCTTAAATTTCTAGCTTTTTAAAAAATTTTTTTCACTTTTTTCTTACTACTCTAAAACTATTGAGTTCACTGAAGCACAACAGCTGCTGATGTCCAATGTAGAACAAAAAATGAAAATTTTCTATATTTGAAGATTAGCTTTAGCTATGTGAACAAGCAAGAGAGAATTATTATAGTTTATTACATTTACCGTTATCTAGGACTCTCTTTTCCCCTTGCCTTTGCAGTCTTATTTTGGGTCTTTGTGACTTTTCATCTGCAAAGATATGTGGAAGATAAGAGACAAATAATAGTAATAAAAACATGCTGTATGAACCACATATATACAGTGTTCTAGAAAAATGTGTTTCTCCAGGGAGTTCAGCTGCTGTTTACAGTCACCAGAGAAATTCTTTGCTTGGGGATTGGATGTCATGAATGGAAAATACCACCTCCAGCTTTCTGTATTTCTGTGGGTGACCTCTGATTACTACAAATTATGTTATATAGTTGGTTGGTATGTGCAGATGGTAAATTGTTTTATTTCTGTATTTATTCAGTTTGAAAATGTATCCATCCCTTAGACCCTTTTGCAATAGTAATTAGAAGTAATAACAAGAAGTCCGCTAGCTCTCCCTTCAGGAAAGAAGAGGAGCGAGAAAGCAGGCCATGTGTTGTGCTCCCATCTAGAACTGCTCTGGGGCTGCTGCTTGAGCTCAAGTTCTCATTGATCAAAGAACTCCAGAAAGAGATAGACTTATTCAGTGTTCAGGGTCCATTTTAATAGGGTCAAATATTGTAGACCAAAGAGAACTCTGTCTTTGTTGATCACAATTTATATTTCCAACTCACTGGAGTTTTCCCCTGATTCTTAATGATGAGTGTCATATAATTGGCCTTCCTGGCCTTACAAAGCTTTTTTAAAAAAATCCTTTAAGATTAACTTAATGGTGACTTTTGTGGGGCCAGCTGAAACCTATTTATAGACATGGTAGCATCGAATGACTCTTAAGCAGACATTTATTGAAATAAAATTTTCCTTGAACTTTTCACATCTATAATGCTAGAATATTGTATTCTCAGAGAAAAATCCAAGTTATTTATTAAAATTGTCCAGCTACTCTGAATCCCAGAGGTTCATGATTATAAGTTCCCCTTAGCACCCGAACAGTGCTAAGTCATTTTAGTTATGTCTGACTCTTTACAACCCCATGGACTGTTGCCACCTCTCTGTCCATGGGATTTCCCAGGCAATAATACTGGAGTTGGTTGCCATTTCCTTCTCCAAGGGATCTTCCTGACCCAGGGATCAAACCCATGTCTCCTGTGTCTCTGGCATTGGCAGGCAGGTTCTTTAGTACCATCATTCTTTCTCACCAACTATGGAGGGTAGCAGCAAGGGGAAAAAGCAAAATTGGTGAGATTCTTTATTTATCCCTGAGACTGGATGAGAGTCTCAGTCTTGAGGGTCACCAGCTACCTAACCCAGGTCCCCTTTTGCTAACTTTAAAAGGGTGACTTGAAGAGTCTCATTTTATCTCTGTTGATTTAACAAGGGATTTTTCTTGGTGTGAGTTTACTGGGTTCTTTCCCTCTCATGTCTGAATTGTCTTTGGTGGTGACAGAACTTTCTGCTCACTGCCCTGCCCTCTTAAATGTATATCATCGGTGTGGTGCTCACATTCGCTTCTCGGTGCTTGCACATTGGGTGTGCATTTATAGACACTTGGCACAGGATTGGCTGTGTATACAGAGGCCCCCAAAGCCCCTGTGTGTTTAAGAACAATGAATGTTAATGTTGTTGCTAGCCAGCAGGGAGAGGAGCAGAGCTGAGACGCTCCTAACAAGATCTGACACAAGGAAAAATACTGGCTTTTTGTCTCTCTTGTATGTTAAACAATTCATGAGGTTTGGGGTTGAGTGAGACATTTAATAAACATTGGCTGCTTGGGCTGCCTACAGCTGGTGATTTGTCACTATTGGTCAAATGCATGAGAAGCAGAATGAGTTTTTCCATCTTTGAGGATTTAGGCTTAACAAATAATGCTGTTTACCATCCATTTAAATTTAAAGGTACAATATGATTTAAGTGATAAGCTCTGAATTTCGATAAAAACAGCTAGGCTCCCATAAGGTGGGATTAAGGTATTTTCAAATTCAAGTCTTTCATAGTATCTTAGCCCTGGAATTGTTCTTAAATGTCATCCAGCCTGAGCTCCTACCTCTTTCAGGAATTCCTCCTGAGGAATGGCCCAGCCATCTATTCTTGCCTGAACATTTTGCCCTACCTAGTTCAGTTTCTTTGAAAGAGCTGCCCTCTACAGTCTTGAGATGAAAGGAATGACCCACCAGACTTAAACTGTCTATTCTTACCCACCTGTATCTGTATCTGCAACCTTTCCTTTGCAGATGAATCCACCTGGATTCTGTGTGTTTCACCTTATGGGTAAAGCACCTGCTGTTGGCTTTGCCTCCCATGATCCACAGTGGTTAGAAAGGTTTTCATGATATTCATGTGTTTACTTCCTCCTTCTTATCTCTACCTTTTGTATGAACCATATGCTTCTCAAAAATGGAAACTAAACTTTATAACTGAAATGGTAATTTTGGATTTTAGAGCTTATAAAATTTAAATGATTTTTTCTTCAGAGAAATTGTTAAGTCAAATTGACCCTGAAGCCAGATGTTTCTACCTTAAATTAACAATATTTTTTTCTAATAGTTTGCTTTTTCAGTTGATCCATGTAAGAGGCAGGGACATGTTTTATAAAAATGGAAACTGCTGCTTGGGGCCACATGTGTCTGAAAGGGGGTAAAGTGTCTTAGCAAGGAGGGGACTGAACATATGGCGACAACGTAGAGGTGAGCACCTGGACAGCTAACCTCTGTCCCTTGAAGAAATCCCAACTGAAGAATGAGCTGGTCATCCATTCTCTGCTTGAATATTTTGTCCCACTTTTAATTTATAAGTGGGCATATTGACAGCAGTGTTTTGTTTTTCTTTCTCTTTTCTTGCTTTCTTTGCTTTTCCCTTTTTTCTTTTCTCCATCACAACTTTGAGTTGGTCCCATCACAGCTTTCAAAAGGAGGAGGTAGGAAATGGCTGCTCCAGTGTTGGTACTAATTTGTATTTAATCTCTACCAGATCTGGTTCTTACTTGGGTATTTTCTTGAGAGAGATGAGTTGAAAATGAATGGAAGTCAGAGTGAAGGAGCTAACACTACCAAATACCTAAGTGATTCAGGGTAAGTCAGTTATTCCTCTGGATCTCGGCCTACTTTTTGTAAAAGGGGTTCATAATAATTCTCAATCATAGGGCTCAGGGTAAACTTAAATGAGATAATGCATTTAGCCATATTTTA
This sequence comes from Neotragus pygmaeus, assembly GCA_006410875.1. Classification (NCBI taxonomy): domain Eukaryota; kingdom Metazoa; phylum Chordata; class Mammalia; order Artiodactyla; family Bovidae; genus Neotragus; species Neotragus pygmaeus. The sequence continues at coordinate 501,460 of SJYV01009037.1, read as the reverse complement.
TAAATTATAAATGATCATTTTAATGGCAGGTGTTATTGAAAGTATGATATTATCATTGACAAAATTATAATAACACTAATAAATTTATGCCATAAGTAGTATAATAGTATACATGTACATACCTTTGGCTATGGACAAACTTAAGCTAAAATGGCTCATTAACAGCAGTATTTTCTGAGCGTCTCCTAGGTGTGCAATGCCCAGAAGACTAGACATTAGAGGATCTTCTGTTAGTTTCCAGAAGCATCTGAGCACTGTCATCTCCCAGAAGTAGACAGAAAGCTTGCTGTGTCATCTAGGCACCAAAGCAAAGATAATATCAGATAAAGGAAATTGATAACTCATTAATCCTAAATTACAGGTATAATAGTTTGAAAATACCTTAGGTCAACGCATCCCCTGATTCTCTTTGTATCAAAAGTCTTATTAAACTTTAGTCCATTAAAAGTTCTTCAAATGGGGTTTTTATCAGCCTAAGAAGTAAATGCCTGCCTTTTGTACATACACAGGCATCTTTTGGCTTGACTTCTTAAGCATCCCTGATGAGGTGTGGGCAGGCTAGGGTAGAGGAGAGCTTGAGATCAAAAAGGTCCTAAGTGACTGGCCTGGAAATTGAATAGGTAGGCCATGATATGGAAGACAGCCGTGTCTCTCTTGCCTGACTTTTTCCAAGTCAAGCTGATGTTCGCAGAATGGAGGATATAGACCAAACAGCTTATTGTGCCTCATAGTTCTTATCCCTATATCACAGCTACTTACATGCCCCTTTCTCCAGCTGTAACTATTAAAACCACACTCATCTTTCAAAATCCTGAAAGTTCAAATCCTATTTCCTCTCTGAAGCCATTTCGAATTTCCCCCAGAAGGCAGGCACTCTTCCCTCCCAAGTGAATTCGTTATGTTTACATCAAACTCTCCTTCTGATCTATGAACTTCTTTCTAGAGGTAGTATGTCTACCTTCATATGTCTGCTTCATATTTGTATCTTCATGTTATCTGGCACAGTTTGGTAACTGTCACTATTCAGGTGACCGATAGTGCCACGTTTAAAGAATATATTCTTGAGGTCACCATTCTTTTTGTTTTTCTCCTGTGATTTCTCTACTATACTGTGTGGACTCAAACCCACCTTGTTTTTAGGTCTCAAGGTGTACATGTGCTATTTCATTATAATTTCAGGGAAAAATAAGTAAATCACAGTAAATTTCTCTCAGATGGGTCAAGTTGGCCTGATAAAAAATATTTCTGTTGGTTAGTTTGTATTGTCACCTTAAGTTTAACTACATAATTATTCTGTACTTTAAGTAGTCAAAGACTACAAATTTTCCCAACCCAGAGAAAAAAATCAAAGCTGGGTCTCCTGCACTACAGACAGATTCTTTGCCATCTGAGCTACCAGGGAAGCCCAGGCATATGCATTAATTGCTAAAGACTCTTCTTTCTGGACCCCATGTTGGTTTAAGGACAAAATTCCATTTCATATTTCCTCATGGTTTCTAATTATAGAGACACATTTTGCTCTTGAGTACAACCAAAATCTCATCCTAGTCCTCAAACTTCTTTCTTTCCAAAAGTGTATACTTTTTTTCCCCACAATTTCTCCAAAGAAATCTCCAAATACTTCTATGTCATATTTATAGGATTTTCATTCTTAAATAAGCAAAATATCTCTCGATGTATTACCTTTCTTAAAAATTTCTTCAACTTATTTATTAGTGTCTTAGAGGATGACATTGATACCATATAAAATTTACTTTATTCACAAACGAAAAGACTGTGTGACTGATACATATCAAAAAAAGATCTGGAAATTCTGAAATATAAGCAAAGGTCCTGGTCTGATAGAATGAGGTAATGAGTTTCTTATTCCTGATTGTGGACAAACAGAAAGTAGCTCAATACAGAGGTAGGGACACTGCAGAAGCAATTTAAATGTTAGATAATGGCCACTCTCAGACTTGCCATTCCGTCATCTTTCATATCATTTTGTTGAGATCAGAGTTCTATGACCTCACTTCAGTGCCTCACTGAAAATGATATATGAGCCCTGCATGAATTGTTAACACTACCCCATTCTAATCAATTTCACCAGCTTAGTTTCTAATTACATATCCATTTCTTGATGATTTGCTTATTAGTTAGAAGATGACCAGAGTCACAAAAGAATTATGAATGGAAAAGTGGATATGAGGCTTGTTGATTTCAAAATGTTCTGAAATGAACATCACCCCCATCCCGACTCTGCCGCCCTTCTACCCTACCACCACCACTTCCAGGACACTTGCAAAGTAGCAGGGAATCTTTCTGTGCTGGGGTTCTTCTAGTATTTCTAGGACTGCCCTCTCTCATCACTTTTAGTGTTCACTTACTGCCTCTTCCTTTCCACCCTGCCATTGGTATCACTTTAAAAAGATAAATAGTTGATTTATAATATTATACTAGTTTCAAGTGTTTAAGATAGTGATGCAGTATTTCCATAGATTATACTCCATTTAAAGTTATTATAAGGACTTCCCTGACCATCCAGTGGTTAAGACTTTACACGTCCACTGCAGGGGCACAGGTTTGACCCCTGGTTGGGGAACTAAGATCTTATGTGCCTTGTGGCAGAGCCAAAAACAGCTAAACAACAACAAAAAAAATAGAGTTATTATAAAATATTGTCTGTATTCCCTGTGCTGTACAGCATTTCCTTGTATCTTATTTTATACATAGGAGTCTGTACCTCTTAATTCCATTCCCTTGTCTTGTCTGTCCCCTGATCCGTCTCCCTACTGGTAACCACTAGCTTGTTCTCTATATCTTCAAGTCTGTTTCTGTTTCATATGCATCATTTTGCATCTGACATAGGGGCTCGCATCCACTCCCTTCTCCTGCCCTGAGGTGCTTATGGAGCTCAGAGAATGACTGCAGTTGGGCTGTTTATCACCGTGCTGAAAAATGGAAGGATGGCATCACTGCAGGAGCAGATGGCACTGCATGCTTGGCATAATTTTCTCAGACAGACTAGGACTAGGACTGTGAATACTGGCTTTGCCTGCTGTAGGCATCCACATCAAAACATAACAATGAAAACAAGGTACTTTTGTGGAAAAGGCATTGAGATTTTAAATTACATTCATTTAGGTGCTATAGGCTCCTGCTATGTGCATATAACATGGCTGAACTTCTGACATTCCTTATTAAGCAGAATTTTGTAGATGACTGGGCTTTTTTGTATTCATCTTCCTATTCATTCCCATAAATCTTCTTGGTTAGTGATGTCAGAAAATTGCATTTAAGCATGTAGACTGTGTGTGAAACAAGTAAAAATAATAACGGTGGCAGAATTAGAATGTGTTTTAAATTCTGGAAACTAACAAATGTCTAAAAGAAAAATATGAGGTGATGAAGGGATCATTAATCTTTGTTTTATAGAATTCAAATTATTAGCTGGGTAACTTTAAACAATTCAAACCTATTTGACTTACAGTTTTTCTCACTGGTAAAGTAAAAGAGTTTGGATTGTGTGATTGCTAAGGTGTTTTTCTAATTCTAATTTTATTTGATTAGTTATTTCTATGCAAACTAATGAAACAATAATTCAGGCCACCTTTATACCTTTTGGCCTATGTTTGTGCTTTAAAATTTATTTATTTATAAGAGTGAACAATGAAGGGAAAAGTGGGAGAACACAATGAAAATGACCTCAGGACTCAGGATGTATTTTTTTTCTGAAGTACATCCCACTTTTCTTCCCTTTCTTCTTTCTCTCTCCCCTTAGAATCAATACTTCTGTGCCTCAATTTTGATTTCCTTTGAGAAAATATGCAACTTCCGTGAAAATGGATGTTGTTTCTCATGTGTTAGAATTAACAAATTTCTGTATTAATTCATTCAACAAACTCTGTTGCAGGCGGGTACTAGGCTATAGGATACAGTGATGATAAGGAAGTTCCCTGCCCTATAGGAATTGGCCATCTAGTGGGAGGCATACCTTCTGCATATATTTGAAGTGTGATGTTAAGTGCTAAAATAAAACACAGGGGACAGAACCAATTTTGTTAAGAAGATATGGGAAACATGTCACAAAAGAGACTGCATTGGGTTGTGTTTTAGAGAAACTGGTATAATTTCTCCAATGAACAAAGAAAAATGCGTTATGCAGAAGGAACAGTATATATTAGAACTGTGGGTCATGAAAAGGTCAGATATGTTTAGAGAAGAGTGAGAAATTTTATATGGCCTAAATATAGGATTTAGATGAAAAACAGGAATTCAAGGTTAAGAGAAAAATGTGGACTGAATTCTGAAGGCTTTGTACTTCTATCTAAAAAAAAAAAAAAAAGAACTTTACTCCTTAAGAAATAAGGAAACAGAGGTTTTTATGTACAAAACCAAGTATCATGATTAGATCACTTGTTTTATAATAGTTAAGATTTTGACTGTAATTTAGAGGATGTTTTACCTGAAAAGAGACTGGAATCTCAGACCATTTTAAGTAGTCGGGGAAAATGTGCTAAGAATCTCAATTAAAAGAGTCATGAGAAGATATTTCTGAGGTAGGATCAACAAAATTTTGTTCTTGATTGTGTATCTAATGGAATCAGGTCATTACTGTTTATTAATTAATTAAATACATATTTATTGAACACTTGTAATGTGCGAGCAATAAATAGCACTGAATCCTTGTTTCCTGGGAGCGTATTTTCTAATGGGGAGGGGATAGACAAAACTGGAACAAATGAACGACATTGTCCAGTGCCGGCAGTGCTCTGCAGATCATTACCACACCATGCAGTGTCCAGGACGCTGTGTCAGACCAACAGGACAGCTGTTTTCAGTTGGTGTGATTAGGAAAGTCTCCTGGAAGCAAAGAGGAGAATCATAGGAAAGATCCAGACTCATAAATGTTGGGAGGAAAAATATTCCAGGGGCAGGTATGGACTTCTGTTTTGGAATTTAAGTAGATGAGCATAAAGGAAGCAGAGAATCTTTGGAAGGGGTAATAACTGCATAGAGGACATACCGAATGAGGACATGGATTTGTCTAGTAGGCAGTTGGAGATGCATGATAAAAGAGTGCATCAATGGGCATATATTTGGGAATAACCAAATTATAGAGGAAAATTCAAGTGATGATTGTGGTTGAGAAAGAGATAAAAGAGACAATTTCAAAGAAAGAGCCTAAGTATATAAACAATTGCTAGAGAGCTGAGGAGATAGGGCCTATGGCCCAGGGTAGCATAGCGCTCCAGAGAGAATGGACAGGTGCTTCCCTTATGACAGGGAATAAGTAAAGATGAATAAACCTATGTACTAAAGCCATGGGAAGGGAAATTAAGGAAGGTCTCAGCTAGAGGAATTTATTTTTACTGTCTTTGGGATATGGACTTTAAAGCACAGTGGCAAAAATTTAGGAACCTTTAAGCCATGAAATTAAAAGAGGCTTACTCCTTGGAAGGAAAGTTATGACCAACCTAGACAGCATTGAGCACATAGCAAGATTGTGTTTACATTTATGGGAATAAATACTTCTTGATTCATGGCTCAAAAAAAAAAAAAAAAAAAGCAGAGACATTACTTTGTCAACAAAGGTCTGTCTAGTCAAGGCTACGGATTTTCCAGTGGTCATGTATGGATGTGAGAATTGGACTATAAAGAAAGCTGAGCACTGAAGAATTGATGCTTTTGAACTGCGGTATTGGAGAAGACTCTTGAGAGCCCCTTAGACTGCAAGGAGATCCAACCAGTCCATCCTAAAGGAGATCAGTCCTGGGTGTTCATTGGAAGGACTGATGTTGAAGCTGAAACTCCAAAACTTTGGGCACCTATGCGAAGAGCTGACTCATTGGAAAAGACCCTGATGCTCGGAAAGACTGAAGGCAGGAGGAGAAGGGGACAACAGAGGATGAGATGGTTGGATGGCATCACTGAGTCAACGGACATGAGTTTGGGTAGACTCCGGAAGTTGGTGATGGACAGGGAGGCCTGGCGTGCTGTGGTTCGCGGGGTCGCAAAGAGTCAGACACGACTGAGCGACTGAACTGGAACTGAACTAAGAAGTTCAACCATATGAAAAAATTACCAAGCACATTGACTATTCCACTGAAGTTAGACTACCTGATTCTGCTTTTTCTGCCACTCACCATGTTGATAATATAGAAATATAAATTTCGTAATTGTGAATCTGCAGATAATTTATAATAAACTAAGTTTGGCATTTGAAAAAAAAACGCTTGTCATAAATTTTATTTCTGTCTACTCTTCCACATCTTCTTACCACACCCCTATACACATTTAGTTTGTTAGCAGCATATGATTTGTGGAATAAATGGAGGTTGCAGCTGCACAGATACCCTATCTTTTGCTAGCCCCGACTCTCCCCAAATTGTATGGTGTGCTAAGCTAGAGCTGGTGTATTGAATTAAGAATATGCAGATTACGACCTGCTGCATGAGGAGGCACGAGCCACCTGCGTGGGGGCAGCAGGCAACTCCCTCAGCATCCAAGCTCCCACTTTGGGGAAGTGAAGCACACAGGGTGGTTTTGTTTGAAGACACAGTTTCAATACTGTACACCCACAGCAGGGAAGTAGAGTCACAAGATTTATGACTTACAGATCCTAGAAGAGAGGGTACATAATGAGTAATGGAAGGCAGCCCTCCATCTCAGGTCACAAGAGAACAAGAGATAGAGAAATGGTAGCAAGTACCTATTGCTTATAAGGTGGTTGGGGCAGAGGTCACTAACTTTCTAGGCTTTAGTTCTAAGGGGGTAATTTTTAAAACTTAAAAAAAAATTATTTATTTGGCCACACCTGCATTATTTATTGTAGGATCTTCAATCTTCATTTTGGCATGCCAGATCTAGTTCCCTGACCAGGAATCAAACCTGGTTCCCTGTAGTAGGAATGGAGTTTTTAGCCATTGGACTATCAGGGAAGTCCCTAAGTGAATGTTGTGAAAAGTGCCTAGGGAAAGGTAAAGCAGGAACTTATGGCGGTCATCATATACTCAAGTCCTTATCTAAATATTCCAGATTCCATATTGTAACATACCTAGGCAGCGACTCAGAGAAGCAGAGTTTTTTTTCCCAAAAGTTATTTTTCTTGATTACATATGACCCCATAATGCCTAGGTATTAATCTTAAGGGAAAATCACAGACGTTGTCTGGACAATGGAACTGTTGAAAGCTCTCAGCAGGGTTTTGGTCCCCCCAACACATGAAACACATGGGGAACATTTAAGCAAAGCAAAAATGGCAACCTGCAGTATCAATAGGCAAACAACAGTTTGAAAAAATGTCCATAACCATCTCACCGTTTGTTGAAGTTCAGCTAAAAATTAAAAGACCTTGGATAAGAGTTAAGGTATGTGTTGATCAAAAACTTGGGTGTGTTTATGGAATACTTGTACCTGTTGAGTCATCTTTTGTATGAATTTGTGCAGAATTATTAATATACATGCAGCACGTGGTGTCCTTTCAGCCCATACACTTCCTTCCCAGCCCAAAAAGTAATCTAGAGCTAAACAGTTATCTGAAACCATCTGTGCTGAACAATCATGTTGTTGTTTCATTAAGGTTTGGCTTTAATGTAACAGCCCAATATCAGTCCTGTTCAGTGATTTATAAGGGTAGTCCCTGGAAGACTGAAGTACATTGGTATGAACAGACTGAACTCCCCAGGGACCTAATAGGAGGCAAGTGCATTGGAGGTCAAGGGGGGAGAAGTGCACGTATGGAGAAACGTGTATGTGTGATGCCCTTGGGCACTGGGCCCATCGTGAACACCAGCTGCATGATCAGAGAAACTGAAGCAAGTCGGAGTTCTCTCTAGATGGCTGGGCTGCATGGCCCAAGAACATGAGGGTTCCTGCTGGATGCCACATACTGTATTGCAGAATTTCCTGCATGGGAGTAGTTGAGCACCATAGAAGGTGGCCAGGTGAGCCACGGAGATACATGGTGTGTCTTCTGTTGAGCACATGGGGACTGAGTCAGTAAAGCGGCTGGGTAGCCCACTCTTTCGGAGAAGGCAATGGCACCCCACTCCGGTACTCTTGCCTGGGAACTCCCATGGACAGAGGAGCCTGGTAGGCTGCAGTCCATGGGGTCGCGAAGAGTTGGACATGACTGAGCGACTTCACTTTCACTTTTCACTTTCATGCATTGGAGAAGGAAATGGCAACCCACTCCAGTATTCTTGCCTGGAGAATCCCAGGGACGGGGGAGCCTGGTGGGCCGCCGTCTATGGGGTCGCACAGAGTTGGACACGACTGATGTGACTTAGCAGCAGCAGCAGCAGCCCGCTCTTTATTGAGCTCAGTAAAATGTTTCCATTTACAGGCACCACCAAAATGAGCTCCTGTTTCTACCTGGTATATAAAAATATGCAGACTGTTGGAGAGCTTGAATGAGAGGATTGTGGAGCCCTGAATAGTGGTGGTGGGGAAGTGTCCCCTCAGGGTAGTAGGGGGAGGTGACCCTGCAGCTNGAGCCTCTTGATGAAAGTGAAAGAGGAGAGTGAAAAAGTTGGCTTAAATCTCAACATTCAAAAGCTAAGATCATGGCATCTGGTCCAATCATTTCATGGCAAATAGATGGAGAAACAGTGGAAACTGGCTGACTTTATTTTTGGGGGGCTCCAAAATAACTGGATGGTGATTGAAGCCATGAAATTAAAAGACACTTACTCCTTGAAGGAAAGTTACGACCAACATAGACAGCATATTAAAAAGCAGAGACATTACTTTGTCAACAAAGGTCCGTCTAGTTAAGGCTATGTTTTTTTCCAGTGGTCATATATGGATGTGAGAGTTGGACTATAAAGAAAGCTGAACACTGAAGAATTGATGCTTTTGAACTGTGGTGTTGGAAAAGACTCTTTAGAGTCCATTGGACTACAGGGAGATTCAAACAGTCCATCCTAAAGGAGATTTTTCCTGGGTGTTCATTGGAAGGACTGATGTTGAAGCTGAAACTCAAATACTTTGGCCATCTGATGTGAAGAGCTGACTCATTTGAAAAGNTTAGAGTCCATTGGACTACAGGGAGATTCAAACAGTCCATCCTAAAGGAGATTTTTCCTGGGTGTTCATTGGAAGGACTGATGTTGAAGCTGAAACTCAAATACTTTGGCCATCTGATGTGAAGAGCTGACTCATTTGAAAAGACCCTGAGGCTGGGAAAGATTGAGGGCAGGAGCAGAAGGGGATGGCAGAGGATGAGATGGTTGGATGGCTTCACCAACTCAATGGACAAAGGTTTGGGTAGACTTCCACAGTTGGTGATTGATAGGGAGGCCTGTGTCGGATGCGACTGAGTGACTGAAATGAACAAACTGATACACTAAGACTTGCCTGGTAGCTCAGATTGTAAATAATCTGCCTGCAATGCAGCAGGGATGGGTTCAATACCTGGGTTGGAGAGATCCCCTGAACACTTTTATAATGGGACTTCATATTAGACTTTCCACTCCTAAGGTATTTCCTGTTCTTTCCTGTTCTCCATGGAAACATCAATATAGAATCACAATTTTTCTAGAGTTTAGTAAAAACTTAAGGGCCAATGAATGCCCTTTCAAATGTTTTGCTTTTATACTGTTCTTGGCTTCTATAAATCTTTCTTTGTGTTCAGATCTGTACCCAAATAAATATGTGCATATATGTATAAATGTGCATATCTATATATATCTGTCTATCTATCTATAAGCATGCATGTTCAGTTCAGTTCAGTCGCTCAGTCGTGTCTGACTCTGTGACCCCAAGAATCACAGCATGCCAGGCCTCCCCGTCCATCACCAACTCCAGGAGTTCACTCAGATTCACGTTCATTGAGTCAGTGTTGCCATTCAGCCATCTCATCCTTGGTTGTCCCCTTCTCCTCCTGCCCCCAATCCCTCCCAGCATCAGAGTCTTTTCCAATGAGTCAACT
>SJYV01009037.1:454654-491488 GCA_006410875.1 Neotragus pygmaeus | reverse complement strand
CCTGGGTTGCAATTGCAGGTGACTGCTGTGTAATTCTAGCAACTGTCTAGAGTTGACTTTCTAGGGTGGAGGAGAAGCTCTATGATCCAGATGATATCATACAAAAGCACAGAGTAAGGCCCGAAGCAGCGAGCATTTGTATTCTGAAGTTTTGTGCTTGCCCACTGAACACTTATTATGGGGCCCCTGTGGGTCACTAGCTCAGTGGTGGTCTCCTCTAAAGTGGAGTAGACCCAAGTGTTGTCCTTCAATTACCCTGCTATCTCCTAATGTCACTGATGACAATCAACCTGAGTACCTCTTATCCCCTTTTAGAGATCCATACTGTTTCTAAGTGGGTCCAGGTACAGTTATTTCCACTTCCTGTGGGGAGGTATGCTGAGGAGCCATCCACTAAAGCCACTGTACATTGGAATCAAGCAGGTAAGTGTGTTCCAGAAGCAGCATGGTGGGTCTGTGTTCTAATGGGCCAAGGGCTCACAGCTAGCCACTCGTTCCTAATTGGATCACCATAGAATACTGGAAGGTGAGATGATTGACGTTTTAAATCTGTAAGGGGAAAATGCAAATAATATTGTCCTGTAAGATGAAGGCATGGTAGCAATCGTAGGCTCTGTGACCAGGAGAGCTTAGTTGGTGTAAGGAGAGTGGTGGCCATACGGCTTAGAGTTTAAAGTGGTGAGTGCCTCTGGCACAAAGAAGTCCATTTACCTCCTTATAACTTAAGGAGCAAGGATTTTATATGACTGTAGTGGGGATTTGTAATCCAGAGGTCTCTGGCTGGTAAGGGAGGTGAAATTCCATTGGATGCTCTGTTGGAGAGCCCGGTGCTGTGTTATGTGGGTAAAATGAGATACTTTATTTGAGTGAGTGATGTCAGGAGTGATGGGAAAAGGATATACTTAGAAAGGAAAGAGATCACCTAGTCTACAGAACCGTTCCCGGTGACTGCAGCAACCAGCACGCCATTAAAAGTACCCACACATGTAATAGCAAAGTGGGTAGTGCCTGCCAAGAGAGGAAGCAGCCCTGTGAAATCAGAGGGCTGAAAGGGTTGTTCCTGAGCAGAACCAAAGTGTGGTAGGGCACTTCCCACTATTTGGTTTGGGAGCATAATGTGCAATTCAAGCAACGTGTTTTATAAGGGCTTCCTCAAGCCAGACATCCCTGCAACAGGAGGCCCAGGTGGCAGCAGCTCTCCATAGCCATATGAGATACGAGACCATTCTGCCAGGGGATGAGGAATATGAAAGCGGTGACTAAGGAAGGCCAGATTGGTAGAACCGAGGACTGACTGATGGTGAAGCCTGTGGTTTTGTGGCAATGGGTGGAACCCACAGAATTGTTGGTGAAGAATCAGTGGCTGAGAACCGTGAAAGGCTGGTGACCTGGATTTGGGCAAGGGCATCCACCTTGTGGTTAAAGACAGCCTTTGGTATGGTAGCATTTGTGAGTGATGAAATGTGAGTAATCTCAATTGTGACTAGTGCCTTAGTGATGTGCCTCCAAAGTGGGGGACCCTGAATGGGATGGCCTTGATTGTGAAAATCATGTTGCTGCCGTTGACTCAACCAAAGGATTAGCTTTTGGCAACCACCTATGAGTCAGTAAAAATATGGACAAGGGGCTTTTCGTGGTCAGCAGCAGTTTCCCCAACCATTTGTACAGTCATAAGCTCGGGAGCTGAGTCAGCCCTGACTTGCTCTCTTTGATGCATGTGGTGCTGCTGGCAGGATGGTCCACTGAGCTGCTGCTCTTCAGGAGGCATCACCACTGATGATGGTAGCATTGCCATCTGAGAAGTACACAGACTTCCTATCTTGCTCCATCAGCTCTTCCCAGGGGTACCTCAGGTCTCCAGAGGCTTACACAAAGTGGATACCACCACCAGTTCCTCAAGGCCCACGGGAGGGGGCTGACGAGCAGGGAAGTCACAGCCTCCTGCAATTCGGAAAGACCCACCATGTCAGGTTAGCCTGTTCCTGAAGGTACCATTTCCATTTTAGCAAAGAGGTGTTTCGAACAATGCTGAGCTGCTCTTGGGAGGCATCCCATATTTCACATCTTCATGGGAATGTTATGCCTCCTCCCAGGAGTGTCTCTGTTTCTAACAAAGATCAGTAAGCAGCCAGAACCTGATGTTCTATGGGGCTGTGATGGGTGACTGTGAAGAGCAGACACCTGCTCCAGAAGCCCATAGGCAGCCAGGAGGAGCTGTGTTTAGTCCATAGCCTCCTGGACCACAGTCCATGGTGGCCAGTGTCTCAACCAGAAGGAGGAGCCAGGGGAAGCAGAGAGAAGACTTGATGCGTGGACCTCTGTGCCAGCCATCAGGCTTTCTGTTGAGCCTCCCCCAGCCCAGTATATGTGGAAGATTTGCATGTGACTGCATAAATGGTCTAAGAAGGATGGATAAATGCTGTATGTGTTGCCATAATGTGAAGACACCTAAGACTTGGGCTTGCCATAGAGAGACTGAATAGTTAACAATTGACATTTAACTGCAAGTGGAACTTCTTAGCTGTTGTAGGACTAATTAATGTCCAGAAATGTAACAGTGGTGGCTGGCCCTTGAGTTTTAAATGAGACAATAGCCCAACTTGTATATTTCAGGTGCATCACCAGCAGCATTAGGGTCTCACATGCTGCATCCTCCAAGGACCCCTGATTAGAATGTTATCAGTATAGTGCCAGATGGTGCAAGGCAGACAGTATAAGGGCATCAGATCTTGCTGGCAAAGATCATGGGCAATAACCAGGCTCTTAAGATAGCTCAGAGGCAGCCAGGTAAAGGTATATTGAGTGCCTTTGAACATGAAGGCCAATTGTAGCTGAGACTCCTCGATGATCAGTACTGAGCAGGACATATTAGTGAGATTGATCATGGCAAAATAGCCCTTGGAGCCCTTTGGATGTTCTCAATTAACCAAACAACATTGGGAATGGGAGCCTTAATGGGGGCACCTGACCATTTACATTTGGGCAGTCAACTATAAGGCACCACTCATTAGGGATGGGCTTTAATACCGGCCAAATAGGGAAACTAAAAGGAGAAATGGTGTGTTTAATGACTCCTTCCGATAATCAATCTTGAATTATGGGCCACAGTCCTTCAGGCCCCTGTCACAAGTGACATTGGGGTGTATTTGAAGTCTTAATCAGGTGCAGCAGTCTTATGAGTTCCCAATGTGCAGCTCCCTCCAGGAATGAAGGTTTGCTCCAGATGGCACAGTGGCACATCAAGGCATTCACACCTCTAACAGGAAAGTATAGGGCCAAGGGACCATAGCCACTAAAAGTTTTTTTTTTTTAATACAGATTGTTCCAAGAGTGACATCCAGTGGAAGCCCTCTATGATTCTACGTGCTATGCCTTGTAATTTAGAGGGTGCTCTTGGCTTGTTTGGACAGGTTCCCAGGAAGCACTCTAACTTGGGCTCTAGTGTCAATGAGAATGTAGAATGTTGTCTATTTTGTGTGTCCAGAGGGATATTTAGAGAAGGATATGTGTGGTGCTAGTGGTAAGGAACCCGCCTGCCAGTGCAGGAGATGTAAGGAACATGGGTTCAATCCCTGGGTCGGGAAGATCCCTTGGAGAAGGGCATGCAACCCACTCCAGTATTCTCGCCTGGGGAATCCCATAGACAGAGGAGCCTGGGGGACTATGGTCCATAGGATCACAAAGAACTGGACATGACTAAGCAACTTAACACGCATGCATCCAAGAGAAGTGTCTCCTGAAGGAGGGATGACCTCCAGGGAATACCCTGGTCCCTAGGGCAGGGGCCTTGGTAACCACCACTCTCTAAAATCACAGTATGAAATCCTGGATTCTGCTGCCAGGGCAGGGGCATTCCAAGAGGGGATAGCATCTGCCCTCATGTGCTGGCAGTTTCCTGAAGAGCCTGCAACACTTGAGCGAAGGCTTCTATTAACAGCTCAGCCCTGGCTGACCTGAGATGGAGTGAATAGGAGCCCAGGGCCTCTGGAGCTGCCCATACAGAGCAGACTCTTGGTCATCCCCAACTCATATGTTGCTGCCTCCCAATCTAGGGTGTCCAAACCAACCTCTGAGGGGCCACGGTCCTCCTCTACCAGTATGATGTTTGGCAATGTACTTGGGAAAACTAAAAGTCCCTAGAACGTAGCACCTGTGATTTGACATGTTGATGTGCAACAGTGTGCAGTAAATCCCAAGCCATTTGAGCAATGGTTTTTTGACCTCCTCTGGGAGCTTGAGAGGAGCTGGTGCTATGAGCAAGTATCTGCTGTGAGCAAGTATTTGTCTTGCTTACCATGCCAGGGGTGAGATTCCTTATATCCCTGGGGGTCAGGGGGAAATTTGCAACAGCAGTAAGGAATGTAGTAACATAGGAGGCACCTGTTTCAGCAGGGTTTGCCTAGCTGGGGTGCCATGATGGAGTTGCCCCTGTCATGGGTTAGGACCAGCTCCCCAAACTCAACACCTTGGGGACACATTGGAGCCAGCCACCACCCTCCCTGATTGACATTAATGTGGAGCAACTCTTCTTGGGTCCCAGGACCTGAGAGCCCTGGCATCTTGGTGAGCTTCTCTGGGCTCAGTGCAGGGGCATCTGATTTTAGCCATCTCTGCCAGAATGGGTCTCATTTAGAGACTAATGGGAAACACACCCATTTCAGACTGAGGCCCGCTGGTTGGTCTCTAAAGGGGATCTGACTTTTTATGACAGCGACAATTTAGGGTGGGAATTCCCAGCGACATCTGGTGGCAGTGATGTCACCAGCAAGGCCTGCTTCCTTCCCAGAGAGACTGAGAGGAAGTTATGAGGCCTTTTCCCAGCTCTCAGGAATTGTAAGGGGATACAAGCTATACCCACAGTCCATGCTCCTTGGTGCCAGTTGTGCTGAGAAGCTGGATCTGTGTGTTGATTTAGGAATATGCAGATTATGACCTGCTGAACGAGGAGGTCCCAATGAGACACACACAGAGGCAGCAGGGAGCTCCCTCGGCATCTGAGTCCCATTCTGGGGACATGAACCACAGGATTGTCTTGATTGAAGGTGTACATCTTCAGTACCCTTCAACACCCACAAAGTTTCTTACTTACAGATCTCAGAAGCGAGGGGGCGCTGTGGGCTGGGGAAGGGCAGTCCTCCAAACTAGGTCACCAGGGAACAGAGGGTTGAGTAGCAAGCACACATGGCTTTATAAGGTGACTGGGATGGAGGTCACTAACTTTTTGTGGGCTTAACTCTTAATGGTTACTCTAAAAGGTGCTCAGGTAAAAGTGAAGTGACAGTGGGCACCCTCAACTCCAGTCCTCATTTAAGTGTCCAGCTTCTGGGTGCGAGCAGATTTATTAAACTATAAAATGCCGGGGCATTTTGCAAACTCCAGGAGATGGTGAGAGACAGGGAAGGCTGGCATGCTGCAGTCCAAGGAATCATGAAGAGTTGGACACGACTTGACAACTGAACAACATCAAATTGCCTAAACAGCAAAAGTTGTTTTTCCCATCCCATATGGATAAACCACTCCAGTATTCTTCCCTGGAGAATCCCCATGTACGGAGGAGCCTGGCGGGCCCCTGTCCATGGGGTTGCAAAGAGTCAGACACGACTGAGCAACTAAGCAGAGAACTTATGCATAAAGAGGGGAAATTTATGTCTGTAAGCAGGCTAGTTCTTGAACCCTCACTGTTTCAAGGTGGCTCCTTCAAAGCTAAAACATACACTAAGTAGTTAAGATCTTGAGAACTTAAGATATTTCCAAATATTTCATATTTGGGGTCTTATAGGTATCTGATATTTGAATTCTATTTCGACCCAGACAATGACAATTTGCTAACATACGGAAGATGAAACATGAAAAAAGAGAAGATTCCATTTCCTTCCCAGGCCGGCTGCTCCTCCATTCCAGTCCTCACACTGCATTGCTCCCTTCTCTGTAGCTGGAGTCTGGCCTGCAAAGACTTTGGTTCCAAGGCTTCCTCTGTTAAGCTGGCCTCTTGCTGGGCTCAGCTAGTGAGAAGCATTGTGAGAAATTGGAGAGTAAGAGAAAGGGAACAGCGGAAGTATTTCCCTCTCTCTTCTCTTTGCTGCACTTAGTATCTTGGGCAGTTGCTGAGATCCTTTGTGACTCCACATCCCTAGGACTGGCCTGTATAGTTCTGGCTTTTGCCCCCTGGGTCAAGTAATACCATCTCCAATGTCTTTATAACCACTGGTGCTAATCGCTTAGAGTCCTCTGTTTGGCTTCTGATTCTCTTCCATCATCTGTTTATCAAGACCCTACATTAATTTCCTTTCCTTTTAAAGACTCAAAGAATTATGTTTTCTGGTTATACCTTAACTAACAGTAAAATTAGTACTATAGATTTAAGGGTTTCCCAGATGGTAAAGAATCCACTTGCCAAAGCAAGAGAGTCATGTTCCAACCCTGGGTCAGAAGAGCCCCTGGAGAAAGGAATAGCAATCCACTCCAGGATTCTTACCTGGAAAATCCCATGGACAGAGGAGCCTGGCGGGCTACGGTCCACGGGGTTACAAAGAGTTGGACAGGAACTTACATTAGGGGAAGATTTTTTTCTAACTAGATGCAGAACAGAGTGAAAGTGCTGGAAATGTTTAATAGATTGGTTTTCATGTTAAAATTCAAGTTGGATAGGTTGAACAAGTTTGGACTGCAGAGATCGCACACAAGGAAAGCATTTATAAGCAGAAAGAAAGTGGGACCAAAGCCTTAAACAAAAAAAGCAGGAAAAATATTGGGAAGAAACACGTTACAAATGAAAAAGGAGCAGGAAGTGAAAAAAAAAAAATGAAAAGAAAGGAAAATGGGAAACCAGGGGGCCTGGAAGAAAAGAGTTAGTGTTTTATAAAGGAAAAATGATGACGCTGACAGGGAGCTTGCCCACACCGGCACTATCCCATTTCTTCAGGACTACCGGTCCTGCCCAGCGGATCTGAAAAGCTTTTTAATTTCAGTTTGTGACCAGTCCTTTCCTTCCCCCACCATCAGCCTGCTAATGTTTTTCTAATAATTACCATTTTTGAAACTATTTTGGCTGTTAAAAATGTTTCTTTTTAATAAGCTGATTAAAAGAGGCTGCTTATTAGCATAAGCTCTTTGCCGTTCAGTCCTCTTCCTAATTAAAAGCACTCATCTGTGGAGACCTCAATTTTTCCCTTTTCTCTGTGATGAGTTTTTGGATATTTTTTCCTTGGCAGTTTGTTTCATTTCACTCCTCTTGTCTTTGGTAGTTGTCGGCTCCCATATTCCAGAGATAGAAGCCACTGAGCAAAATAATACCTGGGAGGAAGTGTGCAGTCTGAATGCTTGAGAGAGGAGGGGAAGACCTACCTGAGTGCTTAGTGTTCAAAGTGTAAGTTGCTCAATTGTGTTTTATTCTTTGCGACCCCAAAGACTGCAGCCCACCAGGCTCTTCAATTCATGGAATTCTCCAAGCAAGAATACTGGAGTAGCCATTCCCTTCTCCAGGGGATCTTCCTGACCCAGGGAGTGAACCCAGGTCTCCCGCATTGCAGGCAAATTCATCACCTGAGCTACCGGGGAAGTCCTGAGAATACTGGAACGGGTAGCCATGGTCTTCCCGTCCCAGGGATCAATCCCAGGTCTCCCTCGTTACAGGCAGATTCTTTACCATTTAAGCCACCAGGGAAGCCCCGAAAGTTGGGTTTAAAAGTCTTATGTTTATGGTAGTTGTATAGTTGTGTCAAATTTCTGACTCTCAATTTACCAAATATGATGTGTAAAGGTAAAAAGCGGTGAATACAAATCCACTGTTCTTTGCATAGTTTATATCCCCAACATCAATAAATATGCCTTTGCAAATATTGCTGCTGTAAAGGCTGTTGGAACACATACCTGTGGTGCCTTTAGAACATGGAGATATTCAGGGGATGACATGTTATAGATGGTAGATACACCCACTCCTTAGAAACAGTCCTTAATATATGTGAATAGGAAACTTGGGAAGCAAGTATACTCCAAATGCTGTGATATGTGTCATCATCTTATATATATTTTATGGGAAGTTTTAATATAAAGAGTATACATCAAGAAATTGTGTACATTGAGAACATATTAGCAAAAAGGGTGGCTTGCTAAAAACCTGGAACAAGGTGAGTGAAAGGGAAAAATGTGTGTCTGTAAGTTGTGTTAGGAAAATAAATTTCTGTACAGGTGACAAGATTTCCTGTTCACTTGGCAGGACATAATATTTAATGCTTAACATTGTTTGTTTTATGGACTCTCTTGAGGATCTGATGAAACTATTGTTTTTTCACTCCTGAAAAATAAACTTTTGCCTCTAAGGACACTTTTCTTCCTTACAACATTTTGGGTTTCACACATGCCTTAAAATCTAAAGAGTCTATGGACATGTGTTAAGAATGCAATTTCTGTAATTGGTGCCGCGAGCTATATAGATCATTTTTC
Organism: Neotragus pygmaeus; assembly: GCA_006410875.1. Taxonomy (NCBI): domain Eukaryota; kingdom Metazoa; phylum Chordata; class Mammalia; order Artiodactyla; family Bovidae; genus Neotragus; species Neotragus pygmaeus. The sequence continues at coordinate 483,046 of SJYV01009037.1, read as the reverse complement.
ATTTTGACTTTACTCTGATCTCATGGGAGAAGGAAATGGCAACCCACTGCAGTATTCTTGCCTAGGGAATCCCATGGACAGAGGAACCTGGTGGGTTGCTGTCCATAGGGTCGTGCAGAGTCAGACATGACTGAAACGACATAGCATGCATGCATGCATTGGAGAAGGAAATGGCAACCCACTCCAGTATTCTTGCCTGGAGAATCCCAGGGACAGAGGAGCCCAGTGGGCTGCCATCTTTGGGGTCACACAGAGTTGGACATGACTGAAGTGACTTAGCAGCAGCAGCAGCTGATCTCATGCTCATCAACTGAGCTTCTAATTTCAATTTCCCTTCTTCTACAGTGTTTTCTCTAGGGGATAGATTATGCCAGCCAGGTCTAATATAAATTTTTGGTTTACTTGACAGATATCTATTTCTCAACACAATAATACAGCATTTGTGTGTGTGCACTCAGTTGCTCAGTCGTATCTGACTCTTTGTGGTTCCACAGACTGTAGCCCACCAGGCCCCTCTGTCCATGGTATTTTCCTGGCAAGAATGTTCGAGTGCGTTGCCATTTCCTCCCCTAGGGGATCTTCCTGACCCAGGGATTGAACCAGCCTCTCCTGTGTCTCCTGCATTGGCAGGCAGTTTCTTTAGCACTGAGCTACCTGGGAATCCCATATAACATTCTTACTTACTACACACACACACACACACACACACACACANTAATAATACAGCATTTGTGTGTGTGCACTCAGTTGCTCAGTCGTATCTGACTCTTTGTGGTCCCACAAACTGTAGCCCACCAGGCCCCTCTGTCCATGGTATTTTCCTGGCAAGAATGTTCGAGTGCGTTGCCATTTCCTCCCCTAGGGGATCTTCCTGACCCAGGGATTGAACCAGCCTCTCCTGTGTCTCCTGCATTGGCAGGCAGTTTCTTTAGCACTGAGCTACCTGGGAATCCCATATAACATTCTTACTTACTACACACACACACACACACACACACACACACATATATATATATATTTAAATTTTAATTGAGTGAATGAGTGAGTGAAGTCGCTCAGTCGTGTCCAACTCTTTGCGACCCCATGGACTACCGGGCTCCTCCATCCATGGGATTCTCCAGGCAAGAATACTGGAGTGGGTTACCATTTCCTTCTCCAGGGGATCTTCCCAACCCAGGGATCGAACCCAGGTCTCCTGCATTGGAGGCAGACGCTTTAACCTCTGAGCCACCAGGGAATTAATTTCAATTTTCCAGCTACACTGCAAGGCACATGGGATTTTAGTTCCTGACTAGGGCTTACACCCAGGCCCTCAGCTGTGAAAGCGTGGGGTTCTAACCACTGGACTACCAGGAAATTCCCTACAAAGTTTTTTCTTTTTCTTTTTTTTTGATCTTCTTACTGTGGGTTCTCCCCACCTCTCAGAGTCCCCCTACCTGGAGCTAAGTGGCAAGGTTTTGTTTTGATATCCCCAAAGCAACAAATCCAGGTTGAGTGATGTGGTTTTCTCATTAAGGTCTAATGGAAGACGTTATGGAAACTTATGGGTCTTTTAGAAGCTTCAAGAGACCTGCACTCCTCTTGTTTTATAAATATCACTCATGAGAGACATTATTTTTGTTCATTTCGGCACTCATTCATGAACATCCCCTTCATAAAGACAAGTTTAAAAGATATTTGTTTTGGTAGAGCTTCTTGACTTGTTCTCAGAACACACATCTTTGTAACAACTATTAATTATGCAATTTGAGAATATTTTTCATTATAAATGTAAAAATAAGAAAAAATAATCCCAACGAGTTATTTTATGGATAGCAACAAACTGACATTGGAAAAAACTCTGATGCTGGGAGGGATTGGGGGCAGGAGGAGAAGGGGATGACAGAGGATGAGTTGGCTGGATGGCATCACTGACTCGATGGACATGAGTCTGAGTGAACTCTGGGAGTTGGTGATGGACAGGGAGGCCTGGTGTGCTGCGATTCATGGGGTCACAAAGAGTCAGACACGACTGAGCGACTGAACTGAACTAATTCTGAAGTCGGTATGAAGAGGCAAGAGACCCAGGATAGCCAATAGAATATTGATGGAGAAGAACAGGTTTGGATGACTGACATTGACCAACTTCAAGACTTACTATAAAGTTACAGTAATCAAGACAGTGTGGTATTGGAAATAAAATGGATAAATAGACCAGTGGAACAGAACAGAGAACCCAGAAATAGACCCACATAAATAAACTCAACTGATCTTTGCCTAAGTAGTAAAGACAACACAATTCAGCAAAGATAGTCTCTTTAACGCAAGCTACTGGGAAAACTGAGCTTTCAGGTGGCACTAATTACAAAGAAACCACCTGCCAATGCAGGAGACATAGGAGACATGGATTCAGTCCCTAGGTTGAGAAGATTCCCTGGAGAAGGGCATTGCAACCAACTCCAGGATTCTTGCCTGGAGAATCCTGTGGACAGAGGAGGCTGCCAGGCTACAATCCATGGGGTCACAAAGAGTAGGACATGACTGAATTGACTTAGCACTAGCACAAGTACTGGAACAACTGGGATATCCACATTAAAAAAAAAAAAAAAGAAAGAATGTAGAGACATTATACGCTCCACAAAAAATTAACTCAAAATGGATCATAGGCATAAATATAAAATAGAAGACAGTAAAACTTCTGAAAGACAATATAAGGAAAAAACCTAGGTGACCTTGAGTAAATGATGGGTTTTTAGGTACAACACTAAAGATACAATCCATGAAAAAAAAAATCAATAAGCTAGTCTCCATTAAAATTTAAATCTTCTACTGTGCAAAAGATAATATCAAGAAAATTAGAAGACAAGCCACAGACTGGGAAAAATTGTTTGTAAAAACACATATAATAAAGCAATGCTATCTAAAATATACAACAAATTCTTAAAACTCAGCAATAAGAAAACAACCCAATTGAAAACGATGCCAAAGACCTTATCAGATGTTTCACGAAAGAAGATATACAAATGGAAAATTAACAGTATGGAAAGATGCTCCATATCATATGTCATTAGGAAAATACAAACTAAAATCAACAGTGAGCTATGACTACACATTTGTTAGAGTGACCCAGATCCTGAACAGTAACAACACCAAATGCTGGTGAAGATGTGGGACAACAGTCATTCTCAGACATTTCTTGTAGGAATGCAAAATAGTACAACAATTTTAGAAGACAGTTTGGCGGTTTCTTATAAAACTAAACATACTCTTACCATATGACCCAGCAGTTGTGCTCCCTGGTATTTACCCAAAAGAGTTAAAAATTCGTATTCACATAAAAACCTGCACATGGATGTTTATAGCAGCTTTATTCATAATTGCTAAAACTTGGAAGCAACTAAGATGTCATTTGGTAGTTGCATGGATAAATAAATGTGATACATCCAGACAATAGAATATTATTCGGTGCTAAAAAGAAATGAGCTATCAAGCCATGAAAAGACATAGAGGAATCTTAAATGCAATTGCTAAGTGAAAGAAGCTAGCTGAAAAGGCTACATACTGTATGACATTTGGGAAAAGACAAAGCTGGAGACAACAGGAAAATCAGTGGTTGCCAGAGGGGAGTGATAGGATGAATAATCAGAGCATGGAGGAATTTTAGGGCAGTGAAAATAATCTGCATGATATTATAATGATATTTTTTATTATATATTTGTCAAAACCCATACAATGTTCAATGCAAGAGAGAACTCTAAGGTAAACTCTGGGCTTGGGATGATTATGATGTGTCAACATAGGTTACAAATATGTACCATTGTGGTGACTGATGTCTGTGATGGGGGAGGCTATACATGTGTGAGGGCAGAGGGTATGTGGAAAGCCTGCTTGATTTTGTTGTAAACCTGAAATTGCTCTAAAAACAAAATCTTTAAAAAACATGAAAAAATAGTTGTGACATGACACTTAGTGGCTTATATGTAACTAACTGTATACACACCATGATCACAAAAGTGAGAAAAAAATGAAGTGTGCAATAGCAACTAGAGTATGTTCAATTGAGGGAATCTCAAGTGTCAAAATTTGCAGATCATAAACTTGTTTATGCAAGGAATGTAACCTACATGAATAAATCTAAACTAGAGCAGAGAGACAGACATTACTTTCTCCAAATTCATAAAGGACTGGGATGGGAAGAAGGATTATATTAATTCTGAATTAGTAGAACTAANCAAAATTTGCAGATCATAAACTTGTTTATGCAAGGAATGTAACCTACATGAATAAATCTAAACTAGAGCAGAGAGACAGACATTACTTTCTCCAAATTCATAAAGGACTGGGATGGGAAGAAGGATTATATTAATTCTGAATTAGTAGAACTAATTCTTCATAGTCAGAACTAGGGCTAGTGAGAATGAGATATGTGGAGGGGGTGAGATAGAAAGATGTTAGATTAATATTAAAATGACTAAACAAGTAAATGCATCCAACAGAAGAATATAGATCTTTAAAACAATGAGTTCTCTAGCCCTGGAAGTGTTAAAACAGAGAATAGATGATCATTAGTTAGGAAACTTATTAAGGGTCTTCTACATATGAGTAAAATAAGAATTATAGTTTTAAAATTATTCTAAATCTAAAGTGTTGACTCTTTTACAGAACTATTATATTCCCTGTATTCCACTGCTAATTGGAAAACACACACACACACACACACACACACACACACATGCACACAATGGTCCCTCCTAATTATTCTGCAGATTTATCTTTTCTGCTTCAATCATATAAAAAGTTAATCATTTCTTATCTATATGACATGTTAATTTATTCAATGAATCAAATAACACATTCCTTAATATAGTACCATGTCTTAAATTTAATCAGGAATTTAAGAATAGAATTCCTGGCCTTCAGTAGGTCTTGATTTCACCAATATTTTTTCTCCTTTGCAAACAAACAAAAAGAATACCTTTTGGATTGCATACCTAGAATTTTTGGAACTCAAAGTTGTAATTCTCAAGCCCAGTAAGCCAGGAAGTTGCTTCACTTTTCTTTAGTTCAGTAAGTGAACTTTATCAAGACAGAGACATATGGCTGTGTGCATACACGTGTGCTCCCACTTGACCATTTATTCAGCAGAACATGATGATTGGAACCCCAAGTCATCTACTTTACTCTCCCCATAGGGGACTGTTTATTTCACAGCCCTGTGGTGAGGTCAGCAACCCTCACAGAAGAGCGACTGGAATAGATTCCCTTTATTCCAGACCATCACAGGTGACACGACACAAATGCAAGTCTACTGCTCATAGTTTCCAGCAGCATAACTGTACCTTGCCACCTAGGGAGAACTCAGCTACACTCACTCTCACCTGTGAATCATCAAAACCTTGTCAGTTGGGTTGTGGTTAGAAAATGTAATGTTGATGAATGAGGTGAAAGGAAAAATAAAAGCACAACATTCAGTCTGTTTTTAAGACTGCAGGTAGGGTGGGATAGCATTGCTACTGCAAAAAAAAAAAAAGTCCATCATTTTGATTTTATATTAAGCAAGCACATTTTCTACTCAAGTCAGGAAATACTAATACATATGGAATGCCTTAATACAAGGTTAGTATTTTTTAGCTAACTTTAGAGGAGAGCTGCTGGACTGGAATCTTATGGGCTGATTATATTGGGCACAGGGAAGAGAGATTAGAAAACTGACATGACAACGTAGTAAAGGGGCATTAGTACTATCCATTAAATAGGTTTTGTATAAAGGTTCTAGACACAATTATTTCCTTCCTCTTCTCTGGACCTTCCCCCTCCTGGATATCTTGTACCTGAGTTACGGGTCATGGAGTAAGTGCTCTAGACGCGAACTCAGAAAGAACTGTCTGCTTAGCTATGGTCCCAAACATGAGTAACGATCTGTAGCAGTCAGGGCAGGTATTTAAGCAGAGCACAGGGATTATGCAGGGATAATTATGCAGGGATAGTAAAAAGATCACACAAAAAAATGCTTTCAAAATTGCCCTTAATTTATGCTTTAATTTAGAATCTTAAACATTTCTCAGAAACATCAGGCAGGATCAAAACAATGATGCAGTGACCCGAAAAATCTTAATTAGTGTGTGAAGGCCAGAATGATCATATTGTTTAGTGAACCTTTGAGGGAGTCAGTCCCTTGGGAGGAGAGAACCAGGAAGGTCCAAGCCCCAGAAGGCCTCTAATAAACACTGAAACCCTTGTGGGGATTGATATAGTACTTGGGTGGTCACGGTAAAGACATCTTTTCTCTAGAATAGAGCTTCTCAATCTGAGGTGCTTTTAATCCCCCAGAGAAACAGTTGGCAATGTTGAGAGACAGTTTTGGTTGTCCCATCTTGGTGGAGGAAGGTATGAATGTAATAGTATCTAGTGAATAGAATCTAGAGAACCTGTTAAATATCCCACAGTGCATAGGGCTGCCCCTCACATTAAAGTAGTATTCTTCCAAAATTGTCAGTAGTGCTAAGGCTGAGAAACCCTGCTCAAGACATTTATTTGGATTGGCCTTTGTATGTCGGCCCACTGATACACTTTTTCTCTGTCACACATCTTTCTAAGACACACAGGAGAACTTGGTTTAGCATGTTGTTGAATTGTGCAGATATAAAACATGGATTTCAGAGTTAGATGGCCTGGGCTTGAGTCCCAGTCACTGAGTTTTATGACTTCTGGCCCCTTAGAATTTTCTTTAAACCTCAGTTTTTCATATATAAAATAGGGCTCACAGTATCTCTGCATTTTTTAGTGAAGACTCAATGTTAGTGTGAATATTTAGTAAATGATGGTGAAAAAAAATGAAGCAGGTTGAAGTAGATATCCTGTAACTGCTATACCTCTGTGTTATTGGGTTCAAAGGCATGTATGAAGTTCATGTACCTAGAACTGTACTGCTGCTGCTGCTGCTGCTAAGTCACTTCAGTTGTGTCCGATTCTGCTAAGTCTGACTCTGTGCAACCCCATAGATGGCANCTCACAAAACTAACAACACTGAGATATTTTGTTCTTCAGAAATAACTATCAGTATCAAATGAGTTATATATGACATACACAACCATTATCATTTAAGATAGTTCTTTATCATTTTTACATGATTGTTTATAAGGACTGTTAGGTCTGAACACTAGTTGAATCTGGCTTCAGGGTTCTGCTGCAGCATTTTGGAAGCAGCCCCTTTAGAATGCTCCAGCAGCTTGATAGCCTTGTCCGAGTTTTCAATGTTCCTAAGCAGGGTCTCTAGTCGTCTCTTAATTTTCTTCTGATCCTCGAGAGCACAGCCGATCACAATGGACTGGAACTTTTGGTCCACCGGCCCCGCAGGCACCTCGGAGGAACACGCGCTGTACAGTGACATCAGGTGACTCCGGGCGTTTCCCAGGTCGTCCAGAAACTTGCTGACCACCTCATCGATGATCCGCGTGGCATGCTTGAGGGACTCCTGCTGCTGGGGACTCCTAATTGTTTCTACTGAAACCTCCACAGTCAGGGTTCGTCCCATCAGACGGTTCGCAGTCAAATTTAATTCTTCTCGTTCTCCTAATCATAAAAAGTTTGAAATATCAATCAATATGAGACGCATCTATGTCAAGAACACTAAGGCATTTGTGTGTGGTTAAATCTAGCCTGCGAGCACCTATACATTTCTTAAAGGTATATACTGTTAGCAATAAGATTAACTTAGGATGCCAGGGAAGACTGAGGGCAAGAGAGAGAGGAGGGAGACAGAGGATGAGACGGCTGGGTGATATCACTGACTCGGTGGACAGGAGTCTGAGCAAACTCAGGGAGATGGTGAAGGACGGAGGTCTGGCATGCTGCAGTCCATCGGGTCACAAGGAGTCAGACAGGACTGAGCGGCTGAACAGCATCAGCAGTGAAGAGGATCAGCCTGGACGCCAGGTGACTGCCACGGTCATCGTGTCTGCAGAGGCTGGGGCGGGTGTGCTGGTCAGAGCAGGAAATCATGCCCTGTGTCTACACCACTATGTGCACTAGAGGAGGAAATAATAACTTCTGCCTCTCCGAGCTTTTAGCTGAGACCCTGTAATAAGACAGATTAACAAGGAAAAACAAAACCAGAACCTTATTACCATGTAGACCTCATGTATACATGGGAGACCCCCAGGGAAACTGAGTAACTCCTGGAGATGGCCCAGGCCTCCATCCTCAGGTAGAGATGGGAAGGGAGGCGAGTTTCGAGGACCTCAGAAAGAGGACCACAGAGGTGAGGTTTTCATGGAGACCCCTCAGAAGCGGAGGTTTCCTTTAGGAAGTGTAAATGTACATTTCCCTTACAAAACTGTGACCTCAGCTGTTTCTAGAGCTGCTCCTATGCCTGTGGTTTCTCAAAAATGACCAGCCCCGATAATCCTTAGGGCAGAGGCACGTTTGGGGCGGCATATCCCGTGCCTGTGAGCACTCCGTGCCCGGCTCTGGCAGAGGAAACAGCCAAGGCCCTGGGAGAAAGGCTGGCCCGAAACAAGGCGCTGACCTCATCCTGTCCAACCAGCTCAGCCTGTGGTCTGGGTCTCGGCCAGCACCAGGAGGGTGCTGGGTCATCCTCTCACTGCTTATTTGGAAACGAGCAATCCGTGCCGCTCTGTGTAACGCCTTCCAAGTTCACTGCTTGTTGACCAGGACGGGGGCAGAGACGAGACGCTGACCCACTAAGGCCGTGTGGCAGTCTGGGTCCGGGCCTGGGCTCACCAGCCGGCAGGGGTGCCCGACCCCGTCACGCCTCGCCCCACCTGCTCCTGTCCTCTGCGCAGCCCCCTCCCCGGCCCCCGCGCCCGGCAGGCTCACCGTCGCTGATCTGCCGCATGTCCTGGCTGTTCTGGATGCTGTGGATCATCTCTAGGAGCACCTCCTTCTCCTGTTCCACGGCCGTGGCCGCCTCCCGCAGAGCCTCCACCCTGCGGGCGGGGACACAGTCAGCGCACAGAAGCCTCCTGCGCCCCGTCTGCCTTTCCCTCCAGCTCAGCTGGCAGGATGATCAGGGGCACGCCCCTAACGCTTCAGTCCTTTGTCTTTCTTATTCTGTACTTTTTTCCTTCATCCACTTGCCCCGTGGCTCCTAGCTGCCTCCCTGCTCACAGGGCAAGCATTCTGTTCAGAGCTTTTCTATCTGTAGATAAACATCTGTGCTTTTTCACTGCTTCCTCACTCAGCAGCATATCTCATTAAGACCTGCCGGGTTCCCCTGTCGCCCAGCCCCCAGCTCCCCTCACCTCCCGCATGACTCCTGTGCCCTCGTGGCCCTGAAGGCAGCCCCACCCCAGGGTGGCACAGCTGAGACCCTCCCAGGAGCCCCGCCAGCACTCTCGCCCCCAGCTGACAAGGGGAGTGTCAGCACTTAATCTGTGTTTCTTTCACTGCTAGTAATTTTGGACATCTCTTTGTATTCCTGTGAGCTGTTCACAGCCTTTGCCTATTTTGCTTTCTTTTTTAAACTTTTTGAAACTGGGGTTACTTTTTTAAACTCTTGGGTTATCTGCCATCTGACCCCATATAATCTGTGTCTGGGATGTCCTTCACTCAAGACAGAGCCTTACTTTGAAGTGATCAGACCCACCTTTTTCTTGGTTTTGTTCTGCCTTCTGGCTCACACAGTGAATTTTTGTTTCAGGGTCCTCCCATCCCGAGGTCGGGACATACTTGCTTACATCTCCTATTAACTCACTCTCTCACTTTTCTCATACTCATGTCTTCATCCATTCATAATCCACCTCTGTTTATGATTAGATAAGGATTTTGTTTTCTTTTTCTCCAAATAGTGAACCATTTTCCCCAACACTATCCACCCTAAATCCATCTTTTCCTCAATGATTTGCAGACTGTCTGCCTCTGAAATCAGTTCCTAAGCACCAGTTGCCCCAACTCTCTCCACCCCCCCGCACCTAGACACACATTCACTTACTACACAGACACACAAACACAACCAGTGACTAAAGAACGAAGCTGTGAAATCATCAGAGCAAGAGAAAACAGAACCCTGTGTGTTTGAAGTGCCACAAGTAAGTCACCATCTTATGCAAAATAAAATTTAACAGACCCAGCTCCAGTCCTCAGATCAGCCTCAGGGCACCCTCAGCACGGCCCTGTTCTAGCACTTGTTCCTGCCATACAAGGGGGTCCCCGCCCCACCCCAGCCGCACCCAGGCCTCTTCCCCTACAGGCACCCACCTGTTACCCCCAAAATAGCACCAACACACTGTAAAGTCACAAGGTTTCGATTTTCGGGATACTAAATATATGTTGGACTCTGCTTATGAGAGCAAGTGAAGCACAGAGCTTGTAAGAACCTTGTGAGACACATGTGGCTGGAAAGCAGTCAGAACCGGGGGAGCTCTACAGGACAGTGGCCAGGCATGGGGCAGCCTTCCGGCAGCACGCACAGCGCGCTCACACCTTCCACACAAGCAGACTCGGCCTGGGCCACACGAAGGCGGTCGGGTGAGCACAAACAAGAAACACGCTACGAAAGTGACTCTAGGATTGAGATGGCACAGGAGTCACTGGTAAAGGAGACCACGATGGAAGAAGCGCTGCATTTTCCAGCACTCCTGAGTGTGTATTCAAATATAAGATGATAAAGAGAATTGTTACTCAAAAGAAGTGTAATAATAAGTAAGATAATTTATAATAGTTTGTTTATGGAATTGTTAACAAGAAAATGGCTTGAAAGGAGACACTTCAAAAAAAAATTTAATCTGTCATATAAAGATGTTTTGTCATTAAATGAAACCAAATATAGAGGAAATTGGATGGAACTTTTCTCCCAAGGTTAGAAATTGCCAGGCAATTTCCCTGTGAAAAACAGATTTTATTTTTTCTAGACTTTTTAATACATGATTTGATGTAAACTTCCATTTCACAGCAAATTACAATCCCATTCTTCAGCACGTAGATCCCCAGGGCTTTCTGGCAGCGTGGCCCTCTCATCTGCTGCCCCTCACCTCCTGAACATTCTTTATCCCTGGCCCAGGTCCACTAGGTGGTCCTTTTTCAAAAGCCAGTCCTTTTGGCAGAGCTGTTTCCTTAGCAACTTCCTCCTTCCTCTCCCTTGAGGCATTCAAAACTACATCTGTCTAGTGTATGGACTACATCACAGGCTTATTAGTTTTTTATTTTAAAAAGCTGGACCTGGGACTTCCCTGGTGGTTCAGTGGCTAAGACTCCAAGCTCCCAGTGCAGGGGGTCCAGGCTGGACTGCTGCCCAGGGAACCTGACCCCACACGCTGCAACAGAAGATGCTGCGTGCTGCCATGAAGACCCAGTGCGACCAAACGAATATTTTCCAAAGCTGAACCTCTACTTAGTTTGCTTAAGTCATCTTGTAACTGTTTATCAGCTACTGGTCTTGATTCAACTCAGGTGTGCTATATTCAGTTGCTTCAGTCGTGTCCAACTCTGTGATCCTATGAACTGTAGCCCGCCAGGCTCCTCTGTCCGTGGGATTCTTCAGGCAAGAACACTGGAGTGGGTTGCTGTGCCCTCCTCCAGGGGATCTTCCCAACCCAGGGACTGAACCTGTGTCTCTTAGCTCCCCTGCACTGGCAGGTGGGGTTTTTTTTTTTNTGGACTGCAGCCTACCAGGCTCCTCCACCCATGGGATTTTCCAGGTAAGAGTACTGGAGTGGGGTGCCATCACCTTCTCCGGTAGGTCTTCATAGAACCATTCAGTTTCAGCTTCTTTAGCATTACTGGTTGTGGCATAGACTTGGATTGCTGTGATATCGAATGGTTTGCTTTGGAAATGAACAGAGATTATCTGTCATTGTTGAGATTGCATTCAAGGACTGCTTTTCAGACTCTTTTGTTGGCTATGATGGCTACTTCATTTCTTCTAAGGGATTCCTGCCCACAGTAGTAGATATAATGGTCATCTGAATTAAATTCACTCATTCTGGTCCATTTTAGTTCACTGATTCTTAAATTGTTGATGTTCATTCTTGCCATTTCCTGTTTGATCACTTCTAATTTACCTTGACTCATGGACCTAACATTTCAGGTTCTTATGCAATATTGCTGTTTACAGCATTGGACTTTACTTCCATCACCAGTCCCATCCACAACTGGGTGTTGTTTTTGCTTTGGCTCCATCTCTTCATTCTTTCTGGAGTTATTTATTCACTCTTCTCAGTAGCATATTGGGTACCTACCCACCTGGGGAGTGCATCTTTCAGTGTCCTATCTTTTTGCCTTTTTATACTGTTCATGGGGTTCTCAAGGCAGGAATATTGAAGTGGTTTGTCATTCCCTTCTTCAGTGAACCACATTTTGTCAGAACTCTACCATGACCTGTCCATCTTGGGTGGCCCTACATGGCATGGCCTATAGTTTCATTGAGTTAGATAAGGCTGTGGTCCATGTGAATAGCTTGATTAGTTTTCTGTGATTGCGTTTTTCATTCTGTCTCTGAGGGATAAGGGTAAGCAGCTTATGGAATCTTCCTGACTGGGGGAAACTGTGTCTTGTTCTGATGTGTGGGGCCATGCTCATAAATCTTTAATCCAATTTTGTGTTGATGGGTATGGCTATTATATATTGTTTAAATTGCAGAGATAGTGTTTTGGAGTATGGAAATGTTCTTATAAGTCATTTAGTATAGCTCTTTTGCTTTACAAATAAACAATCTACAAAAAAATTGAAAGCTGTCCCAGATGGCAGTATAGGAAGACTCTGAACACACCTCCTTGAATATGCACACTGAATCTGCATGTACATTTAGAGTGATTCCTCTTGAACTAAGGACTGATTAAATAGCTTACACAGACAGTGGTTTGAAGGGTATCTAGACTATCCATGAGGAAAATCCATTTACTAATCCTAGCGTATCTATGGGAAACTGTTGGGACTTGCTGTTTTGTTTAAAAGCTTTTAAACAAAATTCAACATCCATTTGTGATAAAATCTCTCAACAAAGTATGTAAAAGTAAACATACCTCATTATAGTAAAAAGAACATATGACAAGCCCACAGGTAACATCATACTCAGTGGTGAAAAGCTGAAAGCATTTCCTCTAAGATCAGAATAAGAAAAGGATGCACACTCTCACAGCTTTTATTCAACATAGTATTGGAAGTTCTTGCCACAGCAATCAGACAAGAAAAAGAAATAAAAGACATCCAAACTGAAAGGGAAAAGGTAAAGCAATCACTGTTTGCAGTTACATGATACTATATAAAGGTGCCATCAAAAAATTAGAAGAACTTATCAATTAATTAAGTAAAGTTGCAAGATACTAAACTAATATACAGAAATCCATTGTATTTCTATACATGAACAATGAACTATCAGGAAGAGAAATTAAGAAAACAANTACATGATACTATATAAAGGTGCCATCAAAAAATTAGAAGAACTTATCAATTAATTAAGTAAAGTTGCAAGATACTAAACTAATATACAGAAATCCATTGTATTTCTATACATGAACAATGAACTATCAGGAAGAGAAATTAAGAAAACAATTCCATTTATAATGCCATTGAAAAGAATGAAATAACTAAGAATAAATCTAACTAAGGAGATTAAAGATCCATGCTTGGAAAACTTCTAGACACTGATGAAATAAATTGAAGATGACACAAAAATGAAAAAGAATATACCATGCTTATGGGTCGGAAGAGTTAGTGATGTTAAAATGACCATACTACTCAAGGCAATCTATTGATTCAGTGCAATCCCTGACAAAATACCAACAGCATTTTTCACAGGAAAATAATAATTCAAATATTCCTAAAGGGTTTCTTGACACATGTGGGGAAGAATAATGTTTGGAAGTGCGATCTAAAAGTTAGAAAGAAAGACTCACTTTAGTCTAAATCCCATGTAGCACCCAGGTTAATAGAATATCCTTATCTTATCCAGATAAGATTTATCTTTCAGTCCTTTATTTAATCCAAGAACAGAATGTAGTCACAGAAATTGAGAAAGTATATTATTTTCTTAGATTTACCCTGATGTCATCATACATGATCTTTGCAATAATTTTGATAGCTTCATGAAATAACATATATAATGTATCTTTTAAAAGTGAATGGCACATGGTAGATATTCAGTTGTCATTTCCATTTTCTGTACCAATACATAACACTACTCTTACTATTACATACAAAAACAAAGATTTGGAGTTTCAATTATTTAAAATTTAGGGCAAAATTAATTTCTCTTTGTTCTCTCTGTTTTTCCCTTCTCCATCTCTGTGCTTTTCTGCCTCCCTTCCTTTCTCCTTGCATTCTTCCCTCTCTGTGTTTATGCATATGTACTGTTCTTTTCAAAGTTAATAAGAACACATTTTACCAGGAAAGCAAAAATTTGAATGTTGGCCTATTTGTGTGTCAGCCTTTGCACTGTAATGTCATGTTGAAAATCGTGTCTTTTAGAATATTTGTACTGTAGAAATAATTGTGTAGCAAAAATAATTGTGTAAAAAAAATGTTCTTGGTCAAAAAAATTTGGTGAATTTTGACTTTTTTCTCTTTACAGAACTTCTCATAGCCTATAGTATGTTTATATGGGCTGTAGACTTCTAAAAAGTGTATTATTATCTAAAATATCTCAAACATTTCCCAAAGAACCCAAATGTTACATGGAACACCATATTGTGATGAGGCTCGTTGCACTTCAGAATTGAGTGTGATAGAGCAAATGTCTATAAAAATAGCTGTTTTCATTTTCAATATCAAGAAGTCTAAGTACTCATGTGCTCAATACAAGAACAGAGAATTAAAAATTGGAATGTGGAAGAAAAGATAAATTTTACTTTTCAGAAGAGGCCTTGTCTTTGTTATCTTTCAGTTAATGCATTTAGAATAAAATGTATTTCTTTTCTAATAATCTACTCTGTCAAGACTAATGCAGTCAGCTCTGATGCCAATTTTATGGTTGAGGTTTTAAACAAGTTATCATTTTCCTTTGGTGGAATAATATTCTTTTTTAGTTAGAAATGTGGAGAGATGGAGAGATAATGAGAGAGAGAGAGAAGAGAGGAGAGAGACAATGATAGGTAGGTAGAGAGACAGGAATGGGGGCGGTGGGAGAGAAAAGAAGTCTCGAGGTTGGCTATAGTGTTCTTCACTGTGTCTGTCTTTTGCCAAATTCCACCTTTTTATTTATCAGACAGCATTTGGTCATTTCATGAATTATTCTCTGTGTATGCCCTTTCATTCCTTCTTCTTTATCCACTCTCATATCCCAAGAGAAGTTAAAATGAAAAATGAATGAGCCTGTATTTTCCAATCCATGGGATCTGTAATTAGACCTGTGAAAACCTAAGAAAAGCCCCCATTCAACATATACAACAGAACATTGTACTACCACAAGGAGAGTATGTATAGAGATAGCCTGTGTCCTGTGCAGCCAACTCCAAGATCCCAGAGCTCATTGTATTTGTTTTTAAGAGCCAGACCTTAAAGTATGCAAGCCAGTAGTTGTACAGGTGCCAGCTGCCAGTCAGCAGTTCTTTGCTGCAACCAGATTGTAAGTCCAACACTTCAAGTGGAGAGTCTGCAAACCAGTCAGCGGGAGAATTTTCTGCTGCTCACAGAGCATGTTGCTATGCCTCCTGGAATTAGGAAGGGAGAATCAAGTAAACCATGTGACTATTACCTACTGAACTGCAATGTGGAATTCATAGAGGTCACAGGAAATCAGCAAGGCACCATAAACCAGTAATTTACCATTGTTTCTTTCCATGGCCCATTTTCCCCCACACTGCTGAATTACTTCAAGGTCTGTCTTTTCTTGTGTCATAAGTATAATAATGTGGCTTCCCTGATGGCTTAATGGGTAAAGCATCTGCTTGCAATGCAGGAGACACAGGAGACATAGGTTTGATCCCTGGGTTGGGAAGATCCCCTAGAGGAGGGCATGGCAACCCACTCCAGTATGCCTGGAAAATCCCATGGACAAAGGAGCCTGGTGGGCTACAGTCCATGGGTCGCAAAGGGTCAGACACAACTGAGCAACTAACACACACAAGTATAATCAAGTCCATCATTTCTTAATTAAAGCAGGGCTTCATCTTTTTTTCTTATGGCTCTCTGGTATTCTAAACTGTAGTTGCTTTTTCTATAAGGTTCTAAGAAATGATTAAAAGCAGCTAGAGAAAGAATTAACTGTGTATTTCAGCTTTGTCAATGCCACACAGCTTGATAGTACACTCGCAGCCCATCACAGAGAGGGGGCAGGGTTAAATACATTTCCCCTGCTTGCTAATTTCTGACTGTGTAGCAAAAGGATGCTTCTGATTGGTATAGACCTCTCCCTAGTTTGGGTAGTTCAGCAGCTGCTCTGAGCCCATTTGACATCCATCAAGGCCCGGCTAGGTTCATTTACCCTAATAGCTCGACTTTCTTGGTGTTTAAGACCCATGCACATCTGAGACTCAAGACCTTCCTTGCCTCAGGCAGCAAATCTACCCTGCTGCTAAAAAATTAAAAAAAAAAAAAAAAAAGCTTCTCAAACTGCCTCTTTCTCAGGCTGAACTAGCTGGAGCTTGGATAGATTTCCCCTATTTGGAAATTGCAGATGTTCTGCAGCCAAGCCACAGCCTTTATAAAGCATCTGGGCAGCTCCTCTAGGGCGCAACAGTCATCAGGCTTTCCATCTAGATAGTGAATGGACCAAGTGAACATTTTTCTTGAAATGTCTTTGGTTGAAGGGACTTTAAGAAATTCCCTTTGCACAAATACAGATGGCTTCACAAAGAGAATATCAACTTTGCTCTTAAATCTGAAGGATCTTATTTTACAATCTGTAACATCCACGAACAGACGTTGAAAAAGTAAGTCATATGGTCACACTTACTACCGTTTTCTTGGAAAGCTGTTACCTGGTGATGCTAGTGAAGTGGCCCCAAACTTGAGATGACTGTGGAATCTGAAGAACTATATTTAGTACTTTCAAGAGATTATCTGAAGGCTCCCCAGAATCTCTTGTGCGAATTTTAAAACCCATGCTGAGAGCTGTTGATTCGAAGCATTGTTCTTCTAAATGAGCTCAGTTCCTGCACCAAGAGTTGGGCCCTAACTCTGAAAGATGAACCATGTCGTGATTCCCATCTCTAAGCTGTGGGAATATGTTTCTGCCTGAAAATGCAACGAAGGTATGTCAGAAAATCAAGGCTTAAAAGGGTAGAATGCCTAATGTGTGACAGTCCATAGAACACCAGGCAGAACCAGAGGAGTCAGTCAGTAATTGTTAGAGTATGAAAAGAGCCTCTCGGAACACTGGAGAAATTCTATAAATTTACTGGAAATTCCAGCAGAAGTCCCAGCAGAAATTTACCTGTTGCAGGTAGTTTTTCCCTTCTTGACCAATGACTTGAGATATATAGAAATTATATTCTGTGAGCTGTAATGAAAATTCTTCCCTCTTTAACTGTGTCCCTTTATCTTCTCTTTTTTCTTTGGCTTATTCTCCCATGCAGTTATTGCTCACTTCCAGACCAGTGTCCCTTCTTTTATACCAACCTGTTTCACTCAGAGTGTCAAAGCTTTTAGGCTTCAATTACCCACTTATAAGTGGTTTATGCAACCAAGCTTTTTTTTTTTTTTTTTTTTTTTTAGTGAGTTTATCAATTCTTCGAAGACAAGGGTTGTTTTTTCACTGTTTCTGTATCCTCTGGAGCATTGACATAATCCTAAAGTACACACCAGGATTTCATTAAGAATGTGCTTATTGATTAATTGATTGTTGTTCCTTTATGAAATTTAGAATACTGGTGTATTACTTTGATTTAAAGGATCTGTGTCCTTTAGTCAGTACTGGGAGGCTAAATTCAGAAAAACAGGAGACTGGAAGATGATCACCAGGTCTTTGCTTTCAGGATGAGAAGCAGTCAGACTTTCCCACTAAAGTTCTGTTTTAATCGATGATTGAATTTGTCAGGATTTTGTCCTGTACAAAGAACCAGACCTTTTCACTGTATCAAGTGTTAAGAAAAATCAGGCATCATATCTAATTAATAGTAATATAGAAGTCAATTTCACAGCCCATTACTTCAAACAGACCTATAAGGGGAAATTAAAGAGGGGCTTGACAAACATGGGTGCTCATGTTTGTGGTCTTCATAGTGACCCATAGCCAAATGCAGCAAAAATGGAACTTCTTTGTATTGCCTCACCAACTGATAGCTTTGGGCTCCATTAACCCAGACTGTAACACAAAGGAAGAAGAATCAGGGGAAAATGTGAAGCCCAGCCTCCTCAGTTTGCTTCATTAATAAGGCTGCAAACTCTTTGTCAGGTCCCTCCTCCCCCACCCCTCCGTTTCTCTTTCCGTTTCGTTTAACTGAAGGCAATTCATCTCATTTTAATTAATTTTTACTTGCAGCATTATCACCCTGAGTATAAAGGCAAAAAGTTTTTTTTTTTCTTTTTAATTACAACGCTAACGGCATTAATTACTAGTACAGTAAATGCATCGGCGCTCACAAGCCGAACAGGTTCCAAGGAGCTGAGGCAGCAATTGGTGAACATCTCGACAGCTGGAAAAGGCTTAGTCACAGAGGAGAAACCTCTCTACGGTAACAATATGAAGGCTGTCTTCACACTGATTGAGCCACTGTTTAATTGGAGGTGACATAGCCCACAGACTAGGGACAGCACGATTGCATTACAGGCAAAAGGTTATTCAGAGTCTGTCTGGACTTCTCACTGGGTCTATTGTCAGATGGGAAGTCAGAAATCAAACACATTTTGAAATATATGAAAATAGCTGCAAGAGCATAGCACTACACTACAGTATGTATGACTGTAATATCAAATGTCCTTATTTCTACCACCCATTTAGTTTTTGCTCCACTAATTAAGAAGCAGTATCACAATGTGCTAAAAAGCTAAAACCCAATACCCAACACATGGCTAGAGAAGACCAATCAATGCTGAGTGTTTCTAAGATCATAAGGCTTGCATGTTAACCTGGTGAAGACAAAAAAATTGTTCCGCCCACAAGCATGAAAGGTGCTATAAGAGCATCACAGCAGAGCCTGCTAGGTGTTTACCTTCTTACAACTTGCGCACGTTCTCTGGCAACCAAAATGTTATGAAGAAGCACCCCTGCCATTTTGTAGTCAGCTCATAGGACAAGTTGGCCAGATTTCTGCCCCAGCACTTTCTTAATCTGCTACCAAAGGATTATACACAATCCTGCACCTCTGGCATTCTCTGCATGTAGCTCAGATTTCCTCCCAGGCAGTCTCCGTTGTTTCCAGACATTTCTGCTTGCTTATTTCAAATTTACCTCCCCCACATCTCCTTGTAATTCACTTACCCTCTCTTCTTTTCATTTACATTTTTTAGTCAGTAACTGATAATGTTTAAATATGGTTCTGAAAATCTACCTGTACCTTCTGTAAGATCTGAAATTATTTAGGAAAAAAGAGAATTTGGCCCAAAATAGTTAAGTCCTTGAAGATACTCTTAAGCTTTCTTTGGGAATTCTACCAAACATACCACACATCTTCCCTTTTGAGTTTTGCCATTCTTTTCACCAATGCATAATATATTTTGAATAAATATATAATATTTATTCAAATATTTTGAATAAATATATAATAATAAACTTTATCTCAGTTAAACATTGTATTATTTTAGTTTATGTTTTATTAATGAAAGTATATATTAGTTTTCTTCTGTAGATATAAATGTTTTATAATGATTTCATGTAAAAGTAGCATATGTGGCCTTACATATGAACTTAACCACAAATTATAAGTATTTATATGGGAAAAGCTGTTGCAAGTTACAAATGACTGAATTATAAATGAAATTTTGGAATGCATGCTTTGTATATTGGCAATTGCCTGCAGTTATCGGTATTTTGAAGTACAACTCAGTGGTATCTATATTAATAGAAAATTTATGTCTAGCCTATAAAAATCTAAAATAAACAGGAATTTCCAGCTAAGTTTATTTGTGGTATTAACATCTGAATTTAGATTTTATTCATGACTACTCTGAGAATATTTTGTAACTTCTAGATTTCCTTTTGTTTTCTTTACAAAGGTAATTGATCATGTGTTGTTATTTGAGGATATGAGAAAAATGCAAATATTTCTGTTCGTTTTTCTCTGAATGTCTTAATTTGGTAGACTAAAACTATAATCCCCCCAAGAAAACACTTTCAAAAGAAGTTTTGATATTTTTGTTTGTGAAATTTCCATGATAAAGCTAACTTACAAATAATGAAAATGAAACTGGAAAAAATTAATTGTGGGATTTATTCAAATTTTTGTTTGAATTTAAATCTGTGTTTGGATTTAAATGTGTCAAACACTTTTATATCTTTTTAAATTCAGATTCTTTTTAAATCAGACATATTCACTGATTCCTAGAGTAACATGATAGAGCTGATGTTACCTAAATGCTTCCTCAAGTCGTTATTTGAGAAACCTGTAGGAAATACTGGATGGGAAAATGAATCGGGGATCGAGCCCAGGTCTTCCACATTGCAGGCAGATTCTTTACCAGTTGAACCAAAAGTGAAGCCTGAATAGGCTATCTGCTGACCCTAATGCCCTCACCTTCCTTCATGAGTAAATGAGGAATTAAGTTAGTCTCCTTTTGAGAATCCAGGTTCGTTCATTTTGTCATAACACCTACATTTGCTTTATTTGATATGTTTTCCACATGATGGCACTTAAAATTGGCTTCCCGTATTTTGCTGCATGCTTTTAGCATTTGACAAGAATGAAGTAATCACCACCACTACTGCAATAACATAGCATTACTGATGAGAATCACAGTAGTAGTAATAACTATCATTTAAGGACAGAAATGGTCTGAACCTAACAGAAGCAGAAGATGTTAAGAAGAGGTGGCAAGAATACACGGAAGAACTGTACAAAAAAGATCTTCACAACCCAGATAATCATGATGATGTGATCACNTTAAGGTTTAGAGCTGCTTCCCAGGGGTTGCCAGTGCATACGTTGGGAGTGGACATGCTGCTGCTGCTGCTAAATCACTTCAGTCGTGTCTGACTCTGTGCGACCCCATAGACGGCAGCCCACCAGGCTCCCCCGACCCTGGGATTCTCCAGGCAAGAATACTGGAGTGGGTTGCCATTTCCTTCTCCAAAGCATGAAGTGAAATGTGAAAGTGAAATCGCTCAGTCGTGTCCGACTCTTAGCGACCCCATGGGCTGCAGCCTACCAGGCTCCTCCATCCATGGGATTTTCGAGGAAAGAGTACTGGAGTGGGGTGCCATTGCCTTCTCCTGGGAGTGGACATAAAAGGGCACAAATTTATTACTGGCTAGGACAAATATCTATATCTGTATAGAGATGTGGTTATGAGAAACTAAAAGATTCTGGCTGTATCAAATTGCCCTTAGGTTTATTTTGGGGGAAAAGAACAATAATTGAGTAACATGGAGGAATAAAAATGCATTTCAAAAATGAACCAAGAAAAGAAGTAGACTTTGATATTTTCTTCTTTCAAAACCCAAAGGACAACAAATACTGTGAAGAAAAATATAAATTGGATATTGGGTACAGATATAATGAATTATTTATTTTCCCCAAAGATTCTGTGTGCTGTATTGAACTGGTACCAGTTTTATAAGACTGATAGGCGATAGTTGACTCTATAAAAACTGAAAAGCACACAGTTGATTCAAATGTCCACAGATTCTAGGAAAATTTCAGATTGCCATGGTGGCTTTTGTGTTCTCTTACCAGTATAAGAAGAATATATACTCCTCTTATATATAGTCAGTATATACTGACTGACAAAGGCCATATACATTGTTTTGACAGACACCTAAAATACTAGAAACGTTTTGTTGTGAACTCTTTTACAATTTTCTTTGAATTTTCTTGTTCTCCTCACACTGTGGTTGACCCATTAGAGGTCATAATTAGGAACATTACAAGAAAGGAGACTCAACTGAATATTTTAATTTTAGTGACACTATCACCATCTTCAGTGACTTCCAATGTACTTGTTTATGCAATAATATCTTTTGATATTCTAGTAGTATTTGTCTTAAAAAATATTTCCATCATCATGGTGCATAAGATGACATTAGGGACAGAAATGGTTATGAAAAAACCACTAGGAGTTATGATGTAAATATGTATATAAGATCTTTTCATAATGCAGATTACATAAATTTGAATTAAGTGACTTTTAAGAACATTGATTATTGATCTGATAAACTATTATATCCATTAGGGCCTTTTGTGTAAATAACAATTTTTAAAATGCATGCTGCTTTATAATAAAAATTCTTATGAAGTGTACTTATGGTCTCTTGCATGCTGAATAGCCACTTTTCAACATTAAATCTTGGCCAAAACTACATTTTAAAATTAAGAACCATTTAAGTTATACTACTACCGAAAAAAAAAAAAAATCCTCCTGGAATTACTCAGCATGTATTTTAACATTTATGTTACTTTAAAATGACCAAGGCATATTATTTTAAATCCCCATAAGGGTCTTCCCTGGTGGCTCAGCAGTAAAGAACCTTCCTACTAATGTAGGAGATGTAGGTTTGATCCCTGGATCAGGAAGATACACTGGAGAAGGTAATGGCAACCCACTCCAGTATCCTTGCCTGGGAAATCCCACGGACAGAGGAGCCTGGCAGGCTGCAGTCCACGGGGTCACAAAGAGTCAGACACGACTGAGACTGAACAACAACCGTGACTTACATATTTTCTAAGTGACAAGCCATTCTATGCTCTATTGATTGTAGTATAGACTCTGCCATAAAAGAAAATTATACTTTTGATTGTGGTGTTAATACTTATTATGGAACATTTATAGATGTCAAGGGGCTTCCCAGGTGGCGCTAGTGGTAAAGAATCCGCCTGCCGAAGCAGGAGATCTAAGAGATGTGGATTCTATCCCTGGGTGGGGAAGATACTCTGGAGGAGGGCACGCCTCCCACCCCAATATTCTCGCCTGGAGAATCCCATAGACAGAGGAGCCATAGATCTATAGAGCCATAGATCTATAGGTTGCAAAGAGTCAGACACAAGTGAAGTGACTTAGCTCATATGTAGGTGTTAAGGAAAGTTATGTAGAGATAAGCTACTGCTGATAAGTCACCTCATTCGTGTCTGACTCTGTGCGACTCCATAGATGGCAGCCCACCAGGCTCCCCCATCCCTAGGATTCTCCAGGCAAGAACAGTGGAGTGGGCTGCCATTTCCTTCTCCAATGCATGAAAGTGAAAAGTGAATGTGAAGTCGCTCAGTCTACATTCATAAAAACACACCATGGATATATGTCATCGTTCTGAAAGAAACATGTTCAGTCTGTGCTGGAGATGAAGACTGAGCCTGATGCTTCACAACTCTTTGTGACATTTCATGCTGGTGTGTTGATAACCTAGAGAATGTGTGTCCATTTGTTAAACTTTCCATGAGGCATACTGATGAGTTAATTAACGACCCATTCTTGTTTCCCTGATAAGTTCCTTGAGGACAAGAAAACAGCTACAATTTACTTATTTTCACACACTAGCAATGTCCTGCTCCATAAATGTCTGGGGAATGAATGAATGAAAGATGAATGCTTATGTCTAAAGAGGAAGGAAACTTCTTTTCTACTTAAAGGGGAGGACTGCAGGTTTCAGAAACAAAATATATCTTTGCATAGAATTTTTTAGAATCATACAATTTTTAGAGTTGCAAAATTTTACTGATGGTTACAGCAATTTTATCTACATATTCAATATCACATTCACTCAATTTTTATACATTTAAATTTGGAGATTACTTTTTAAAAATTGGATTTCTTCCTTCCCCCTCAATTTGAGACTTTTCATCTTTCAGGGATGAGGAACCAGCTCTCTGTTTTTATTGTTTACCTAATTTGGCACCAAGTCCATAGGCAGTTTTCACAGATTCACCTTACCTGGGAGTTGAAAAGGGAATTGTTTCTCTAAGCTGTTCGACTCACTTGGTTTCAGTTCGGTGTTAATGAGGCCAGAGCAATGCATTTTCTTTCTGTAGCTGCACTCTGGCCTCTTCTGTCATTGCTCTCATTGAGAGGTCAGGAGAGAGTAACAGAACCCAGCACCCTTGAAAAAACAAGTCACTACCTAGGCCCTACTGTCAGCTGGTCATTAGCATCACTTTTTTTACAGGAAGGACAGCATGATGATAATTCCTTTCATGTCCTTGGACTGCAAGGAGATCCAACCAGTCCACTCTGAAGGCAATCAACCCTGCGATTTCTTTGGAAGGAATGATGCTAAAGCTGAAACTCCAGTACTTTGGCCACCTCATGAGAAGAACTGACTCATTGGAAAAGACTCTGATGCTGGGAGGGATTGGGGGTAGGAGGAAAAGGGGACGACCGAGGATGAAATGGCTGGATGGCATCATGGACTCGATGGACGCAAGTCTGAGTGAACTCCAGGAGATGGTGATGAACAGGGAGGCCTGGCGTGCTGCGATTCATGGGGTCGCAAAGAGTCAGACACGACTGAGCAACTGAACTGAACTGAATTGAGTACTTGGACTTCCCTGGTGACTCAGTGGTAGAAAACTTGCCTGCCAATGCAGAAGACCCAGGTTTGATTCCTGGGTTAGGAACATCCCCTTGAGGAGGGAATGGCAACCTACTCCAGTATTCTTGCCTGGAGAATTCCCTAAACAGAGGACCCTGTTGGGCTACAGTCCATGGGGTTATGAAACAGTAATACATGACTTTGCAATTAAGCAAAAACAAGTGAGTACTTACTCCATGTACCTACTACTATATTACATATTACTTTTCAGGCCTGTTTAATCACCATATTTAGTAGATATTGTTATACCTTTATTTTATGTATAAGAAAAGTGAGACTCAAAAGAGTCCAATGCTTTGTCTAAAGTGACATGATCAATAAAGGTGAAACCTGAAGTCAAAGCTTGGTCTGCCTTAATTGCAGAGATTGAGTTGTAACTATTCTACTGATGCTAAAGGTGAAATTCTGCATTTGGGTATGTTTCCTCTTTCACAGTTATGTATCCTTTAAGAATGATTAATATATTGTTTAACCTTGACAACATTGATTTATAATCACATTCTGTCACAGGATCATAGAGAAAGCAAAGGAATTCCAGAAAAACATCTACTTCTGCTTCATTGACTATGCTAAAATCTTTGACTTTGTGGAACACAACAAAATGTGGAAAATTCTTAAAGAGATGGGAATATCAGCCCACCTTAGCTGTCTCCTGAGAAAGCTGTATGTAGGTCCAGAAGAACAGTTAGAACCGAACATGGAAAAACAGATTGTTTCAAAATTGGGAAGGGAGTACATCAAGGCTGTATATTGTCACCCGCTTATTTAACTTATATGCAGAGTACCTCATGCAAAATGATGGGCTGGATGAATCACAGGCTGAAATCAAGACTGTCAGGAAAAATATCAGCAAACTCAGATATGCAGATCACACCACTGTAATGGCAGAAGGCAAAGAGGAATGAAAGTCTCTTGATGAGGGTGAAAGATGAGAGTGCAAAAGCTAGCTTAAAACTCAACATTCTAAAAATGAAGATCATGTCATACAGTCGCAACACTTCATGGCAAACAGATGGGGGAAAAGTGAAAAGAGTGTCAGATTTTATGTTCTTGGGCTCCAAAATCACTGCAGACATTGACTGTAGCCATGAAATTAAAAGACGCTTGCTCCTTGGAAGAAAAGCTGTGACCAACCTAGACAGAGTATTAAAGAGCAGAGACATCACTTTGCTGACAGAGGTCTTTATGGTCAAAGCTATGGTTTTTCCAGTATTCATGTCCAGCTGTGATAGTTGGACCATAAAGAAGACTGAGCACCAACTTGATGCTTTCAAATTGTGGTGCTGGAGAAGACACTTGAGAGGCCCTTGGAGAGTCAGGAGATCAAATCAGTCAATGCTAAAGTAAATCAATGCTGAATATTCATTGGAAGGACTGATGCTGATGCTGAAGCTCCAATACTTTGGCCACCTGATATGAAGAGCTGACCTATTGATAAAGACCCTAATGCTGAGAAAGACTGAGGGCAGAGGAAGAAGGGGGCAACAGAGAATGAGATGGCTGGATGGCATCACCAACTCAATGAACATGAATTTGAGCAAACTCTAGGAGATAGGGAAGGACACGGAAGCCTGGTGTGCTGCAGTTCATGGGGTCACAGCATTGGACATGGTTTAGCAACTGAATAATGTCACAGGAGACTTTAGGAAGGGATGTCTTCTCTGATACTTTGCACCATCTTCAAGAAGAGTTTTGATGAGTGTGGGAAAAACTATGGCTCACTTAAAATAAAAAGGATTAAAAAATCAGACAAATGAAGTTTAGAGAAACCAGCAGGAATAATGTTTTCTTCCTTTTGAAGGCAGGCTTGGCTTACCTTGTTCATCGGGTTTTCGAGGCAAGAAGTGGTTTGCAGTTCCCTTCTCCAGTAGAGCACATTGTGTCAGAACTCTCTGAAGAGTATGAAAACTAGCTGAACAGCATGAAAAATTCTCTGAACGGTATGAAAAGGCAAAAAAATATGACACTGAAAGATGAACTCCCCAGATCAGTAGGTGCCCAATGTGCTACTCGAGAAGAGTGGAGAAGTAACTGCAGATAGAATGAAGAGATGGAGCCAAAGTGAAATTAACACCCAGTTGTGGATGTGACTGGTGATGGAAGTAGTGTCGGATGCTGTCAAGAACAATATTGCATAGGAATCTGGAATGTTAGGTCCGTGAATCGAGGTAAATTGGAAGTGGTCAAACAGGAGATGGCAAGAGTAAACATCAACATTTTAGGAAACAGTGAAATAAAATGGACTGGGATAGGCAAATTTAATTCAGATGACCATTATATCTACTACTGTGGGCAAGAATCCCTTTGAAGAAGAAATGGGGTAGCCCTCATAGTCAACGAAAGACTCCAAAATGCAATACTTAGGTGCAGTCACAAAAATAACAGAATGATCTCAGTCTGTTTCCAAGGCAAACAATTCAGTATCACGGTAAGACACGTCTGTGCCTCAACCACCAATCTGAAGAAGCTGAAGTTGAGCAGTTCTAAGACCTAATAAAACTAACACCAAAAAAGATGTCCTTTTCATTATAGGGAACTGGATTGCAAAAGTAGGAAGTCAAGAGATACCTGGAGTGACAGGCAAGTTTGGCCTTGGAGTAGAAAATGAAGCAGGGTAAAGCCTAACAAAATTTTGTTGAGAGAATGCTCTGGAATAGCAAGTGCCCTCTTCCAACAACACAAGATACAGCTCTACAAATGGACATCACCAGATGGTCCATATTGAAATCTGATTGATTATATTCTTTACAGCTGAAGATGGAGAAGCTCTATAAATCAGCAAATATAGGACCAACAGCAGACTGTGGCTCCGATCAAAAACTCCTTATGATAAAATTCAAACTTATATTGAAGAAAGTAAGGGAAATCACTAGACCATTCAGATATGACCTAAATCAAATCCCTTACAATTATGCAGTGGAAGTGACAAGTAAATTCAAGGGATTAGATCTGATAGATAGAGTTCCTGAAGAACTATGGATGGAGGTTCATGATACTGTACAGGAGGTACTGACCAAGACCATCACCAAACAAAAAAAAAAAAAAAAAGAAAGAAAGGAATGGTTGTCCGAAGAGGCCTTGCAAATACCTGAGACAAGAAGAGAAGCTAAAGGCCAAGAAGAAAAGGAAAACTATACCCATCTGAAT
Organism: Neotragus pygmaeus; assembly: GCA_006410875.1. Lineage (NCBI taxonomy): Eukaryota > Metazoa > Chordata > Mammalia > Artiodactyla > Bovidae > Neotragus > Neotragus pygmaeus. Next base: position 455,349 of record SJYV01009037.1, on the reverse strand, counting down.
GCAGATTTCCAAAGAAGAGCAAGGAGAGATAAGAAAGCCTTCCTCAGTGATCAGTGCAAAGAAATAAACAATAGAATGGGAAAGACAAGAGATCTCTTCAAGAAAATTAGAGAAACCAGAGAAACCTATATGCAGGTCAGGAAGCAACAGTTAGAACTGGACACGCAACAACAGACTGGTTCCAAATAGGAAAAGGACTATATCAAGGCTGCATATTATTACCCTGCTTATTTAACTTACATGCAGAGTACATCATGAGAAATGCTGGGCTGAAGGAAGCACAAGCTGGAATCAGGATTGCCGGGAGAAATATCAATAACCTCAGATATGTAGATGACACCACCTTTAAGGCAGAAAGTGAAGAAGAGCTAAAAAGCCTCTTGATGAAAGTGAAAGAAGAGAGTGAATAAGTTGGCTTAAAGGTCAATATTCAGAAAACTAAGATCATGGCATCTGGTCCCATCACTTCATGGGAAATAGATGGGGGAAGAGTGGAAACAGTGTCAGACTTTATTTTGGGGGGCTCCAAAATCACTGCAGATGGTGGCTGCAGCCATGAAATTAAAAGACACTTACTCCTTGAAAGGAAAGTTATGACCAACCTAGATAGCATATTCAAAAGCAGAGACATTACTTTGCCAACGAAGGTCCATCTAGTCGTCTATGGTTTTTCCAGTGGTCATGTATGGATGTGA
>SJYV01009037.1:422461-451609 GCA_006410875.1 Neotragus pygmaeus | reverse complement strand
GAGAGTGAATAAGTTGGCTTAAAGGTCAATATTCAGAAAACTAAGATCATGGCATCTGGTCCCATCACTTCATGGGAAATAGATGGGGGAAGAGTGGAAACAGTGTCAGACTTTATTTTGGGGGGCTCCAAAATCACTGCAGATGGTGGCTGCAGCCATGAAATTAAAAGACACTTACTCCTTGAAAGGAAAGTTATGACCAACCTAGATAGCATATTCAAAAGCAGAGACATTACTTTGCCAACGAAGGTCCATCTAGTCGTCTATGGTTTTTCCAGTGGTCATGTATGGATGTGACAGTTGGACTGCGAAGAAAGCTGAGCACTGAAGAATTGATACTTTTGAACTGTGGTGTTGGAGAAGACTCTTGAGAATCCCTTGGACTGCAAGAAGATCCAACCAGTCCATCCTAAAGGAGATCAGTTCTGGGTGTTCATTGGAAGGACTGATGCTGAAGCTGAAACTCCAGTACTTTGGCCACCTCATGCGAAGAGTTGACTCATTGGAAAAGACCCTGATGCTGGGAGGGATTGGGGGCAGGAGGAAAAGGGGATGACAGAGGATGAGATGGCTGTATGGCATCACTGACTCGATGGACATGAGTTTGGGTAAACTCCAGAAGTTGGTGATGGATAGGGAGGCCTGGCATGCTGCGATTCATGGGGTCGCAAAGAGTCGGACATGACTGAGTGACTGAACTGAACTGAACTGAAGGGAACGTTTCATGAAAAGATGGGCACAATAAAGGACAGAAATGGTATGGACCTAACAGAAGCAAAGATGTTAAGAAGAGGTGGCAAGTATACACGGAAGAACTGTACTAAAAAGATCTTCACAACCCAGATAATTATGATGGTGTGATCACTTACTTAAAGCCAGACATCCTGGAATGTGAAGTCAAGTGGGCCTTAGGAAGCATCACTACGAACAAAGCTATGGAAGTGATGGAATTCAGCTGAGTTATTTCAAACCCTAAAAGATGATGCTGTTAAAGTGCTGCATTCAATATGCCAGCAAATTTGAAAAACTCAGAAGTGGCCACAGGACTCGAAAAGATCAGTTTTCATTCCAATCCAAAAGAAAGGCATTGCCAAAGAATGTTCAAACTACTGCACAATTGCACTGATCTCATACACTAGGAAAGTAGTCCTCAAAATTCTCCAAGCAAGGCTTCAATAGCTCATGAACTATGAACTTCCAGATGATAAAACCGGATTTAGAAAAGGCAGAGGAACCAGAGATCAAATTGCCAACATCCTTTGGATCATAGAAAAAGCAAGAGAGTTCTAGGAAAAACTTCTGCTGGACTGACTACACCAAAGCCTTTGACTGTGTGGATCACAAGGAACTGTGGAAAATTCTTAAAGAGATGAGCGCACCAGACTACTGACCCACCTCCTGAGAAATCTGTATGCTGGTCAAGAAGTAACAGTTAGAACTGGACATGGAACGATGAACTGGTTCCAAATTGGGAAAGGAGCACATCAAAGCTTTATAATGTCACCCTGCTTATTTAACTTAAATGCAGAGTGCATCATGCAAAATCCCAATCCTCATGCTGCATGAAGCTCAAGCTGGAATCAAGATTACCAGCAGAAATATCAATAACCTCAAATATGCAGATGACACCAAGTGTATGGCAAAAAGCAAAGAGCCACTAAACAACCTCTTGATGAAAGTGAAAGAGGAGAGTAAAAAAGTTAGCTTAAAATGCAACATTCAGAAAACTAAGATCATGGCATCCAGTCTCATCACCTCATGACAAATAGATGGGCAAATATGAAAACAGTAACAGACTTTATTTTCTTGGGCTCCAAAATCACTGCAGATGGTGACTGAAACCATGAAATTAAAAAACCATTGCTCCTTGGAAGATGAGGTATGACCAACCTAGACAGAATATTAAAAATCAGAGACATTACATTGCCCACAAATGCCTGTCTAGTCAGAGCTATGGTTTTTTCCAGTAGTCATGTATGGATGTGAGGTTTGGACTATATGCAAAGCTGAGCACCAAAGACTTGGTGCTTTAGAACTGTAGGGTTGGAGAAGCCTCTTGAGAGTCTCTTGAACTGCAAGGAGATCCAACCTAAAGGAAATCAATCCTGAATATTTATTGGAAGGACTGATGTTGAAGCTGTAACTTCAATAATTTGGCCAACTGATGTGAAGAACTGACTCATTGGAAGAGACCCTGATGCTGGGCATGACTGAAGGCAGGAGGAGAAGGGGACAACAGAGAATGAGATGGTTGGATGGCATCACTGATTCAAGGACATGAATTTGAGCAAGCTCAGGAAGTTGTTGATGGACAGAGAAGCCTGGCGTGCTGCAGTCCATTAAACTGCAAAGAATTGGACACAACTGAGCGACTGAACTGAACTTGGCTTACCTTGGTCTTCTCTGGTGACTTAGATGGTAAAGAATCTGTCTGTTGTTCAGGAGACCTGAGTTTGATACCTGGTTCAGGAAGATCTGCTGGGGAAGGGAATGACAATCCATTCCAGTATTCTTGCCTGGAGAATTCCATGGCTGGAGAAGCCTGGCAGGCCCCACCCAGTACGTACACTCACAAAGAGTTGGACACAACTGAATGACTAACACAGTTTACTTACCTTGCACATCTATATTTTGCATTCTACGTCTGGCTTAGACTAGTTTTTCCAAACAAAACAAAACAAAAACAGCTTGTGCTCCCTATATACAGATATATGGCATGTGTTTAGTTAGATACATGTCTGTATATGGTTAATATAAATTAGTAGAATGCTTTCTCTTCAGTCTATTTTGAAGCAGTACCAGCATGACTGAATTTTGATGACTTTTAAAATCACAGCTGTTGGAATGCTTGGCAAAATTATGTGATTGAAAGTTATGACTCTTTAAAATATGAGTCGACTCTCATTTTTGTTGTTCATTACCTAATAGACAGTAAGTGGGAACATATCTTCCATGTGTGAGCTGTCATTCATAAAATTCATAAATAGAGTGGCAGGGAAGAGAGACTAGAAGAAGGAGGGTGGTGAAATGATAATAGAAATAAGAGGAGAGAGAGGAGAGGAAAAGCCTTCCCTGGAGGCTCAGATGATAAAGGATCTGCCTGCAATGCAGGAGACCCAGTTTCAGTCCCTGGGTCGGAAAGATCCCCAGAGAAGGAAATGGCAACACACTCTAGTATTCTTGCCTAGAAAATCCCATGGGCAGAGGAGCCTGATGGGCTACAGTCCATAGAATCGCAAAGAGTAGGACACGACTGAGTGACTAATATGACGAGAAGAAGGAAAAGGAAAATGGAGAAGTGGAAGAGAAGGGAAAATTCTGTTCTAAGAGACAAACTTGAATCTAAAAATGTATTTTCAGACACAATTTAAACAGGTAAAATGGACTTTGAATATATGTTATATGCACTGATTTAAGCATCTGATATGAATCTGGTACTGTGCTAATTTATGGTGATGATGAAAATGGACATGCAACTTGGAGAGAAGAGAGGGAAGTAACTGTTTACCCCAAAGCACTATATAAATGCATGTTCTGATTAATGCTACAGTGAAATTATGCCTGGAGGTCTTTAGATTGGGTGATCTGATAAGACCACTCCAAGGAGTGGTTAAATTGAGGCCAGAAAGATGAAAGAGTTCTACTTATGTAAAGAGCAAGCTGTAGAGGTGTCATTATGTCATTTGTAAATTTCACCAAAATACTCTTTACAGCTGGCTTAAGGAGCCTGGATAGCTCATTTGGTAGAGCATCAGATTTTTAATCTGAGTGCCTAGAGTTCAAGTCCCTGTTCAAGTGACAAGGTCTCATTTTGGGCTTTCCTGCTAGCTCAGCTGGTAAAGAATCTTCCTGTAATGCAGGAGACCCCGGTTCGATCCCTGGGTCAGGAAAGTCCTCTGGAGAAGGGAACGGTCACCCACTTCAGTGTTCTGGCCTGGAGAATTCCATGGACTGTATAGTCCATGGGGTTGCAGAGAGTTGGACATGACTGAGCGATTCTCAGTTTCTTTGTTCAAATTACTGTCAAAGTCCATTTATTGCACAGTTTCAGTTACAGCGGGGAAAATTTGTTTCTGATCAGTAAATCAAAGGCAGTGTAGATTCATTTATTTAACAAGTATGGATTGATACTAAGCACTTACTGTAGGCAAGATATGCTGTCCCAGGTGCTGAGAGACAGTGGTGAACAAAAAAGACAGGGAGTCACTCGGAAGTTCGTTCTAGGGCTGGCAGCACTCTCACAGACCATCATTATCTGACCAGTGTTGCTTCAAGCCAGATGGGCTGCTGGTGTGAGACCCTCAGGAAGGCTATGAGGCTGCCTTTTCCTGTGTGCCTTTTGACTTCTGTAGAGTTGATAAGGCTTTTGCTCAGATCTCGACATTTGTGTTATATGTTGTTTACTGGTTACATGTTTATCGGCACTTTATAGACCAAAGTGATCAGTGAAGACCTAGAAAGTGAGCAGGCTCCAAAGATTTTCAGAAGAACAGAATGTTTTTGGACCCAAAAAAATATATCCTCTTTGTTTGCCTTAAAAAATATATATTTATTTTTATCTAGTTCTGGATTCCTTATGCTTTTGTCAGATATCTTTGGAATCTGCTCAGTGTACTGAAAATTTCTTATAGGAAAAGGAGGTAATTGAGGATGTCTTTTTTTGTTAAAGAAGCCCTTAGAAGTATGTGTTAATATTGCTCACCTGTTTCTTGCCTGTGTTATACATGTGACTAAGTGAAGAAATCTTGTGAAATGCTTGAGTATCCTCAGAAGGAGGATATAATTAAGTGAGTATTACTAGTTTTATTATTTTCTGGGCATGGTTTGAAATAATTATGGTTGGGTACCACAGATAGTTGTTCCTTGAAATAGCTAACTTGGCAGCCTAGTAAGGAGGTTATGATCTTGGACTTGTGAGCCTAGTTGAGTCATTAAGTAACAGAGAGCAAAATCTAATTAAATTTTACATCCCCACATGGGGAATCATACCCACAGGTAGTACTACAGCATGAAACTTCCAGAGGGTTTTTTTTTTTTTTAAGAAAATTCATTAGAAGGGACTGAAGGGGGAAGTTGGAAAATGAAAATTTATGAAATCTACAAAGGAGCCACTTTCCAGTATTCCCCTAGAGAAAGAATTAGTGCTGTGAAAGTTTGCAAAAGGTTATATAATCTTCTATGTAGTTGGCGGCACAAATGGTTAGACCTCAGGCGGCCACATTGTGGAACTTGAATCACCATGAACCTTAAGAAGTCTCTCCTGTAGCTAAATGCTATCACATTCACACAAGGTAAATTAGGGAACGCAGCCCCTTTTTGTTGCTGGACAAAGGTACTCTAATATCATCATTTAACACCATCTTCAAAAGTATCACACACAATATCATCACTTTAATAAAAACTCATTTCACTTTTTCATATTTCTTTCAAATTGCTGACCATATGAATATTTTTACATAGTTTTAGGTATTAACGTACAAACCATTTTCTGATTTGCTTTTCTGTTTAACACGATAGCCTAAACATATGGCTTGCCTGGTGGCTCAGTTGCTAAAGAATCTGCCTGCAGTGCAGGAGAAGTGGGTTTGATCCCTGGATTGGGAAGATCCCCTGGAGAAGGAAGTGGCAACCCACTCCAGTACTCTTGCCTGGGAAATCCTATGGACAGAGCAGCCTGGTGGGCTACAGTCCATGGGGTTGCAAGAGTCAGACATGACTTAGTGACTAAACCATTACCATGTTTTAATGTTAAGTGGCTTATGTATTTTAAGATTCAGTGGCTTTATAATATTTGAATGCATTGATAAGCCATACTAGATCAATCTCCTATACTTGGATGTTTATATTGGTTTTAATTTTTGATTACTATAGATAAATTTCGATTGGTTTTTTTTTTTTGACCAATTTAAATAGTTTTGGTATAAAGCAAGTGCTTAGTAAATATTTGATGATGAGACTTTCTTGGCTAGTATTGTCAGGAATGTCATTCTGATTTTGGAATCTCAGTTCCTTATCCAAAGATTTGTACATTTTACAGTGTGACCAAATTATGTGAGTACCTTTTACTGTCAGCCTCTCCAGTATTTGTTACCCTATTAAACACTTTAAAATGAATCTAGGTTAATAGTTCCTTTAGTTTGCATGCACTGTGTCTATTATACTAAAGAATACTTTACCCTTTGTGTAATTCTTATATTTTTAAAAGAGGATTTTTTGTGGAAAAATTACAGAGATCTGTTTAGAAAATGGGTGAGACGGTGAAATATGAGAAAAAAGAGCAGCCGAGGTAAGGAAGATGTTAAATTCCTTCTCAGAGCCCACCCCTAGTTTCTGTAAGTGGGGCACATCACCTTTCTTCCTCTTCTTGTCCCCAAGCCCCTTCGTGCTCTGCTCAAGGAGTCCAGCTCGCAAATGTGGCTCTTACTGCCCAGACTTCACACCCAGACTGAGAGTCCAACCTACAAAATTAGAATTCAAAATTATGACTTTAAGCCTTTTCCTCCCTCACAGTTAAATAGCTAGATATAGAAACGTGTTTATGCCCCGAAGGGGATACTTTAAAAATTTAAAATGAGCACCAAATACATAGTTATTAAAAAGTAATTTCATCCATGGCAGGCAACTGTCAGCACATAGGATGTAGTGCTGTGGAAATAAAAAAAGTATCTAATTGTTTTTTTGAAGTCATAAAATTGGCATAATATCATAGAATGTTAAAGCTGCAAGAGGTCCTAGAGATCACCCTCATTTTATAAATGAGGAGCCACATTCAGAGAGTGGTGACATTCCAGAAAACATGGAGCTTAGCATTGGAGGTGGAGCTAGAACCCAGAGCAGTGGATTTGCACAGCCTCATCTTTATGAGAAGCAGCTGCCAATTCCAAGTACAGAGGTGAAACTGGCTTTTAAGGCTCTGCTCTTAATAGATGCTTAATAAGTATCTTTCAAATGAATTCCCACACTCTGAAACTGTGACCAAAAAGTCTTTTGAAGATGAACAATAGAAGACCATGTCACTGTTTACCACCGCCCCCCCTGACCACACACATGCACGCATGCACACACACACACACACACACACACACACACACATGTTCCAAGAATGTTACACGGAGGTTTTCAAGCTGTTCTCTGCAAGCTTGTATATTCCTTGGCATCTCTTGAAGGTCACAGTGAGGATGGAGATAGTGAGACACCAGTCTTTAATCAGCATGGCTCTGCCAGTGTCTGTAACATCCAGCAAACTCTGTGTAAGGTTTTGTGTTCAGAAAGGCTCTGGCTTTCTCAAGCACACAGGCACACGTGTATGTACCCATATGTATGCACATTTGGAAACTACTGATCTAGACGAGTTATCTAATTTTCCCAGCAAATCCCTGGAGGCTCAAGACAGCTGGCATGGCTTGTGTGACCTCCCTAGTTAGTTAGGAGGTGAGAGGGGAAAGCAAAGAGGGCTACAATCAGAAATCCTGAGGTTCTTGGTATGAAGCCTGCCTCTGTCAGTTTATCAGATTTGTTAACTCAGATCAGTTATTTAGCTTGCTGAGTCTCTATTTTCTTGTTTATGAAATGGGATGTGGTTCATGGGGTCACATAGAGTTGGACACAACTGAGCGACTGAACTGAACTGAATTGCATTTTTTTTAGGATAGTACCTTAAAATGAAACGAAGATGTGCATATATATGTGTATACATTTACTGGTAATTTCAGTATTAGAAAAAAAATGTTTCGATTGTTTTTGTCGTTTTCCCATTTCTTTGTCTCAGGGTCAGGGCTGGAACCATGCTTTCTGCATCCCACTGAATACTCTGTTGACTACAGTATGGCTGATCATCCTGCTCATGTCAGAATTGTTTCCAATCCCTGGTGCTTGATTCTGGTAGGAACTACGTGGGCCCCCGCATCTCTTATCTCATTCCTCAGTTCCGGTTTGAGAAATAGAAATCCTGAAAACTCCTAAAGTTATGATGCCTGTGAACCCATAATTGCTGCTTCATATCACAACAAATTCTGAGAAATGATAGGAATAAGAAATTGGCATCTCGAACTGTCCACCTCTTCTAATGCTTGGTAGCACAAAATGTCCCTAAGTCACAGTACTCTCTTTTTTAGTGACTGACAAATTATCCTCTATTATACATTTTCCCATATTTAGCTTCTGTTCCAACCTCAATTTCTTTCATCTCTTGTCACTGCACCTCCTCCTCTGGTTCTTTGTTCCTTTTGGAACAATCGTGTGTGTGTGCGTGTGTGTGTGTGTGTTATACACAGTATGTATTTGTATGCACATATATGTGCATATCCATGCACACAGACAGGTATGCAAATTACAGGGCAGAATGGCAAGATACTTTATTAAAATGTATGTAGTTCTTTTGCTACTAGGGCTCAAGGGCAGAAGCATAAGCTGTTACCAGTAAAAAATTTGAGCCCCCTCAGAGTCAAGTTAAAAAGCTGAAGACTGATTACACGGTACTAAAAATGAAAGCAGAACGGGAAGAGAGGCAGCCCATTTAAAGGAGAAGCACCTGGTCGTGGGAGATTATCAGTGAGCTCCACGCAGTACTGCTGAGTACAGAGAAGACCTCAGTGCTGTAAAATTGGGAAGCAAATTCATCAAATCTGTGTCAAACTGTTGGCAGGTGGGGAATACAGTGGGATAAGGGAGATGCAGTGGTGGCAAGAAGCATTTTAAATTAGTGAAACTGTGAGCATGTTCTGGGGACGAATAACTAGGAGAAACCCACTCTTTTTATACTTTCTAAAACAAAGTTCATCAGATAAGCCCTTTTAAGATCCATTGCGTTCCATAGGTAATATGTTGACTGTGGTCTGTGTTATTTCCTCCTGGGATGGATTGTATCATTAGTCTGCATTAGTTTTAAATCTAGTCTATAAGTCTGCTTTTCCACCATCTCATGGCCCTCTTGCTCTTGGAAGGTGACTATATGGAAGGATGGATTCCTACTCTTATCCTCCCTCCCCTCCCAACTCCCGCACTTGCTTCCCACTCCTGAGCACCAGGACCGAAGGTTCCACATCCACTATTCTTTCTTGCATCGGCAGATTGTTCGGTAGCATCTTCACATGCTGATTGATTTTAAGACTTGACCTGCTTTGTGTCCATTTTAAAATTGTGCTGTCCTTTCACCTGAACTTCTGTGGAAATAAACGCCTCTTCCAAACCCTATGTACCAAATATTTTACTATCCTTTGGGTTATGGCCTGTGGTGGGAACCCCTTAGGGTTTCCCATGGTCCTCTCTCATCCCCCATAGCAGCATGTGGGCAGATATGACTAGTGTGGTATGGAGGTTGGGAACAAAAGCACCAGGATTAGAAATACTTGATTTAAATCATTAACTGGGTGAATTATTTAAACTTTTTAATTCTCAGTTGCCCCATTTGTAATTGGAGATGCAAATATCCTCATAAATTTTTTGTGCAAAATAAGCAAATACTGTATAAAATGTTTAGCATAGTACTTTGTACATGGTATCATTTTAAAGCAAATGACTAGAAAACTGAAATCCACTGGGCTTCTCCCCACTAGATATAAACTCCTTGGAGCAGAGACTATGTAAGTATCTGTGCAGAACATAGTAGGCACTTAATTAATTTGGAAGTAATGAGTGCAGGAATGCAAGCGTTTATGAACAAATCATAAAACTAGAGTTCAGAAGATCAAATAACTTGCCCAAAGTCATCCATTATTAAAAGAGCTGGCACAATGTTCTTTATTGTGTACTACTAGTCAGTCTTCTGTAACATAAATGCTTTCTTTAGTTTCTTTACTTCATGGAGGATAAGCCCTTGCTTTTTCAAGCACAATTCCTGGAGCTCTACAGGCTTGGTGATTAAAAACAGCCATAAATCTCGGGGAATTGATAGTAAAGGGTTTTGGCTCAATTACCTGCATGAATTTATCTGTTTGGCGAAGGTGTGGGCTCAAACCACAACAGCCACCAGCAGTGAGAACTCATCTCCTGAGCCTTAATTAAAACAGTCCTTGGAGAATACAACTGTCTCAGGAAGTGCCAGAAATCTCGTCTGAAAGCTTCCTGATTGTGATATTTCCAATATCATATTGCAGATTCAAGAAACTTGGGTGTTTGGAATAAGTTTAGGATAAGAACAGCCTCACTTTAAGTGCTTATCTTAACCACCAAACCATCTGTTCCTCTCCCGTCGTGGTTCCATGTGCTGTTGTACATAAGAGCAAGCGTTCCTCTCCCTGTCCCATTTTGCATCCGAACAAGATCTATTTCCAAAGTAGCTTATTTTCCTCCTTTCCCCATCATGAAAAGCAAAGCTGGCTGTGAACTTTTCAGCAGAACTGAAAGAATCTTCTTCACCTCTTTCGTTTTTAAATTAATTTTGAAAATTTACTTTTTTTTTTTTTTCTGGGCTGGGTCTTCGTTGTTGTGTGAGCTTTCCTCTAGTTGCAGCAAGTGGGGGCTACTTTCTAGTTGTGGTGGCCAGGCTTCTCATTGCAATGGTTTCTTTTTCTCCTACAAAGGGGCTCTAAGGCACGCAGGCTTCAGTAGTTGCGGCTGCTGGGCTCCAGAGCACAGGCTCAATAGCTGTGGTGCACAGGCTTAGTTGTTCCACTATGACATGTGGGGTCTTCCTAAGTCAGAGCTTGAACCCACATTTCCTGCAGTGACAGATGAATTATTTACCACTGAGCCATCGATNTCTCTGCTTTTGAATATACTATCTAGGTTGGTCATAACTTTTCTGCCAAGAAGTAAGCGTCTTCTAATTTCATGGCTGCAGTCACCATCTGCAGTGATTTTGGAACCCAAAAATATAAAGTCTGACACTGTTTCCACAGTTTCCCCATCTCTTTCCCATGAAGTGATGGGACCAGATGCCATGATCTTCGTTTTCTGAATGTTGAGCTTTAAGTCAACTTGTTCACTCTCCTCTTTCACTTTCATCAAGAGGCTTTTTGGCTCTTCTTCACTTTCTGCTATAAGGGTGATGTCATCTGCATATCTGAGGTTATTGATATTTCTCCAAGCAATCTTGATTCCAGTTTGTGCTTCTTCCAGCCCAGCGTTTCTCATGATGTACTCTGCATAGAAGTTAAATAAGCAGGGTGACAATATACAGCATTGACATAATCCTTTTCCTATTTGGAACCAGTCTGTTGTTCCATGTCCAGTTCTAACTGTTGCTTCCTGACTTGCATACAGATTTCTCCAGAAGCAGGTTAAGTGGTCTGGTATTCCCATCTCTTTAAGAATTTTCCACAGTTTATTGTGATCACTTTCATAGTGAATTATTTTTGCTTTAATTTACTCAGCTGTCCCCATGTACCGTGGTTTCTCCTGACTGATTTATCATTGCACACCCATACTAACTCCTGGAGAATCTACACCTGTATCTCCCTCAAAGTCAGCTCAAAGTGTTGTCAAATTAAACCCACCTCTCTAGTTAGTTGGTAGCTGAATTAGTTAGGGTTTAGGCCAAGAGTCTGTAGCAAATGTAGCAGGAAAAAAGATCAACAAGCAAACAAACAAAAGACAGTGGCAGAAATGTAAAAGAAAGTCATTCCTCTCTCTTGGGTAACATCTCAGAAGCAGGCAATCTTGATGAGGGCAGTTTTGCATGTTTAATAAATGGCTTCTGTGTCTGGGCCAGGAAACATTTCCTTTTCTCAGCTTCTTGCAGCAGTAGGCTCTTGGCAAGGTGCAAAGCAGTGCATGATCAATAATTTAAAGTGCAAACTTGGAAGTGGCATGTCTCACCTTCACTCACATTGCCTTAACCAGAATTTAGTCTCATGGTTGCACTAACTGTAAGGAAGGCTAGGGAACAGAGATTCCCTTGAGTGGCCAGGGACCAGCTTATATTCCATTGCAAATGAAAGGGAGAATAGACCTCGGAGAACATCCCACAACTATGAGGGTCACCCCTCAGAAATGGAAAAGCCCCTGATGCTTGCAAAGATTGAGGGCAAGAGGAGAAGGAGAGAGCAGAGAATGAGATGGTTGGATGGCGTCACTGACTCAATGGACATGAGTTTGAGCAAACCCCAGGAGACAGTGAAGGACAGGGAAGCCTGGTGTGCTGTAGTTCATGGGGTCACAAAGAATCCGACATGACTGAGTGACTGAACAACAACAACAACAACCTCTCAGGGTTATTTACCTGAGGGTTTGTTGCTTTATTTTTTACCTTTTTATAACAGTACATTTGGTTGTTCAGAATAATGATTTGCTACTGATTCTATTAAGAGTTTAGGAATAAGTTCATGTTTAAAATTTACAGTCTTAGATCTATCAGTATTTTTAAAATTGTCTTTTTTCAGCTTGAAGGTTGTGTGCTTTAAAATTAATGTCCCATAATTCCTCTAAAAAGAGAATTGGCAAAAGACAGTGAGCCTTCAGAATCTGTGAATATAGTTTGTGTGTTTGTGTGTGCTCATCATGTCTGACTCTTTGCGACCCCATGCACTGTAGCCCGCCAGGCTCCTCCTCTGTCCATGGGCTTCTCCAAGCAAGAATACTGGAACCCACATCTCCTATATTGGCCAGCAGCTTCTTTACCACTGTGCTACCTGGGAAGCCCCAAGGTTCATGGTTTAAAATGTACAAATTGCAAAGTGACACACTGACAATTCTCATAGTACTCCTTGCTTACTGATCAGACTTGAAATCTTTACATTTTCACACAGGTTCATTATTTGTGCAGGAAAGCAACAGTATTTGGTGCTTAAAGGAACAAATTAGTCAGGTTCTCTGCAAAGTGCTGCTCTCCAGTGTATCTGCCTGCGGTCTCACCCATCCAACTGATGAAAAGGGATGGAACTAGCACTTACATAAACTTGCAACTCCAAAGACTGCTTCCATGATTTTTATAAGCTTTAAACATTAGTTAGATGGTTATTAAATGCTTAAGTAAACATTTGTTGTATCTAATCAACTCAGAAGGGTGTCTTTGAAGTTAATTTTACTTCTGTAGTTTCTTTGAAGTTTTATTTTGTCTCTAAACAAAATTCTCTAAATTGAATCTCTGCCTTAATAGGGTAAATGGTAAAAGTGAAATTGCATAGTGAATATGCTTAAAAAACTGTCAGTCTGGATGGATTAGTTTCTCAATTACTTCCTTCTCTATGCTGTTTAAAATTGGCTTTTCCTTCTGTTCTGATGTTTATCAGGAAATATTATGGTATTACCATAAATGGAAAGAAAACCTTCATCTATCATATCTTTAAAATTTGCTCAAAGGTAACTTTGTCATCACTCCTGAATCATTTTGGACCGAAAACTGAACTTTGTGCATCTTTCTGATTGACTGATCATAAGCATTCTTTCAATTCCAACTTCCATTTATTTGATATCACAGCACACACGCTTCATTATTTCTCAGAAGTACTAGACTGTGAATTGCCTCATGGCTGCTCAACAAACTGTGTCAAGCAATAAAACCCTGCGTCACTGGATTGGGTAAAAGTCTGCTTCTTTGGCATCCTTTTCATAGTCTTTATCAGAGAATCCAACTTGACTTCTGTTATGTGAGGAAGCACAATCTACTGACACAAACTTTAACATGTAACACCAAGGTCTCCTGCTGTGGTCTCTCTACCCTTATCTGCACATTTTGTTTATGTCTGAAAATAAGGGCTGATAGATGGGAGAATCCTCATTAAACAAAGAGAGATATGGACCTCTTCCTTCAAGATAAATTCGGACCCCAAGTTACTTGTCATTGTTTCTAAAGTGACTAGTTCTTGTAAATCCAGGACTCAAATCTGGACATCTAATAAGAACCCAATCACATACACATAAAATCAGCACATCACTGCCCACTACCATATTTAATCTCTTTTCGGATTCTCAGTATTTATTTTAAGTACCCTAAGAGCCCTTGGCTTCCCCATGTTTGGGGTTGGCAGAGTTTAAAGTCAGTCTAGCTTAATATAATCTTGATTATTGCTTTTTGATCATCCATCTTGGATTTTTCATTCATTCATTCACTATTAGAAGTTTTCTGTACTACTGATGTAAACTATGTATTTATGTTTACAAATGATAATGATCACCATCAACATCATCACATAAAACATGGGACACTAAACCTAGGTACATAGTATTTATTTCTAAATAATTTCCTGTTAAGTGAGTAGTCAGAAGTAAAATCCCCAGATCTATCTGTTCAGTTTGAGACTCTAGACTAAGAACTAAATACCAGTTCATTGATACCATGTGCTTTCCTTTGGACTCCAACTAAAATTCTTGTTTGTTCTCCAAAATTAAAGTCCCCTCCCCTGAAATACACTAGAACACACTGAAGCCACAGTCGATGCAGAAGGCAGCTCAGTTTGAAGCTTACTGCCTTAAATAATCCCACATGTATGAAAAAAAATGGAAACTATATGTATGGGGAAAAACAAATAAAAGTATACATGTTTCTAAAAAGAGTAGAATTCAAAGAGGCATTTATATAAAAATTATTGAGAAAAAATTGATAGATTTTATATACATTCATAATACATTTTGTAAATTAAAATTAAAAGGAACTTTTTAACCTCATAAAGGAAATCACTAAAAATATAGGAAACTATATAATGGTGAAGCATTGCCTTGTAAGCTAGTAATGAGACGAAGATTCCTCATAACCCAATTTCACATTAAAAGCTTCATAATTTTTACAGTAAAAGGCAAAAAAGAGGATAAAAGGCATGAAGATTGGAAAGAGAAATAAAGCTTTTATTATTTGAAGAAAATATGATTGTCTACATAAAATAAGAGGATTTATATACTACGATAACTATAAAATAGAAAAATGGTTGAATACAAAAATCAATATACAAAAATCAATTGTGTTTGTATACTTCACCACAAAAAACACACTTCTATATTTCTCCTCAGGTAACTTTAGTGATGTTTGCATATAGTGATTGGGGCTTGGATGCTTAACTTGCAAAGAGATGAGGACTTCCAGGGCAGGAAGCCAAAGAAGCAGCACATTAGGGAGTTTATTTGGGTGTAGGAAAGGCTATCCTGGAGCAGGAGTCATTGGAACTAGTATTCAGTATGGGTAGAAATGGGTCAAGAAAAGGATGCAGATGGGTGGGACCAGGTAGTCTTGGCTGAAGTGATATGTACAATAATATAGAGACAGAGGCCAGGGCCAACACAGAATTCTACCTGTTAGTGTTGAAAGTGTTAGTCACTCAATCGTGTCTGACTCTTTACAACCCCATGGAATGCCAGACTTCTCTGTCCATGGAATTCTCAAGGGAAGAATACTGGAGTGGGTTGTCATTCCCTTCTCCAGGGGATCTTCCTGACCCAGGGATAGAACCTGGGGCTTCCAAACTGCAGGCAGATTCTTTACCCTCTGAGACAGGGAATAATCAAAGACCTCAAGGAAGGAGGTGAGTCTGACTTGCTGGCCAACACCAGTGAAGAGAGTCACTGAGAAGTTCACTGAAGGGAAATATAAAGTGTTTATAAATAATGGAAGATGAGAATTCATGGTGTTTCTGCTAATTGAGGGGACTTCCTTGGTGGCTCAGAAGGTAAAGAATCTGCCTGCAGTGCAAGAGACCTGGGTTTGATTCCTGCATTGGGAAGATCCCCTGGAGAAGGAAATGGAAACCCACTCCAGTATTCTTGCCTAGAGAATCCCATGGACAGAGGAGCCTGGTGGGCTACAGTCCATGGGGTCTTAAAGAGCCAGACACAACTGAGCAACTGAGCATACAAAGAGATAGTTTAGTTCAGTTCAGTCGCTCAGTCGTGTCCGACTCTTNGGGGGAGGGGGCAGGGGGGGCAGGCAGTAGTTTTATCAGAAACTACTGCTTAAAAGCACTAATTATTTGAAACAGATTTTGGATGGCCTTGTCCCTTTTTAATTGAATGGGCCTTTTAGGAGATGCTGACAGCTTGCCCCCAGGTAAAGAGAGTAACAGAATGAAAGATGATGACAATGAAAAGCCCAGGCAATGGAAGGCTTTGGAGAGTTAGTCAAAGATAGTAGGGATGTGGCCAGATGGGTATATGAGCCCAAGAAGAAGGTGAGATCTTGACTGAGGGGGAGTGCCTGGAGAGAGAGAGATCTAAAGGAGAAGACAACTGGGAAGAAGGGATGAAAAAAAGGAGAGAAAAAAAGATACACTTAACCCTCTTTAATTTTACCTGAGGCATGCACAGGCTTTGTATTTTGACTTCATAAGTCAGTGCTGAAAAGGAAAATCTTTTATTTTTTGTTCCTGAATTCTCTTTGCTACTCAATATAATTATCATAGAAAATTGAAATTTTATCCTGGTAACAACAGCTGAAATAAAAATCCCTGAAAATGAATATGATGGCTTAGGTAGTATATTGGGGAAAAAATAAAACCGATGTTCTTACTAATTATGAGCCACTTGAAACAGTACTCAAATATTTCCACCTGCCCATTAGTAAATGTGCATTAAATAAATAGGCTTAGTAGAATTATTTTCCATTCAGTTCATGTCAACAAATACTTCTTGATAGCAGGACACTGTATTAGGTTCTGTGGATAAGATGCATAAGACAAGGTCATAATCAAATATTTACAGAGGACTTCCTGAGCCAGAAATTATTCTAGTCACTATGATAAGGTGGAGCCTAACACCACTGCCACAATGGATGGATCTTTTCTCCTTGAGTACTTATTAGATGTCCTGGTGGCTCAGCGGTAAAGAATCCACCTTCAATGCAGTATCCCTGGGTCAGGAAGATCCCCTGGAGAAGGAAATGGCAATCCACTGCAATATTCTTGCCTGGGAAATCCCATGGACAGAGGAGCCTGGCAGACTACAGTCCATGGGGTCGCAAGAGTCAGGTACAACTTAGCAACTAAACCACCACCACCACTTATTAGTAGCAAAATCTGTTTACAGTGATGGTTAGACTGCATATACTGGCTATTTAATTATATTTGTGTTCAACTAACTAATACTAATGTGACAGAATGATTTAATCAGAAATATTAAAACATATTTTAATACTAGAAAATCTGAAAAGAAAGATGGTTGAATCAGTGAAGGGACAACCAAGGAAACATAAATCCCTCAAAGCATTTAAAGGAAATAAAATCCCCCAAATTTGTTACACAATTATAGAACTGTAAGAAGCCGAGCAGAGGCACCCAGAGACGAGCACCAGCTGAAGTCAGTGGGAAGAGTTGGCATTACCAGGACCAAGGGACTGATCTCCATAGGAGATGTAGTCACAGCCAAAGATGAGGACCAATGCAGAGACAAGAGTGGAGAGACACCCGGCCTCTCCCATGCCCCTGGTCTCTCACTGTCTGCCAGTGCTTCTCACTGAATGAATGAATTAGCTGACACGGGAGCCTGGGAAAACATAGCCAGAACCAGTCACTCCACAACGACTCGGAAGAGAAGAGGAAGAATGAGGAATGACTCATAACTGAGGCATTTTAAAATTTTAAGCATTTACTTGAGCTGGGGAAAAACTTACATAGAGAAAAGACAGAAGCAAAATAAGGGAATTATTGATTGGCTATAGCTTGAAACCTGGTGCTGCTTGTGATCAGTTAGTTGTTCTTAGGTTTCAGTCTCCTAACCTTGAGGTATTTATAGCCTTAGATTTTGATTTGTCACCAAACCAAACTCAAACAGCTTGGCATTAGAGCCACCTCAGTCTAATGGCCTCCTTGTTTAATTAATTTAACAGAGTAACAGAGCCAAGAGACTGCAGAGAGGTATATATTCCCCCAAATCCACTTGAATGCCAAGAACATTGTGTCTAATAGTCTTTATAAGCTCTTTTTTATATTGTACCGAGTCTGAACCTTAAGCAATGATTTATTTGTTGAGCATAAGGCAACAAACGGTGGAAGAATGGTTAGGAGGGGGTCACTTAAGGCTACCCCACACCAGTACTACAATTTTATTCCTTGAGAGTGTGGTGCTTCAGATCCACAGAATTGAAACAGAAAACAGCTTTTCTCTTTGTGTCTTCGCAATTGTTCCTGGACTGCTCTCTGCATTTCTCTCTCAGTCTCAGGTGGTGGCCATGTGAATCTGGCCATTTGCAGCTTGATATACCCTGACTTAAGCATTAAGATCTTGTATCCATTTCCTAAAGGTTAGGCTGTCAACACTTCTCATTCCCTGTCTGTCTCATTTCCTCGACTTCTTCCTCGTGTGAGCGTTTCTTTATGCTGACTTCTTTCTTTCTAGTGGGAGGGAGTTTGCTTTAGTTGGTAAGCTTTAGGAAAGACCAGTTCCAATTGCAACCTCAATGCAGCTACAAAAAAAGTCTTTCAGCTTTCTGTCTGAAATTTGCTGTGCACCACTAAAGGAGTGGATATAGTTCTGAACTGGGGTCAGGAAAGAGAATATTATGTAGCTGGTGATAGTATGGCATGTAATCCAGTCCTTAAAGAGTACTACAGTTATTATTTTGTTGTTTTAGCAAGATTTTTATAACATTTTGCTTTCATGGTTTTGTATTCTTCCTTTCTCCATAATGGTTGGATGATGTGGACTGAAGAATGAAAAGATTTAGGTATATTTTCCTACATTCTGGTGGCCAGGCTTTGAAGTCTTCTCTAGGTTCTGCTTTTAATATGAGATTGAGCTAGTTCCGATCCCCAGATGAAGTATCTTGTTTCAGAACGGGATAACCTTTACCCAGCACAATGTCTGCCTTATAGTAAGCCTTCTTTTCATAAATATAAAAAATCTTTTTACAAGGTTCATCAGGTCTTTCAGATGAGGAACATTTCATTTAAATCTGAAAAGATCATCACATTAAAAGACAAATGATACCCTGCTTTTCCAAGGCGACTAATGATTTCTAGCTTTATGCCTCTTGTGACAAATAGCTCTATAGATGGGAACTTTGAGGAAGATATTTTCTGAATTCAAACCTACAGTTGCCTGAACTATGGAGGAAAAATTGCACTTCACCTTTCGTGGCAGATAGAAGAATGCCTTACTGCTGCTGCTAAGTCGCTTCAGTCCTGTCCAACTCTGTGCGACCCCACAGATGGCAGCCCATTGGGCTCTGCCATCCCTGGGATTCTTCAGGCAAGAACACTGGAGGGGGTTGCCATTTCCTTCTCCAATGCATGAAAGTGAAAAGTGAAAGGGAAGTCGCTCAGTCGTGTCTGACTCAGTGACCCCATGGACTGCAGCCTACCAGGCTCCTCCATCCATGGGAGTTTCCAGGCAAGAGTACTGGAGTGGGATGCCATTGCCTTCTCCGGAATGCCTTACAGTTACTGGTCAACCTAGAACAAACCAAGTTACCACAAGCTCAGAACTCTTTTATTTTGTAAACTGTGAAAATAGTTCATATATATAGCTCATGATTTTAATGAGGACTCAGTGAGTTCATGTGTATGAAAGCTTTATAAATGCTAAAGCATTATAAAAGTAAAATATTTTAACATCACCTTCAAACCTCATTTCTAATTGCTCAAAAAATGAATTATCTACCACGGGGTTGTTCTGTCACAGTGCAGTGGTTGGTGTATCACTACAGTAGTCATCTAATTAAATGGTAGCAGAAACACCTCCGGTACTCGTATAAACCTATTGCATTTACAGGTAAAAGAAATTAGACTGGCAATTAGTCTGTAGCTTAGACAGCTTTGTTCATCAGCCAGCCTTTCTGAGCTGAAAAGCTTCTTAGTGATCATCTCTTCCAGTATCTGAATTACTTCATAAGAAAACTCCCTGTAAACCAGGGGAGAATTTCATAGCATTAACCATTACCAAAGTTGTAGGAGACATGGGTGGCAGACAAAATCTCTATTTGCCTGCATTTGCTAACTCATTCACTTAATTTTCCATCTTTCTAGGTGTCACCCACTGATAATATTTTCACATGCCTTTATACGTTCCAACTCATTCTATTTAACATTATCCTCCTAGCATATTGACAAATAAAGAGAAAGAGAGTAAAATTGGGAAAGTAAAAGACTCAGGCAGAGAGAAGGTAAAGGAAGGAAAGTTTTACTGGAGAAACTGGGAAAATTTAGGGAGCAATGGAATGCAAAAAGGTGATGAGGGTGGCTGGGCATAAAGAAAGATGATTAAAAAGAAGTAGTTTGAATACTAGGATTTAGAACAGATGTTTCATCATAGAAAACAGATTTGTGGTTGCCAAGGAGGAAGGAGGACAGGGGAGAGATGTGTTGGGAGTTTGGGGATTAGTATATGTAGAATGGATGAACAACAAGGTCCTACTTATAATACAGGGGACTGTATTCAATAACCTGTGATAAACCATAATAGAAAGGAAAATGAAAAGGTAAAAAAATACATATATGTGAAAGTGAATCAGTGGTCATGCTCACCCGCTGAATCAGTGGGTCCCCTCTTCTTCTGTAGATCAGTGTCTCTTGTATTTAGCATTTATATTTGATATATTTGATGTAACCTCATAAGACAATAAGTAGAGAAGGCAAAATGGGGTTCTACCACTGGTCACGTGTGGTTATGAGAGCTGGACTGTAAAGAAGGCAGAATGCCAAAGAATTGATGCTTTTGAACAGTGGTGCTGGAGAAGACTTCTGAAAGTCCCTTTGACAGCAAGGAGATCAAACCAGTCAATCTTAAGGGACATCAACCCTGAATATTCACTGGAAGAACTGATCCTGAGGCTGAAGCTCCCGTATTTTGGTCATCTGTTGTGAACAGATGATTCATTGGAAAAGTCCGTGATACTGGGAAAGATTGAGGGCAGAGGAGAAGAGGGCATCAGAGGATGAGATGGCTGGATGGCATCACCAATGCAATGAAACTGAACTTGGGCAGACTCTGGGAGATAGTGAGGGACAAGGAGGCCTGGTGTGCTGCAGTCCATGGGGTCACAAAGAGTCAGACATGACTGGAAGACTGAACAACAACAATATAACTGAATCACAGAAGAAATTAACACAGGATCAACTACAATAATATAAATTTTTAAAAAGCAGATGTCTGATATTTCCTCCTATACCTTTCTTGTTCCATTTTCTTCCAACTCGGTTACTCCTATGTTCCCATCTCAGCAAAAAGGTGATTTTTCAAGCCACCTCTGACAGATAAGAATAATCAGAAATTTCTGTTAAAGCAGATGAATTGTTATATTAATATTTAGTATAATGTCATGCATTTTCATGGATCTAGCATTCTTTGAGTCACAGAAGCCATGCTAAAGCTTTCATTGACAAAAAATACCTTGCGTAATAGAATATTAAAAAATTTGTTTATGTCTATTATCTCATTTTTCCTCACAGTAACTCAGAAATTTAAACAGATACTTTTGACTCTGTTTTAGAGATTAAAAAGCTAAGACCTGTGGCTATTAAGTACCTGGATATCACTCATCAAGTTTGTAATCTACAGCGCAGTGTTGGAAGAGATGAATCTGATTCCCAAACCAAATAATCAGGATGCGGTTTAATAGGATCCAGAGTTGTTGCTTGGGCATTTTTAACATTTACCATTCTTTCTAAAACCTTCCATAGTTTAGAAAATAGGGCCTTAGATGCCCCTGATAAGCCTTGAAACATATCATTGGCTAACAGCAGAAACATCATGCAGGAATGCTGGGACAAAGCACAGAAAGCCACATTCAGACCAGAGCAGCTAGACCAAGAAAATAGACCACAGAGAAATGAGTTTCCTTTCTCAAGCTAAGCCCCTGGGACTCAGGGGCTGGTGGGGAGGCTGGTGGGGATCCAAAGATTGAATCGAATCCCTGATGTTCAAATCATCTGGAGGGCCAAGGTTCTTAACCCTCTGTGGACTGCAGACTCATTTAGGAACCCTAAAAGAATGTGTTGTCATAGAAATTCACACAATAACTATTGCACTCAACATCAGGCCTTCACAGACTTCCTAAAACCTGTTTGCAGACTGTTTCACAGTGTGTGCATCTTGGACCACTTCCCCAGAATCTCCTAGGGTGTTAGCTTACTAAAATGCAAATTCCTGATTCTTCTCCCAAAGCCATCAAAACAGTCTCTGTGTGTGAAGGATAGGAATTTCATTTTAACAAGTCCTACAGCTGATTTTTACACAAAGTTTGAGAATCCATGTTGAAGGTATACACTGAGCCCAGATAAAATCATACATCTTAGAAAAATAAATTTGAGGCTGCTTCACAAACTCAGTCATTCCTGCTCCAACCTTAAACATTGTTGCACAATAGTGATGCTATGATGGACACTGCTCTGGGAAGACCCTTGGTTCTTAGTTCTTGTGTTTTTCTCCATAGAAGTTACCCAAGATAGAACAGCATCGCATTTAACATGAGCCTCAGAAGGCATCTAGTGGCTTCCCCATTTCGTAGCACCATCTGAAAGAGTATTCTAAGCCGATAGGTTCTGTTTACAAAATGTTATGGTCCCATTTATGCCAAAACCCTATCCATAGTAACAGAAAATATTCCTATCTTATAGCTTTCTACTGTCCATGAAAAGTGCACTTTTCACCATGTCTCTATGGTTTGGAAATATGAAACCTGTGTAGTTAAAAAAAAAAAAAGGAAGTGAATGAACCAGTTCTATTTAGTCCCATTAAAATGCAGGTACATACTGTTTGTTTATCTCCCTCTGGGAGCAAGCTGGGAAACTGTTGGTGTTAGGGAAAATAATAATAAGAAAAGTCTTAAGTGTCGACTTCACAATTTTAGGGCTTGATAAGTCCTTCTGAGTGTAGCACTCTATCACTTTTCTCAGCAGGGTATAATTACTCATAACTTGAAGGTTTTATCTCTGGGCTGTCTTTAATAAAAAAAAAAGAAGGGAAAAGAAGGTAAATCTGTCACTCACTGAAAGTATAGATATTTAATTAAGTATCACATATAATTGTTTTAATCTCTTGTGTAACAATTGCACAGTCTAGGAATTTGGGATATGGGCAGGGAGATCTTCTAGCAGACTTACAAAGATTTATAAAGTAGGGCTTTATTAATGCAGTGTGTGTGTGTGTGTGTGTGTGTGCGTGTGTGTGTATGCATGTGTGCATGTGTGTGTGCGTGTGCATGTGTGTGTGCGTGCATGCTTCTACTGTTGCACCTGAGGCTCAACCTGCTGATTGGTTTTTAATCTCATATTACTTAATACTCATTCTCTGTAGGAACCCTTCTCAATATTTTTAACTTATGAAATAATTATTTCATTCTTTATTCAGCTTCTTTGGGTCCCCTCTGTTCTATAGATCAGTGTCTCTTGTATTTAGCATTTACGTCTGATATGTCTGATGTAACCTCACAGGACAATAAGTAGAGAGGCAAACTGGAGTTCTACATTGATTTAAAGGAGTGTGTATGCCATGCTTTTTCGACAATAATTTAGGCCATTAAAAAATCTGTATCAAAATACCTCTGAGCTTTCAGCCTGGAAACAAATAGCTTTAAAAGTTTCCAGGCCGTAGGGTTACAGGGCTGAACCCCCATGACCCTCCATTTCTGCTGGAGATTTTCTCTAGAACAGAGCTGGTTCTTGTGGTCTTCTGTGAGAAGTGAGTTTTTGTTTTTTTTTTTTTCTGTATCTGTGGCAATGCCCAGACAGCTGCTAAGTCACTTCTTTCGTGTCTGACTCTGTGCAATCCTGTAGACAGCAGCCCACCAGGCTCCCCCATCCCTGGGATTCTCTAGGCAAGAATACTGGAGTGGGTTGCCATTTCCTTCTCCAATGCATGAAAGTGAAAAGTGAAAGTGAAGTCATTCAGTCGTGTCCGACTCTTTGCAACCTCATGGACTGCAGCCTACCAGGCTCCTCCGTCCATGGAATACTGGAGTGGGGTGCCATGACCTTCTCCAATGCCCAGACAGAATATTTCCTAAGTGTGGCCCCTACTGGGGAAACCCTAATTTGTAATGTTTGCCATTCTCCATGGTTTAATACTACCATCATGGCAATCTGAGAGACTTGTCATGATTCCAAGAGACTTGTCAGCATCATTCTCACCCCAGAAATTTTACTACTGTTCCTCCTTATACTAAGAAAATTCTTCCCTTACACTCCGGCCTAGTTCTCTCTACCTTCTTCCTTCAGGCTTCCACTCCATTGGTACCTCTTCAAAGAGGTCTTCATTGACATTATTTTTTATCCACTATTTTTTCATAGCACTTAACATGATGTGAAACTATACATTGACCTGTTTTTTATTAGTTTCCTCCATGGGTATATAAACTAGGAAGTTAGTTGGCTTTCTTCATTATTGTAACTCCAGTACCCAGAATATAGCTGACATGTAGCAGATATTCAGAAATAATTCTTGAATTAATAAATAAATTATATGATTAATAAGTAGTCATGAGATGAGACTGCACAATTTAGTACCTTTAAATGTAACAGGAATTGTCCATTTTCCTGTTTTCCCCATTCTGCTTTCATCCTTCTCTCATAGTCTGTACTGAGTATGTGTGAGTTTTGTCCATTGACCTGGGGGCCTCTTAGAGGAGGGCAGTGTTTCTCACTTGAGTTTTCCATCTACTTTTGGCTGTGCTGGGTCTTCGTTGCTGTGTGGGCTTTTCTCTGGCTGTGCTGAGTGGGCTAATTCTCTTCGTTATGGCATGTGGGCTTCTCACTGTGGTGGCTTCTCTCCTGTGCAGCGCATGTGCTGCCGAGGTAGCTGTGGCTCCTGGGCTTTAGAGCACAGGCTTAAGAGTTGTGGTTCATGGGCTTAGTTGCCCCACAGCATGTGGGATCTTCCTGGATCAGGGACTGAATCTGTGTCGCCCGCATTGGCAGGGGGATTCTTTACCTCTGAGCCACCAGGGAAGCCCTCTCACTTACTTTTGAATTTGCTATGCCTGGGATAGAAGAGAAGCTCAGTGAATATGTGCAGACTGAGAGAATGAACTCACCATCTTTTCTATTTTTCTTATTTTCTGTCTCAGCAAAAATTGTAGTTAGGAGTAAAAGGGGTCTGTGTTCATCTGTCAGGGCCAGTGAAGACTCCACAAACAGGCTGGAGGGAGACCAGAGGATCACAGGATGTAGTGAATTTTGGCAGTTGCCAATGAGAAACAGTTGAAATTCCTGGGGTCTCAGAGCAAAGAGGAAGCAACCATGCTGATTAATAGCTCTCATGGGAGCCCCAGAAAACATAGAGATGCAAGGCACCCATAAATAAGTTATAAGATGTCATATTAGACCTCTATTCAATTGAGCCTCCTATAATATTCTCAAAGTTAACTATTCCTGAGGATAGATAGAGTGCCTGATGAACTATGGAATGAGGTTCGTGACATTGTACGGGAGACAGGGATCAAGACCATCGCCATGGAAAAGAAATGCAAAAAAGCAAAATGGCTGTCTGGGGAGGCCTT
Organism: Neotragus pygmaeus; assembly: GCA_006410875.1. Lineage (NCBI taxonomy): Eukaryota > Metazoa > Chordata > Mammalia > Artiodactyla > Bovidae > Neotragus > Neotragus pygmaeus. The sequence continues at coordinate 426,318 of SJYV01009037.1, read as the reverse complement.
ACAAATAGCTGTGAAAAGAAGAGAAGTGAAAAGTAAAGGAGAAAAAGAAAGATATAAGCATGTGAATGCAGNCGGGAGACAGGGATCAAGACCATCCCCATGGAAAAGAAATGCAAAAAAGCAAAATGGCTGTCTGGGGAGGCCTTACAAATAGCTGTGAAAAGAAGAGAAGAAAAGGTCAGTTTTCATTCCACTTCCAAAGAAAGGCAATGCAAAAGAATGCTCAAACTACCGCACAATTGCACTCATCTCACATGCTAGTAAAGTAATGCTCAAGATTCTCCAAGCCAGGCTTCAGCAATACGTGAACCCCTGATGTTCAAGCTGGTTTTAGAAAAGGTAGAAGAACCAGAGATCAAATTGCCAACATCCGCTGGATCATGGGAAGAGCAAGAGAGTTCCAGAATAACATCTATATCTGCTTTATTGACTATGCCAAAGCCTTTGACTGTGTGAATCACAAGAAACTGGAAAATTCTGAGAGAGATGGGAATACCAGAAGACCTGACCTGCCTCTTGAGAAACTGTATGCAGGTCAGGAAGCAACAGTTAGAACTGGACATGGAATAGACTGGTTCCAAATAGGGAAAGGAGTACGTCAAGGCTGTATATTGTCACCCTGCTTCTTTAACTTCTGTGCAGAGTACATTATGAGAAACGCTGGACTGGAANGCCTCTTGAGAAACTGTATGCAGGTCAGGAAGCAACAGTTAGAACTGGACATGGAATAGACTGGTTCCAAATAGGGAAAGGAGTACGTCAAGGCTGTATATTGTCACCCTGCTTCTTTAACTTCTGTGCAGAGTACATTATGAGAAACGCTGGACTGGAAGAAATACAACCTGGAATCAAGATTGCCGGGAGAAATATCAATAACCTCAGATATGCAGGTGACACCACCCTTATNGCCTCAGTGAATACTTCTATCTTGTGGCAGGACAAGGACTGGCACAAGGCCTGGCTTGACCCAGCTGTTAACAAGACACTATGAATTCAAGCTCAGTTTGGCTTCTATCCATTACCATTTGTACATGAAAACCTATCATTTTAACAATAGTCTGATTAGCACTGGAGTGAAGGTCTGGGCTATGTTCTATGTCAATGATATCAGCTATTAAAAAATACCATAAAGTCCTCTTTCAATTATAAAAGGCTCTGTAGATGCTAAATAAAAATAAAACAAGAAAACAATCCTCAGTTCTATTTAATTTCATGTTGCTAGACAATTCTTTGGTTTCACACTTTAGGAAGAATACCTTTAGAGATCAGAGAAAAAAGGAAAAGAAACTGATTGTATTCTACACAGTCTTAGTATGATTAGATCCCATGTTTAATCCCACTCCAGTCAGAGAGAACAAGGTGAGCCACTTGGCTTGAGTTTAAGATGCTTTTTTGAGGATAACTTCTTAATAAATTAGTATAAATTCTAGATACACAAACATGGTTTAACTGTTTGTTTCAAGCACACCAGCTATAGCAGTCAATGGTGCATCTTCTATGGAAAGAAAAGTAATCAATATATAATGGAGAAAATGGTTATCATTAACTGCATGATGAGAGGTTGGTTACACTGACCTTAGCATGTTATACTTTTGATTCAATGCTTTCTGGGAGACTGAGCAGAGGGAAGGAAAGGAAAGGAATCGATGTGTTTTTTAAGTTTCAGGTTTCCCCTGGGTAAACTATGAAAGATGAATGCATAGTCACTACAAAGGAAAGCTGTGAAGAACTCATGTGCTTTAAATTTCCTAAAAATCCAGCCTGGACATACACACACATACAAACCCCTAATTAACTACATCTTTTAGTTTCCCTAAAGTCTAGAATAAATACAAGAAATCTAGAGACTAAAATCCTGCTTTGTGCAACAGATGTTTCTGAAAAGTTTGGCTGCAAAAAAATGTTTGCAAACTGGATCACGTTAAACACATGAGAATTACTTAATAGACAACTTCCAATTAAACATAATAAAGATTGCTATTAAAAACGATTTCTTTCCACTGTACACAAGTTCCGGATCCCTGGAGGTCTGTCCCCTTTAAAACTAGGCTCGCCCCAGCAACACGCAGATACACAGCCTCATGTGGACCTGTGCCTTCTTTACCAACCATCACTGGTGCTCTTCCCATCCTCAGGCTCAATCCTAGTAGCTGGGATGTGATACCTCTTGCTGTTCCTCTAGTCTCGGAACTCAGCCCACTCCGAGACCATGACGCTTTGATCATCCTCCTCATTCCTGACCAGAACTCCTTTCCCTTTATTTGGCTTTGTTGCTTCCCTGTTGGACATAACTGCTTAAAGGAACCCTGTCCTCTCAGGGAGCCTGAGCTGATGACTCAGCTCACCTCCCTTCCTGTTTCTTACTCCTTTGCTACCTCAGCTCAGTTTGTTTTCTAAGCCTGGACTTTTATGTATTTCGTTTTTTCCAAGGTGGAAATCATTTGGACTTATTTACAAGGGCTCTTCTGGCTATTTGCAGAAAAGAATGAAAAAAAACAAAACACAGAGGGCAGGAAAATAAGGAAAGTCCAGCACAGTTTCTAGTCCCCCCAGACTCACTGAGTCAGAAACTCTGGGGTGGGTCCAGTATGCTATATTTTTAAAAGTCCTCCAAGTGATTTTCATGCACACTAAAGTTTAAGAACCATTGATCTGAAGAAAAGAGGGTATCTGATGAATATTTTGGACAAAATGAGGCATCTCATTTAGAAGTCTATATTACTGACACTGAAGAATGTTTTAGACATTCTGTGTCTTAAGCCACAGCTATGGTATAATTTTTGTAAAATATCCTAGAAACGTTTATTTCCACATGAAAAAAGGTCTAGAAGGTTACATAGCAAAATGTTAACAGTGGTTAACTTGAGGGAAATTCACTTTAATTTCCTTTATGAATATTTGTATTTTTAATCTATAAGCATATATCATTTTATATATCTTTTTTAAAAAAGGTTAATCTAGGCATCTTCCACTTCTCTCTGGCAAAACTGAGATGTAAAAATTAACTCAGTCCCCAGCAGACCCCAGTGTCTGGACTAATCAAGTTTTGTGAGGCTTTAGGGAATTCCTGAGGAAGTGAGGCAGAGAGAGTGCTCAGTGCTCCATGACTTAATCAGCGCTTCTACGTAAAGCTGCCACACCCGGAAATGACAGGTCCCAAAGCCTGAGAGATTTTGCCCTTCTTAAATAGGCCAACATAAGCAAGGGGTGGTAGGGTTAGGAGGGAAGACAGAACAGACTAAAAATGCACGGATTCTTTTGGAAGACAGTGGTTTATTTCTGGGAAATTTTTCTTTTTTGCTCAAATTATGTACTTAAGTGTCCCATTTTTCATCCCCTCTTTGTGATCTGACAGTCATTCTGCAATGACGCTGGTCCTTCTTCGAGCTGGCTCCAGATAAAAAATGGCACACACATATGGTGGACAAGAAAGAGGCTTGACAATAAAACAGACTGGTGGGAAATCATCCAGGATGAGACAAAGAGAAGATGAAAGAAAGGTGAGTGTGTATAAATATCCTCAAGATCAAGCGAGGTCCTAACAAATATCCTTTAGCTTATGATGCATCGTGGGAAAATCCCGAGGCTTCCATGGGTTGCTCGCACGGGACTATTCAGTCCTTTCAGCTCTGGCAAGTTTCCCATCAGATGCACTATATGCATCATAATGGATCCCAAAGCACTTCACCTGTATTGTCATCAGGCACAGAAGCCACTCAGTGTAATCGGTACACATCCTCTTGTTCTTCACTGCCTATAAGCACGTGGGTGTGGCAGAAAGAGGAAATACATTTGTTTCCATCGGGATAGCTGTTGTCCCAGAAACCAGAGAAACTTGGTTAAAAAAAAAAAAAAAA
>SJYV01009037.1:332411-419901 GCA_006410875.1 Neotragus pygmaeus | reverse complement strand
AAAAAAAAAAAAAAAAGCTTTCTGTTATCTTTAATAATTGGTTCCCTTTCACTAAAGGAAAACTACTTTAATGTAAGTAGTTTTGAGGGGGTCTTCTACTTGAGCTACCAAAATTTACTCCTTTTTTTTTTTTTTTTTTTTGTATTAAGATGCTCTGGAACCCTAAATACACCAGAAGGCAAGAGGTGTTACTGATGTCCCAAGAACTTTCAATGCTGTATAAAACGAAAATTATTTTGTAGACTGGTGACTCCAGCCACCTTTTGAAGAGCCTGTCACTGTCTGCGGCTCTGCATCATAGAATGTTTCACAATAGAAAATGGAGGCATAATGTGATTATATAGAAGAACGGAGATGAAACCCAGTGCTTGCAGCGTAATAAAAAAGAACACAAACACTGGAATCAGATTTTGAATCTCAGCCCTAAATTACACTCTCGTTGGGGCTAATGGCCCCGTCTCTCTGAACCTCAGTGTTCTTATCAATAAAGTGGGAATCAAAGCTAATGTATAAGGTTACTGCAACAATCACAAGTGTTTAAGAGGAGAGGGAGAATGAAGTTAATGCTTCATGGCACAGTTTCAGTTTGGGATGATGGATAAAGTTCTGGAGATGGAGAGTAGTGATGCTGCATAACAAAGTGAATGTACTTAATGTCATGGAACTGAACACGTTAAAACAGTTAAAACGGTAAGTTTCATTTTGTATAGTTTAACACAATTTTCTTAAAAGGAATGTATAGATCCCAGCACAGTGCCTGGCTCTTAGTAGGTGCTCAGGAAGTGGTGCTTAGTAGGTGCTAGTCTAATTCCTCTTATAAAATTTAATTAAAAAAAAAGACAATACAGAAAGTCAAATAAAATCCTCCTCCTTTCTCTCTTAAATTGTGAGAGGCTCTGACACTCAGGCAAAGCCAGCTGGCACGAGTACCGGGAGCGCCACAGCGAGCGTCTGGGTAGGAGAAGGGAGGCTGCATGAGTCATAATCCCTCTGGCATGTTCAGTTCCCCGTCCACCCCCAAACCCTGGTATGGCACCTCCCAGAACACCAATCCTAGAGCACCCCCAACATCTCGCAAAGAAAGCTGGGAAGCTTAAACCATTTTCCAGACCAGACTCCAGGTCACGAGGACAAAGGCATTCACTGTGGCAGCTGGTTCCTGTAAGTGGGAGAGTGACAAGACGCCAGTACTGAGCACCAACTGCACAGGCCTGAGCTTATTCCAGGCCCCAGCATTAAGCTGATTGTATCTCTGATGCCTGTGGCTGGATTTAATGGACACAGGGACCAGTAGTCTCAAAGGCACAGTAAAGGAAGATTAAAAATGCACTTGTCTGCAGTTCAGAGAAAACAATTAATGATTATGTGTTGTAAGTCATAAAATAGAGAAGGGGAAAAACAGATGACTTATCTCTAGGCACATTAGAACACTGCTTTTGATGCGCAGGCTTAATTAATCTTGATGCAATGTTCAGACAGACTGTTATTAACATCCCTCGAGTTTAGCCCAAGGAGAATGAAATACTTGGGGTACCAATATCCAATTAAATCCAAAACAATACTTACTTTAGGGTCTGAGCTCTTGAACTTTAACCTTTCCACCAACTCTATCATGGCCGCCTTCAGTCCGCCTGAGTCTTTGCTCTAGAAGAAAGGAAAGTCAGGGGTCATTAGACAGCACTTTGTTACTCTCTAGAACACAAACAGTATTTCACGGGACAATGAAACGGAAGGCATTTTTTCCCCTTCCTATCAGAAAGAAGACTAAACGACTAAGGAAAGCTGTGTTGCCCCTTTTCCTCTTCTCTATGGACAAAGGCGGTTGGGACATAAATTGCCCAGTGACCTGAGAGAACAATTGGAATGAAAATTAAACACAATTTGTATAGGGTGACTCACTGCTTCATCTCAGGGCTCAACTGTGCCATTATTCACTGAGGGCCAAAGCTTTGCAAGAGATTTCTATCCAAGATGTCTATTTTATGACCAAGTGATTTTGATTTTAAACTTCTACATCACAAATACAGATGTATGCAATACTAAACATTCTTACAAAAATAAAAGCAAACCAAAAAAAATGCCCCAAGATTTAACTGGAAATGGCATTCCAGGGTGCTGGTTGAACACAGGTTTTTGAGTCAGACATAAAACGTTTCAAATTCGGGGTCTATGTTAACTAGTTAACTAACCTCAGGCAGGTTACTGACTCTCAAAACCTCCTCCCTTTTCAACAAAATGAAGATTATAACAAGCGTTATTTTGAAGCTTAATTGAAATGGTGTTTGTAAAGGCATGAGCATAATATGTAGCACAAAGTGAGAGCTCAATAAATGTCCCCTATTATTATTGCTGTTGTTACTGCATTATAATGATTTAGCCTAGCACAGTCCAATAGAAATATAAGCCAAAAATGCAAGGCACGTATATGAATTTTCAAGTAGTCAAAAAAAAAAAAAAAGGAAATTAATTTGAATATATTTTACTTAACTCAGTATACCCACAATATTATCACCACCACATGTGGTTTCAACATGAGGTATTTTATACATTTTTTTTTCATACCAGAGCCTTGGAATCTAGTGTGTATTTCACACAGCCCAATTCCATTTGGACTCATCAAGTTTCAAGTACTCTAAAGCCACGTAAAGCTAGTGATCGCTGCACTGGTCAGCACAGACTAAAGCTACACTGCCTGGATCCAAGTCCCAAATCTACCACTAGGTCTGCATGACCTCAGGCAAATCACAGAGCCTCTCAGAGCCTCAGCTGCTTTATCTATGATATGAAGGTAATAATAGTACCCATTTCAGAGGGCTGTAGTGATAAAACAAGCTCACATACATCAAGGTACTTGGAAAAGGGCCTGGCATGTGGTAAAGACAATGGATGTATGAGACGTATTTATTATTATTGTCTGTCTCCCTCACAATATTTAAAACTCCTTAAATGTAATAACTCCATCTTTTCTCTGTATCTGCGCCCAGCATCAAGGCGTTTTAAAAAGTATGCTGAACAAATGAATAAATGAATGAATATGCAATCTTAAGATACAAATGCCTTAATAATAATACATGTGCATAGCACAAGATGAAAAGTCACATGAATTAGTTTGTTTTCTTATCTCAGCTCCTCGGGGACAGGACAGGATCTTTACCCTCATTTCACCAGTGATGGAAAGGAAGTATGAGAAAATCAAGTCATTTTTATGGGCAAGGGACAATAAATAAGTGTAATATAATCAAACATGACAAATAGCTGTTCTTCAAAATTGGCCTCAGACTCAGTGATATTTTCCCAATTTGGGAGGAAAATTCCAATTTCTCCAAAACGGGGCATACTTAGTAAGTCTCCATCATATAGATTAAAATAGACAAAAGCCTAAATCCTTTCCCCCCTCTCTACCCTCCATTCTCTCCCAAGTCTACAGTAAAAGTCTGATGTAACCTAAGATGGATATCTGCTTTAGATGTGCTCTCCAGACACAGCTGACATTCCCACCCTAACTGTGGTTCTAAGTCTTAGTTCATATTTTCAAGATGATGACATCACTTCCCAAATTTCATCACCAATTTAAATCTTTAATCTCTGGTCTCACAGCAGACAGGTGGGAAAAGGAATCTGGAGGTCACATACCAAGAAGTGTGTGAGACACAAAGTACCTAAAGAAGGGTTAAATTGCCAGACACAATACCGCTTTCATGAGGTGATCAGACAATAACGCCTGTCTGGTGATATCATTCCTCTAACCTGCTTCTCATTGGCTGAACAAGCAGGTCACTTGTCCCTGGAAAGCTCTATTCCCCCACATCCCAGCTGCCAGCACCCGTTTTAAGCTCTTCAGCAAGAGCACTGATATATTATGAGTTCTCCACCACCCTGCCTCCCCCCACAGCTTAGAGAAGAGAAAGGAATGTGCTCAACTGTGTTTTAAAACACTCAGAAGAGAAGCAGGATGACGAAGGAATCCCTAAGAAGCAGACGGCCTGTTTGCCGGCAGATGTGCCTTGTGAGGGGAGATAAGGGAACCCTTAGCCTTCTTTCATAAAAATCCAGTGGGTCAGCAGAATCCTTCTTCCTTTTCACAAAGCAATAGCACCATTGCCTGCCAGGCGAGTGACAGAGGAGAGGCAGAGACCCTTCCTTCAGGAAATTCACCCCCAGACCACTCCCCACCCGCTCTCTTTGAGAATATTCTCAAAGATAACTGGGGTCTATATGGAGCCAGCCTCTAAATGAGTGGTGGGAAAAAAAAAAAAAAGTCCCTAATGGCTTAAAAAAAAAAAACTACCCTCCCCACCAAATAAGCAGTTGGGAGACCCTCCTCTGACAGCTGCAGGGCTGAGGCAGCTGGAGTCAAATGGACTACCCTGGCCCCAGAGCCACTGTCTTTCTTTTTTCACACACCCCAGTCCCGTCCTGCACCTCCACAAGCCTTGTACCCAGATCCTCAGGCTACTACATCCAAGTTCTGGGAATATCTCCTTCAAACAGTCACCCTGGGCCACACCTGGAATGTAAGGATGCACATATCAAGAGTGGGGTCTATTGGTTTGATTCATTTTTTGGAGGATGGGCTCAAAAAAAGCCTCTGCAGGCCCGGAGAGCAGGGTCAGGACATTTCATTAGGTAATTCTTGGATTCTAGATACTTGGAGAGTGNAAGAAGCTTTTTAGTTCCTCTTCACTTTCTGCCATAAGGGTGGTGTCATCAGCATATCTGAGGTTATTGATATTTCTCCCAGCAATCTTGATTCCAGCTTGTGCTTCTTCCAGCCCAGCGTTTCTCATGATGTACTCTGCATAGAAGTTAAATAAGCAGGGTGACAATCCTTTTCCTATTTAGAACCAGTCTGTTGATATTTAAAAATAGACCTCACCAGATTCAACTCTCCCCTCCCAAAACTCAGATTGCTACTGCTACATCGCTTCAGTCGTGTGCGACTCTGTGCGACCCCATAGACGGCAGCCCACCAGGTTCCCCATCCTTGGGATTCTCCAGGCAAAAACACTGGAGTGGGTTGCCATTTCCTTCTCCAATGCATGAAAGTGAAAATTGAAAGTGAATTCAATCAGTTGTATCTGACTCTTAGCGACCCCATGGACTGCAGCCTACCAAGCTCCTCCATCCATGGGATTTTCCAGGCAAAAACACTGGAGTGGGGTGTGTGGGGACTCAGGCATCTGTATTAACAGACAGATAACAGCAACAAAACCCCAGGTGATTCTTTCCTGCCTTTTTCCTCATTCTGTTTAAAAAATGATGTTAGGCAAGAATTGCTTCCCATGGTTTTCTTGTCTTCTCTAATTTTTCTCCTACTCTTCCTTCACACATGTAGAAACTACTATGCTGAAAGAATCAGGTGCCATCCCCATGCATTTCTGTAGCATTTTGTCATAGCATTTAAGTTAACTTATTCTAATTGTGTATTTTAATAGCAAACTCTTCTATAAGACTGCAGGGGTCATGAGGACAGAGACTGTTTCCATCTTATCTCTACTGCCCTGCACAATGCCTAACATATATGAAGTTACATATATATTGATATATAATTTTTAAATAGAATTGAATGAACAAATAAATGAGGCAGTTGATTTCTAGATGATAGTATATCTGTTTACTTGCAGAAAAAATATGTTTTTGAAAAGAACCCAAGGAATAACTGAAGTAGTAACTCATGGCATTGGTATTTGTCTGCATCATTGGCTACAGAGGTTTTATTGAATGTTCTTGGAGTTGACTAGTATCTACTAGGCTATTTCCATGGGAAAATGATTTCCAGCTGCTTTAAATAAAAAGAAATTTCAAACAAAACACATTCAGGGCCTGCCTATTCCAAGCAGGGTGACCATTCTCACAGAAGCTGAAACACATGCTCCACTCATTTTTATAAAATGTGTAACTTATATTCAACTTTTTCCATGACTCTTCCACATCAATAGTTCCTAAATGCAATTACTGGATGGTCTAAAGGGGATGACAGAGGATGAGATGGTTGGATAGCATCACCGACTCCATGGACATGAGTTTGAGCAAGCTCCAGGTGTTGATGAATGGGCAGGGAAGCTTGGCGTGCTGCAGTCCACGGGGCTGCAAAAAGTCCGACACGACTGAGCAATTGAACTGAACTGAAATGAACTGGATAGACTAAAACATACACACCTGGGAAACTTTACACAAATACAGATTTGTGTAAAATCTGTGTAAAAATTTGTGTAAAATCTCCTTACACAAGATTTTCATCTGAAAAGTCTGTGGTAGGATTTGCAAATCTGTTATATTTTCTTCCCATTTTATTAAGATACCACTAACGTATAGCTCTGTATGAATTTAAGATGTACAACATAATGATTTAACTTATATACATCATGAAATGATTAGTGCAATACTTGTAGTGAACATCCATCATCTCATATAGATACAAAATAAAAGAAAAAAATTAAAAATATTTTCCTGTGATGACAACTCTTAGGATTTATTCTCTTACCAGTTCATAGGTGACATATAGCAGTGTTAATTATACCAGGCATGTTGTACATTTCATTCCTAGAATATATGTATCATATAACTGTAAGTTTGTATCTTTTGACCACCTTCATCCAGTTCTTCCTCATGCCAGTCCCTACCTTTGATCCCACAAATCTGATCTGTTTTTTTCTATGGGTTTGTTTATAAGTTGAAGTATAATTGACCTACAACACTGTTAGTTCCTGGTGTACAACATAATGATGTGGTATTTCTATTCATTACAAAATGATCACCATGATAAGTCTGTTACCATCTGTCAGTATACGTCTATTGAATTATTATAGTATGTAATATTGCATTATTATTGATTGTATTCCCCGTGTTTTACATTTCATCATCATGACTCATATATTTTGTAACTGAAAATTTGCATATCTTAATTTCCTTACCTATTTCACTCACTGCCCTCCTCCCATCTTACAACCACCTATTCGTTCTCTGCATCTGTGACTCCATTTCTATTTTATGTTTGTTCACTTGTTTTTTCTTGTGTTCCACATACAAGTGAAATGATGCTCTTAGTCCTTGTCTGATTTATTTCACTTAGCATAATACCCTCTAGATTAATCTGTTGTCACAAATGACATATATATGGGTTTTTTTGTTCTTTTTTTTTTTAAATACCCATAAGTGGGATTGCTAGAGAGTTCTGTCAGGAAGATCCCCTGGAGGAGGGCATAGCAACCCTTTCCAGTATTTTTGCCTAGAGAATCCCATGGACAGAGGAGACTTGCATGGAGCCGGGGGACAGCCTGCATGGGGTGGGACGGGGGAGGGGGGTGCTACAGTCCATAAGGTCACAAAGAATCACTACTGAAGCGACTGAGTACACACACACACACACACACACACACACGCACACACACACAGGAGTTCTATTTTTAATGTTTTGAGGAACTTCCATACTGTTTTCAGTAGTGATTGACCAATTTACCTCCCCACCAACAGTGCATGAGATGAGTCCTTTCCTCCACATCCTCGCTCACATTTGTATTTGTTGTCTTTTTGATAATAGCCATTCTAGCAAGTGTAAAGTGATATCTTATAGTATTGGTTGATATTTTGCTGATGATGAGGGATGTTGAGTATCTTTAGGTGTCTGTCGGCCATCTGTATGTCTTTTTTGGAAAAAATGCCTATTCAGGCCCTCTGCCCCTTTTCCAATTGGGTTGTTTGGTTTTCTGATATTGATCTGTATGAACTATTTGCATATTTTGGATATTAACCCCTCATCGGATATTGTTTCCAGATATCTTCTCCCATTCGTTAGGAGGACTTTTCATTTTGGTAATAGTTTCCTTTGCTGTGCAAAAGCTTTTTAGTTTTCTATAGTTCCATTTGTTATTTTTGCTTTTGCTCCCCTTGCTTGAAGAGACATAGCTCAAGAAATATTGTTAAAACCAATGTCAAAGTGTGTACTGCACACTTTTTTTTTACCCTAGGAATTTTATAGTTTCAGGTCTTTCATTTATACCTTAAATCCATCTTGAGTTTGCTTTTGTAAATGGTGTGAGAAAGTAGTTCAGTTTGAATCTTTTGCATGTAAATGTCCAGTTTTCCCAACCTCATTTATTGAAGAGGTTGTCTTTTTCCCATTCTGTATTCTTTCCTTCTCTTTAGGAAAGCAGATGCATAGACAGGAAATTACAGTGTCGGTTCACAGTAGCTCTGAGTTTGGGGGTCTAGTGTATGAACGACAGTGGCTATCTGCCTCAGAACATTGTAATGAGTAGTAAAAATAATTTGTCTGAGAGTGCTTTGTGAAAGTAAGTGGACAGTATGAATTCCAGGTATTTAAAACTATGGTAATACACTTTACTTTGCATCAGTTATACTTATCATCATTATGAAATACTATCTGCAAGATGTTTTGATTCTGTGAATGATGGGCATGCTCAGGGAACTGAGGAGGTGCATGTGGGATGTTGTAAATCATTACAGAGGTAAGCTTTCTATGTAGACATTAAATCAAGTATTTTAACAATAATTGTGTCAGTTCAAAACTCATTATCAGGGTCCCTTGCATGAGGTTTTTGTATTTGAGGCTGACAACAGGTGAACTACATGTTGAATAGCACCTTTCACTTTGGGTTGGAAATCTGTCCTTTGTTACTGCTTTGGCACAGGTCTGCTGACGGGAGTTATCAAAGAAGTTTAAAAATAATGATTCAAAGAAGGGTACTTGAATTATTGGACAGTGTTCTTATTTTTACAGTTAAGTTATAACTGAATGAAGTCGACTAACTTGGAAACTCCTACATACATGTCAGACAAAGTATTTAATTACTTGAAGTATAAAACACTATCAAGTTTTTTGTTTTTTGTTTTTTTTTTTTGGTGACCATGCTGACCCCATGGACTGTAGCTTGCCAAGCTCCTCTATCTCTGGGATTTTCCAGGCTAGAATACTGGAGTGGCTTGTCAAGTGATCTTCCCAACCTGCAAGTCATCTTCCCAACCCAGATATCAAGCCTTCATCTCCTGCATTGGCAGGTAGATTCTTTACTACTGAGCCAGACTGTTCTAATTTTCAGCAGCACCCATTTGCTGTCTTTTGTGTGAAAAAAACACTTAATATTTTAATATTCTGTAAATCATTATTGATAGAATCACTCCACTCATCTTTAGGATGCAGCCAACATTGGGGTAACAAGTAATTAGTAGACATTTAACATATCACAAAGCACCACATCAACACATTATTCTCTGTTCAGATCTTTAAAGGGATTTATAGTAATAATAATCATAATAGTTATGCATTTTATTGTGCTGGTTGCTTTGCCAGCATATACCAGAGCATAATCTAGTAACAAAAACATATAACTTTTTTAAGTGCCAAAAGGATTAGCCCATAAAACTGTTGGTCATCACGTCTTGTCATATATTTGCTGCTTCTCCTTCATTCCCTCAACCCTTGTTGAGGGTGATTAACTTATGACACCCTAAGGGGTTTTGTGACCATTCTTTTCTATAACGGCCAGAAATGTTTCCAGCTTTCACCACCCATGTTCTTCGCCCTTCCAGAAGTCTTCCCTGTGGAGCAGCTCTTTTCTTAACTATGACAGATACTGAACTCAGTACCATGTCTAATGCTCTAACTCTTAAGAGAAAGTATGATATACAGTATCTGGGACAAGAAATCTCAATATCTAAATCTTCATATCTCCAAATTCTGCAAATGCGTTCTCATAGCATTTTGCTTGTTGCCCGTCTTTCCCTTATCATCATTGTAATCAAGTGTTCAATCAAATAGTTATTTGTTTAATGTGTTCCCCTGCTTCATGCAAGCTCTGAATTCCTCAAGGGCGGGGACTATGTCCATCTAACCCAGGAATATGTCCTTAGCAAAAACATGGTTCCTGACATACGTTTATTATACATAGCCCCTCTAATGTCTTGGAGACTAAGTATATGGCTATAATCTTAAAAAATATTTGTCATATTAAAAAAAAAGATTGACTGTAAATGAATACATACCTTAAAATCTGAGCCCAAACTTTTGGTAATAGTGCTGTTATAAATATATTAGATATACTTAAAACAGATACGATTTCTTTGGTCAGGTGCAAGCATGTTGTTTAAAAAAAAANTCTGCTGACGGGAGTTATCAAAGAAGTTTAAAAATAATGATTCAAAGAAGGGTACTTGAATTATTGGACAGTGTTCTTATTTTTACAGTTAAGTTATAACTGAATGAAGTCGACTAACTTGGAAACTCCTACATACATGTCAGACAAAGTATTTAATTACTTGAAGTATAAAACACTATCAAGTTTTTTGTTTTTTGTTTTTTTTTTTTGGTGACCATGCTGACCCCATGGACTGTAGCTTGCCAAGCTCCTCTATCTCTGGGATTTTCCAGGCTAGAATACTGGAGTGGCTTGTCAAGTGATCTTCCCAACCTGCAAGTCATCTTCCCAACCCAGATATCAAGCCTTCATCTCCTGCATTGGCAGGTAGATTCTTTACTACTGAGCCAGACTGTTCTAATTTTCAGCAGCACCCATTTGCTGTCTTTTGTGTGAAAAAAACACTTAATATTTTAATATTCTGTAAATCATTATTGATAGAATCACTCCACTCATCTTTAGGATGCAGCCAACATTGGGGTAACAAGTAATTAGTAGACATTTAACATATCACAAAGCACCACATCAACACATTATTCTCTGTTCAGATCTTTAAAGGGATTTATAGTAATAATAATCATAATAGTTATGCATTTTATTGTGCTGGTTGCTTTGCCAGCATATACCAGAGCATAATCTAGTAACAAAAACATATAACTTTTTTAAGTGCCAAAAGGATTAGCCCATAAAACTGTTGGTCATCACGTCTTGTCATATATTTGCTGCTTCTCCTTCATTCCCTCAACCCTTGTTGAGGGTGATTAACTTATGACACCCTAAGGGGTTTTGTGACCATTCTTTTCTATAACGGCCAGAAATGTTTCCAGCTTTCACCACCCATGTTCTTCGCCCTTCCAGAAGTCTTCCCTGTGGAGCAGCTCTTTTCTTAACTATGACAGATACTGAACTCAGTACCATGTCTAATGCTCTAACTCTTAAGAGAAAGTATGATATACAGTATCTGGGACAAGAAATCTCAATATCTAAATCTTCATATCTCCAAATTCTGCAAATGCGTTCTCATAGCATTTTGCTTGTTGCCCGTCTTTCCCTTATCATCATTGTAATCAAGTGTTCAATCAAATAGTTATTTGTTTAATGTGTTCCCCTGCTTCATGCAAGCTCTGAATTCCTCAAGGGCGGGGACTATGTCCATCTAACCCAGGAATATGTCCTTAGCAAAAACATGGTTCCTGACATACGTTTATTATACATAGCCCCTCTAATGTCTTGGAGACTAAGTATATGGCTATAATCTTAAAAAATATTTGTCATATTAAAAAAAAAGATTGACTGTAAATGAATACATACCTTAAAATCTGAGCCCAAACTTTTGGTAATAGTGCTGTTATAAATATATTAGATATACTTAAAACAGATACGATTTCTTTGGTCAGGTGCAAGCATGTTGTTTAAAAAAAAAGTCAAAAGAGACCACGGGTCAGAAGTGCACTTTTCTAGTGGTAAGGTACAATTTTATCACATTTTTCTGACACTGGTATCCTTGGGGACTGTCAAGCATGTCCATCTGATGAGTTGTTCCCTCTCTAAGCACCTCCATCTACTGAAATTTATCTTCCAGTGCTCAGGTATGAAGTGTAGACAGGGATTTCCCCTGGGAGGTGGCTGAGTACAGAAGTTTGCACCCCAGTGCTCTCACTAGAGTGTTTGTTTGCTGAGCTGAAGAGTGGTGTGAGGAAGTGTTGGCAGATGAATCTGTTTCCAAGAGATGTCCTGCAAGAGTTTTTGTGGTTTATGGGAACTGAGGTTGCTGCCTGAAGCAGGAGGAGCAGGAAGGAAGAAGTCGGTTTATGTCTTTGTTTTCAGCTTGTCTGACTGTGGTGTGCTTAGTCATTCAGTTGTGTCTGACTCTTTGCGATCCCACGGGCTGTAGCCCACCAGGCTCCTCTGGCTGTGGGACTCTCCAGGCAAGAATACTGGAATGGGTAGCCACGCTCTCCTCTAGGGGATCATTCCAACCCAGGGATTGAAGCAAGGTCTCCCACATTGTGGGCAGATTCTTTACTCCTGGAAAAATTTAAACTGTGATACAAGCACAGAGTTCATTCTTCAGAAAATGGGAAGAAGCCACTGCTGTCAAGAGGCAGTTGTTTAAGAAAGTTTTAAAACTTGATGATCTGAGACCCTTATTGAAATGCAACATCTTTTCGTGGCCCTATGAAGTTGTTAAAACTCAATTTGACAAAACTCCAAGTGTTCAGATTGTTTCAGGAGGAGGAGGATGAAAAGCAAAGATCATAAGACCAGAATGCATTTGAAGGAGCTTCAGCTAAGAGATTTTTACCAAGAAAGAGCTTGCAGTGTTATCCAAAAATACCCCCTTCATGCCTTTTTATTCATTATTTAAATTTTTTGTTATTACCTGTCTTAGGGGCTAAAATAGACAGTCAGAAGATAGATTTGGTGTATCTTGGGCTCCCAGGTGACAAGAATATGTTCCTCTTTCAGTGGTAGCCTTCTGTAGGGAAGGAGAATATTCGTTACCTGCACTTACCCTAATCCTTTCTAGCACTCATAGTGAAAGTGAAAGTGTTAGTTGCTCGGTCCTGTCCGACTCTTTGCGACCCCATGGAGTGTAGCCTGCCAGGCTCCTCTGTCCATGGAATTCTCCAGGCAAGAATACTGGAGTGGGTTGCCATGCCCTCCTCCAGGGGATCTTCCTGACCCAGAGATCGAACCTGGATCTCCTACATTGCAGGCAGATTCTTTACTGTAGTATGTGCCTCTAATTCATCTTGTACTTCCCACCCTCTCCACCATTTCCCTGGTTTAGATAATAAGGCCCACATTTAGAACAGCCTCCTAACTGATCTGCTTACTTTAACGTCTGCCATTTTGCATGTATGTGTGTGTGTGTGTGCAAGTATGTGCAAATCCACATCAAGACACACATATGCATAGGACTATCAGAAAGAGATCACTACATATTTACCCTGCTTCCACTGTTTTTTCATACAAATCTAAACTCCTCATTCCTACTTTCAGAATTCTCTGTTGACTTAGCTCCAATATCTCTGATAAAATTTAGTGTGATTTGCCTTGTATCCTAGCAGCTGTGTGATGGAAGCATTAGTCTCTCTATCTGGATTGTGAAAGTCCAGCATTTATCAAGCTCTGCATTCCTATAAAAAGCTAGGATACAGGTTTCACATAGTAGGTGCTCAGTAGCTACTTGTTGAATAAATGGGTGACTGCTTATAGTTACTTTGAATATGAGATCATCTAGGCCATAAGAAACAGTGATACAATTATCACCACCATTCCCCTTTTTTTCTCTGAGAGATGAATTTTTGCAAAACCTTTCTATGAGATCTGTTATACTTCTAGTTAATGGATAATTCTGGAGGAATTACCTTTTAAAACATTCCTCTTTTATATAATACTTGCTTCTGATCTTGTTCATAATATGGTATTTCACATTATAACATCTTGCTGTGATAGCTGAGTTAGTAAAGAATCCGCCTGCAGTGCAGGAGACCCCAGTTCTATTACTGGGATGGGAGGATCCCCTGGGGAAGGGATAGGTTACCCACTCCAGTATTCTTGGGCTTCCCTTGTGGCTCAGCTGGTAAAGAATCTGGCTGCAATGCGGGAGACTTCGGTTCTATCCCTGCGTTGGGAAGATACCCTGGATAATTCTATGGACTGTATAGAATTATACAGTCTATGTTAATTATAGTCAATAATTCTGACCTGGATAATTCTATGGACTGTATAGTCCATGGGGTGGCAAAGAGTCCAACAGGGCTGAGCGACTTTCATTTTCACTTTTCACATTATAAAATATACACAAACCCTCTTTGGCCACATTGTGAAAACGTCCAAACCTATTTTACAATTGTTGAACCTCACGAGGGCTATATCATGGCTGCCTTATGTGTTTATATTCTTTATAGTATGTGGATTCCTATTAACGTCAATCAGAAGGTAAGATCTCTCTGATTTTGGAAAGGTTCCTTTGTCACTTACAAAATGCGAGAACGAAACATTTCCTAATCCCAAATCTCTGAGGCATACCACAATTCAGAAATGTCAGTCTTGGGAATTACAATTCTTTCTTATAATCGGTGTTACATACAAAACTACAACACAAGTAAGTACACAGACATTATACCTTGGAACTGCAATGTATTTCTTGAATCTTTCAGGGCAGTGGCTTTTAAACCTTATCCCAATGATTTCTAGCATTTGTAAACTACTTCTAAAGATGTTTCCTAGTAAGAAAAGCTTCAGCTTTTGCCAACTTTGCTTTTATTATTTTGTATAACTTGAGTTTCCAGTGAGATTTTACTTTGGAAAACAGCATTCATAAAACAAAATTTTTAAGATTAAAAAAAATAAGCGAAATAAAGTATACTAGGAATAAATAGAAATATATGTAGACCTGATACTAGCCTCGCTGTTGTTTGTTTGCTAAGTCTTACCCAACTCTTTGCAACCCATGTACACAGAGCACTCCAGGCTTCCTTGTCCTTCACTATCTTCCAGAGTTTGCTCAAATTCACGTCCGTTGAGTCCCATGATGCCATCTAACCATCTCATTCTCCATATCACCCCACTTCTTCTCTGCCTTCAGTCTTTCCCAGTGTCAAGAAAGATTCAATCTTTTCCAGTGAGTCAGCTCTTCGTATCAGGTGGCCAAAGGATTGGAGCGTCAGCTTCAGCATCAGTCCTTCCAATGAATATTCAGAGTTAATTTCCTTTAGGGTTGACTGATTTGATCTCCTCAAGTCTTTTCTAGCACCACATTTCAAGAGCATCAGTTCTTCAGTGCTCAGCCTTCTTTATGGTTCAACTATAAACAATCCTTCAAATATTAGAAACTTTTTGATATCCACTTCTCACTTTTTAAAATATGCATCCTGTCTGAAGTCATTTATGATAAGGTAGAATGTTATTACTTTCTTTCATGCTCACTTCCCTCTCATCATATGGTTCAAGATTCTATGTGTATTTACTTAGTCTTTCTATGTACCAGATATTAGGTATGTTGCTAGGTCTAACTAACTAGTTCAATCATACAAATAAAAGCTACCTATGGTTCCTGCTATAGAGTGATGTTTGTGTCTCCCAAATCCTCAGGCTGAAATCCTAATTCCACAAAGGTGAATGGCATTAGTAGTGGGGGCCTTTGGGAGGTGATTAATGGAATTTGTTCTTTTATGAAAGAAACTCTCAGACAGATTCCTTGTCCCTTCCTCAACGTGAGGATTTGAGAAGTCTATGGTCTGGACAAGGGCCTTCAGCCGATTCATGCTGGCATACTGATTTTGAACTTCCAGCCTCTAGAACTGTGGAAAATTTATTTCTGTCATTTATCAGCCATCCAATCTCTGGTATTTTGTTTTGTTGTAACAGCCTGAAGCTGAATAAACTTACTTACCAACCTTGTGTACCTTAGTATCTAGTGGATATTACATCTTGATATTCATCATTTCTGTCACTAAGGAAGAGGTTTTGCTTCCTTGGCCAGTTGGTTATTTGTTTACTTGCTTGGTTGGTTGGTGCATCCTTCATTAATGTGACAGGTAAGATCATGGCAGTGGATGAGTTAAGATGGGGCTTGATCATGAAATGATACTGACTGTTCTTTGACAGTCTTTGTCAGTGATTCATTGTTTTCTAATTTAAAACATAGAATGATAACTTCTATGCCAGTCCCATACTTAATATTTTTTTCATTTTTCCCTCGTGGATTTTTTTCTGCAGGCTTTATACCTTCCTACTGAGGGCAAAGATTATTTCTCATCCATTTGTGAACTCTTTCATTTCCTACTGTCTCTAGTGCAATTATTTGCACATATAGGGTACTCAGTAATATGTCTGAATATACCATTTATTTTATTTCTGTGTTTCTGACTCTATTGGTGAGGATGATGATTGAAACAGTGCAAGTTTCTTTAGTCTTATGCCAAGCTTTATATTATATCAAAAATTTATGCATCAAGTAAAGAGTTAAACTGTGTGACCTCAAACTTCTTCTACCTCTTAATATTTTATGATTCTGTGTTACTGCAGAAGGGTGCAGTTTTACAAACAGAAAAATGTTTGCCTTTGGGTGTTAGGCTTTCACATCTTTCAATTTGAGTCTTCATTGGATATACAATTACCGTTAGCGCAATGTTCTTTGCATTATACTGAAAGTACCAGGAAACTTGGCTCTGCTTCTCAGCACAGAAATGCTTTCTTCATGACCCATCTGCAAAGATGTCTGTTTGCTCTTCTATGATACCAACCTTGACCCAGTATCCCCCCGTCACACCCCCAGAAGAGTTTGATTCTAAGTTGTGTATGCTTGTGGTTCTGTTCGGACTAGCTTGAGTACTCCACAGTTCTGTTCTGTCTTCATATTCCTTGGATGTATACCTATCATATAATTATTGAATCAGTATTTATTGAGTACTCCTTGGCTTCCCAGCATGGGCTGAGTTACTTTGGTAGAGTCAAGGGAACAAAAGGGCATATCCTTGGCCTTGCAGAGCATAGTCTTAATTGGGAAACCTAAAAATT
Organism: Neotragus pygmaeus; assembly: GCA_006410875.1. Taxonomy (NCBI): domain Eukaryota; kingdom Metazoa; phylum Chordata; class Mammalia; order Artiodactyla; family Bovidae; genus Neotragus; species Neotragus pygmaeus. Next base: position 403,216 of record SJYV01009037.1, on the reverse strand, counting down.
AATTAGAGAATGATGATCTTAGATGTCTTGGGACAATATTGATATACTATGAGAAAGTATCACCACATCAGCTAAAGGATGGTTCCAGTGGTGAATTTGTTTATTAAGGAAGAATTCTTGGAATCTAGACTTGTCCTTATATTGATAGAAAAGCCATCTGTGGGCAGAGGATGGGAGGCATTAGCAAATGCAGAAAGACAAGAGATAAAAAATAAGGCCAGGTGATGGGGAATGGGTTAAAGCAAAGGATAATACACATAGTCAAATTCAAAGACAATAATGGAAAAGAGAAAGGTGGATGGGCAATTTTGAAAGGAAATTGATAGAGCTTGCTTATGATGAGATAGACAGCAGGGAGCCACTCTGCATGATTTGGATCAAGTGAATATTGTATTTGAAATAGACTTAGCTATATGTAGAAGAGGAGTAGAAAGCTACGAAAGTTATATGAAAATTGGATACAAAAATCCCCCTATACTGCAGTAAGTTGTTCATTATCCCTGTTGTGGAAGTGAAAGGACAAATATGAGATATGACTGGATTTGATGACCAGTAATTTCATAAGGTATTCTTTAGGTGTTTTATAATGAAGTCTTTGTGTTTTCTTTACTGAATAATGCCTCTGGTCTATGAGAAGGGCAAGAAAATGAGCATAAAAAGACACAGCTATTATGATTGCTATTATTATAAAATCCCCTTAGATCCAAAGAGAGAATAATCGTCTTAATGTGTTATTTTGTGGGCCAGTGCTATGTTAACTGCTATTAGTTTTTACCCTAAGGTGGCTGCATACTGAAGATGGATGAAGTGATACCCAAGAATATGGCTTGTAGAATATTTAGGAATCAGATCAACTAAAAGGTTCCATATAAATGCAAGATGTCATTACCAATAGTCATAACAGTGTTGGTTGTTATTGTTGTCTTGGGAAGTTTATAAGAACTAATTGCAATGGTAGCTCATACTGCAGCCATAATCTGTAAGAAACAATCTTTTGAGTCATAATATTAAATATATCCAACGGCAGCTAAACAACCTTTGGAAATAACTGAGACCATTTTGATTTTTACCTGTGACAGTGTGCAAATCCAGCATTTTCTGATTTGGAAAAGTTCTGAGTCTGGAAATTAAGCTGTCAAAGTTGAAAGCATGGGAATGTGAGGACCGAAAACTGTTTAATCAAAGCGCTAGATACTTTTTCAAAAGGGGTAGGAAATAGATTGTCCAAGAACAATGCAACTATGTGAAATGCATCTTTGGAACTAGGAAAGATGGAGGAGGAAGAAAGCAAGAGAAATCAGAGATTGCTTTTCCAATGGTTACAAAAAAAATCTGTTTCTCCCACTTCCTCTGTTTCATTTGTTATGCCACCCTTGACATCAACTGTTACATCAATTTTATATTTACCTTTAATTAAAACACTTGCCTTTAAACTTATTTAATAATCCAACAATCCATTTTCTAGATTTTCAAAATATTTGATGATAGATCGAAAACAAAAGCTATGTACATTGGAGACAGAGCAGGAGGTACAGAGACAGAAAGAAAGAGAGATTTCTGTCTTTCAGATTAAAAGCCCTATTTCTGGTGTAAAGAAAATGGTAACAGAAGGTGACAGCAAATAGCTTATNTCAATTTTATATTTACCTTTAATTAAAACACTTGCCTTTAAACTTATTTAATAATCCAACAATCCATTTTCTAGATTTTCAAAATATTTGATGATAGATCGAAAACAAAAGCTATGTACATTGGAGACAGAGCAGGAGGTACAGAGACAGAAAGAAAGAGAGATTTCTGTCTTTCAGATTAAAAGCCCTATTTCTGGTGTAAAGAAAATGGTAACAGAAGGTGACAGCAAATAGCTTATATATCTTTTAACTCCTGAAATATTGGCAGACATTATGCACAGGACTAAAAGTTCTAGAGTCACCATTAATATTCTTCTAATGGATCTTTGTTATCCACACGTTGATCAGTGTTTAGCCATTTAACTGACACACTGAAAAGGACACAGTATATATGTCCTGCTCTATTGTTCCAAAGTTGGGTGAGGCAATGAAAATAAATGCAGGTGGGGATTCTCCCAATTAGAAGCTTCCTTTGTTTAACTAGTATCTAGTACAGCTGACCTGGCTCTTTTAACTAACATAAAATTTATGCATGTTGAAAAAAGTAGATATTAAGATTTTTGAGAAGGTGATAGTTTATGCTTGTTGTTGTTCAACTGCTAAGTCATGTCTGACTCTTTGCAACCCCCTTGACTGCAGCACACCAGGCTTTCCTATCCTCCACTATCTCCTGGAATTTGCTCAAACTCATGTCCATTGAGCCCATGATGCCATCCAACCGTCTCATCCTCTGTCGTCCCCTTCTCCTCCTGCTCTCAGTCTTTCACAGCGTCAATGTCTTTTTCAGTGAGTTGGCTCTTTACATCAGGTGGCCAAAATATTGGAGCTTCAGTTTCAGCATCAGTCCTTCCAGTGAATATTCAGGATTGGTTTCCCTTAGGATTGACTAGTTTGATCTCTCCTTGCTGTCCAAGAGTCTTCTCCAGCACCACAGTTTGAAAGCATCAGTTTTTCAGTGTTCAGCCTTCTTTATGGTCCAACTCTCATATCCATGCATAACTATTGGAATTGCACTATTGGCAATTTATTTTGTTCTGTATCTTATATGAGAAAGTGGAGCTCTTTTATCTCCTTTCAGTCACTTCTACCTATCTCCCAGTAGTCACTATAGGCGTGGAGACTTTATTCTATTTTCTGCCATGACGTGGGGTAGGGAAGAAGTGCCAATGAAAGTAAATGGATCATCAGCCTTTAGGTTATTGAACAAAGTTTGGATCATGATATATAGCATCAATAACACTAATGATTCCGGAAGCAGTTCTTGAGAGAATAGTTGAGAGTTGCTATGATAGGTGCTTACATTTCTACCCCATATCCTCTCTTTAATATTGCTGCCATCTTCCTTGGGAATTTNGTTTGGATCATGATATATAGCATCAATAACACTAATGATTCCGGAAGCAGTTCTTGAGAGAATAGTTGAGAGTTGCTATGATAGGTGCTTACATTTCTACCCCATATCCTCTCTTTAATATTGCTGCCATCTTCCTTGGGAATTTTGAGATACTCTTAAAACCTAGATTTAAAGTTACCTCTATTCCTCATTACATTTTTCTCTTCTCTATTACAAACTCTTATAGAAAAAAATATCAGTTGTTTGGAAAGCCCCAGTAACAAATTCCAGGTATTTGTATCTGGTTCCAATAGATGTTCTTACCTATAGCAGAAGTCAGAGACATTGATAATTAGCTTGAAATAACTTAATATTTGTCAATAAAATTTGAAAGACAAACCTTAAAATATTGAAATTGCTAATAAACATCCAGTTTTACTTCTCGCCTATTTGGAATTGTGAAATTTTAAGCTTTTTTGCCATCTAGGTATGTAGGATTGTGAACATACAGTTACAGTGCTACATTGTGAGAGGTCATCTCTTCTTTACTCACCAGCTCATAACTAGACACTTAGCCAGTCCTTGATGATTGATACTTATTGAATAAATTTAGAAGAAAAGTACGATAAAACTNTATGTAGGATTGTGAACATACAGTTACAGTGCTACATTGTGAGAGGTCATCTCTTCTTTACTCACCAGCTCATAACTAGACACTTAGCCAGTCCTTGATGATTGATACTTATTGAATAAATTTAGAAGAAAAGTATGATAAAACTTGGAGAAGGAAATGGCAACCCATTCCAGTATTCTTGCCTGGAGAATCCCATGGACAGAGGAGTCTGGCAGGTTACAGTCCGTGGGGTCACAAAGAGTTGGACACGACTGAATGACTAAACACACATAATGAAACTGTTCTATGTCTTTCTTATGTTGGTGGCCACATTACTGTATGCATTGCCAAAATTAATAGAACTGTATACAAACTAAATTAATTGTATTATGTAAACAAAATGTATTTGAATGAATACATGCTCCCCTCATCAAGGCTTCATGTGTGCCCATTCATTCCATTAGCCAAGTTTTTGAGGAAACACAATGCACTGGGCCCCTTGTTGAATTCCAAAGAGATACTGATAAATAATCCCTTCCCCTTTCATCTAGTAGCTTCTCTATCTGCTCTTTACACTCCTACCTCGAGAAGTTCCCTTTTCATGTCCCTTTACCTTCCTGTCCCCTGGACTTCCCTGGTAGCTCAGATGGTAAAGTGTCTGTCTACAATGTGGGAGACCTGGGTTCGATCCCTGGGTCGGGAAGATCCCCTAGAGAAGGAAATGGCAATCCACTCCAGTACTATTGCCTGGAAAATCCCATAGACAGAGGAGCCTGGTAGGCTACAGTCCATGGTGTCACAAAGAGTCAGACACGACTGAGAGACTTCACTTTCACTTACTTTCCTAGAGGAAAGGTAGGTTCAGGGTTTCTGGGTCCTTTGGGCTCAGCTGACTTAAAATGATTCAAGGCTAGAATAGAATCCTAGTTCAGTGATATCATGGGTGACAAGGAGTTGTACAAATATATTTTAAAAATATACTTGTTGACAAATACATGTTTTATGTTGAAGATAATAGATAATAATAAAATCATCAAGTAGGACTCACCTGTAGTTCAGCCGGTGGATTTTCATTTGGGAAGAAATATAATATGATGATGTTATTAAAAAACAGGATAAGTAGTGAGAGTATTGGTACTTTGAATGTGGTGATCAGACTTGGTTGCCTACTTAATATAACTCAATTAAAGTTAAGATTTCTATTCTTCCACATTATTCAGCGAAAAGTGACCATTTCTCCAGCTAGCAAGTTTATCTAAACCAATAATAGCAATTTCACTCCTCTTCTCAGTGATTGGTTGATAATTCAATATAATTAATTCTTATCAAACATTCATTATGTGCCAGATACTCTTCTAACTGGGTTTTGGGGTTTTTTTTTGTATTAACCCAAATAATCATCACAACAATCCAGTGAGGAAAGTAGTATTGATATCCTCATTTTAATAAGGATTCTGAGGTTCAGCAAAATGAAATAATTGAGACAACAGTTATGAGTTGTCATCCTGGAATTTAAGCTCAAGCATCGTATTTTAGTTTGCATACTCTTAATATTTTATCCTACACATGACCCTATTCTGGCCAATGATATGTAAAAAAAAATTATTTAGAAATTTCTTGGAGAGTCTCCTTTCACCTGAGAACTGAACCCACATAGAAATCCAGAGAAACACAGCCAACAATCTTAACATGCTGTCCTGGAGCCTGCCTCGCCTTGTTCTTGTTCTGTGAGATAATAAACATCCTCCTGGTTTAAATCCTATGTCAGGATTTTCTCTTTTTTATAGTCAGAAGCATCCAAGTAGTTATTAATACATTGAATGCTAATCCCACTCTTGTCCCATAGTAAATGCATTGCATACTATGTTGTTCTTATAAGCTCAAATAGGTTTTATTATACCCCTCTCCAGAGTAAGGGTCAGAGAGATGAGCTAATTTGTCACAGTCATACAGCAAGCAAGAGATGGAGGTCAGTGTCCTAGACTCCAGAACTCCTGTTTTTAAACATTCTGCACATCTGTCTTCCCCAATCATAAAATTATTCCATAATAATAAACTTTATATTCAATGCTTTTAACACAAAGCACGTTTTACATTTTAATATAGGCAAGTCATCTGTTTGTCTATCTCTAGATAGATAAGTATCTATATCTATGAATCCTGTAGATGTCGATGTAAGTATTTATATCTGTATATCTATTATGTCTATATTTACAAAGCCTCTAAGTCAAAGCACAGCCACAAGAGCAAGTGCATTTTTACTTATGTGTCTGTGAATTGGTCACTCGGTCGTGTCTGACTCTTGAGCCCCACGGATTGTGGCCCACCAGATTCCTCTCTCCATAGAATTCTCCAGGCAAAAATTCTGGAGTGGGTTGCCATTCCCTTCTCCAGGGGATCTTCCCAACCCAGGATGCAGACCCCAGGTCTCTGGCATTACAGGCAGATCCTTTACCGTCTGAGCCACCAGCATAATTAGATTGAACCATAAATATTGGTCTCTGTTGATTGGCTTATACAACAAGTTAAGGCAACTGATAGCTAAAACTTTGATACTTTTCTTACTTTTTCTTGCTTTTAATGTCGGTTGAAAAAATGTTCAAATTGAAATTTTGCTTACATATATTTATTTATGTATAAAATTTATATTTATATTATATATAAATATATATTATATTTACATTTATATATCTAAAAATCTTAAATGTATACTTTTTTATTGCATTGCCTTATTGAAGAGGAACTTGAAAAATGTGATCTTAAACATCTAAACATTATATAGTAAAGCACACAAACACAAGAAACACAAGAAATGGATTATAGACTAACAAGAGACCTGGCTGTGTGATTTCTCATAGATGAGGTTTAAGGCCAGCAATTATTAATAACAGTGAGCTTTGACTAAGAAAATTTCCAGTGCCCACTGTAAATGTTCACAGCCCGTTAACAAGAGGCACGATGTTTACTCAAACTCACATCCATCTATTTTAAAAATGTACCAAGTGGCAGACATTAAAAATAGATGAGTCTAGTTTTGCAAGACCCACTGCCAGTAATCAACAGCAGAAGTGGGGGGAAATAAATTAGATTTTTTAAACCTATTTAGCAGAAATCATCAGTGAGTGGTTCTCCTGCTCCTACAAAGAATGGAGTGAGTATAAAGAAACAGTTATCTTAGGGGGTGGGGAGTTACTTTTAAAATGTAAACCAAAGCTATAAAGTGAAGTGAAGTGAAGTGAAGTGAAGTCGCTTAGTCATGTACGACTCTTTGCGACCCCGTGAACTGTAGCCCACCAGGCTCCTCCGCCCATGGGATTCTCTAGGCAAGAAACTGGAGTGGGTTACCATTTCCTTCTCCAGGGGATCTTCCCAACCCAGGGATCNGTGAAGTCGCTTAGTCATGTACGACTCTTTGCGACCCCATGAACTGTAGCCCACCAGACTCCTCCGCCCATGGGATTCTCTAGGCAAGAATACTGGAGTGGGTTACCATTTCCTTCTCCAGGGGATCTTCCCAACCCAGGGATCGAACCCAGGTCTCCCACATTGCAGGCAGACGCTTTAACCTCTGAGCCACCAGGGAAAGGTAAGTTTAATTTCTGGAAGGCCTTCCTTCTGAATGGTGATGGCATTCTTTGCATACAGTACACTGTTCATGTTGGCATTGTTGGGCTCCTAACTTCCTGAAAACAGGCAAAAGGACTGTGCTGTTCACTGCTACACTTTGATCATAGGAGGCAGAGAGAGATAAGTGGATGAACTGGAAGGGAAGCCAATCTAGAAGCTTAACCTCTGGTGGACACCTCAGACCCTGTTGTCAGCCCTTGCCTAAGCCTGTCTCTCTCTAATTTTGGTTTCTGGTCTGGATGTAAATCTCAAAATAGCAAAGGGTCTTTAAGGTTCACCAGATAATGAGGGTAATAGAGCAATTTAAGTTGGAGTATTTCTTGTCTTTTTACTTTTTCTCATATCCCTTTTCTCTTATACATATGTATAAGGAGTAAAACTATTTGATCAACAAATCAGATGTCCCTTTTGAGGAAATCTCCATTTTAGAAAAAAATACCAGTAAGACAACTTACTTAGATTTCATATTTAAAAATATGCCTGCAATGCAGTTCAATCCCTGGGTTGGGAAGATCCCCTGCAAAAGAGAATGGCTACCCACTCCAGTATTCTTGCCTGGAGAATTCCATGGATACAGGTGCCTAGTGGGTTATAGTCCATGGGATTGTAAAGAGTCAGACACGACTGAGTGACTAACACTTTCACTTTTACTTTAGAAATATATAGTGAATGGTACTGTGGTTTCTGGTAATTAAGTGAAGAAACATAATCTACAAGTATCTTGTCCATAGTGACTCCCTGATTTCCCTGAAGCATTATCACTAACAGTGAGTGAACTTTGAGGCATCAGTGGGGGAGGTGCTCAGGTCACCAAGGCCATTCTCTGCCCTGACAGCTCACCCCACAGGGACAGGCACATATTGTGTATCCAGGAATATTCCAATCGATCTTGTCAGGACTTGCCAAGTTACATCCTCAGGGAGCAGAGTTATGCACAGGAAAAGCAGAAGAAAATGCCTCCCACCACATAACTTTTGGGGAACATTCTTAGAGGTTGTGAAATCAAAATAATCTCATTAAAATTTTCCATCCTATTTCTGGGATGAATTTCTGTCAAAGGTCTACTTGGCAGTGATGGTGAGGCGTGGGTTGATTGGAACAAAACTGACAATGAAATGATGGAGGTTGTTTTTCCCCTCTTGTTTCAAATGTAAATGAATGTCCTTTGATTCTTGGGAAATGTAGCCAGGGGTCTGCCGCCCACATGGCACAGAGAGCTCCTCCCCAGGGATTTTCTCTCCTGCACCGAAACAGATCCGTGGATCTATAGAGAAACAAGAGCTCTCAGGATAGCTTCCCGAAACAAACACAGTGGCTGTCTCTTATACACATCTTGGTAGCTCAGATGGTAAAGTGTCTGTCTACAATGTGGGAGACCTGGGTTCGATCCCTGGGTCGGGAAGATCCCCTAGAGAAGGAAATGGCAATCCACTCCAGTACGATTGCNGCTCTCAGGATAGCTTCCCGAAACAAACACAGTGGTGATGGGCTGGTGGGGTCCTTTGTGTTCTTTAGAAAAAAGAACAATTTAAACAGCTTTATAGTTCCATAATCTTAAGACACTTTAGCTTGAATAGTTAAACTTGTCCTACATACGTGGGATCAATGTGCTGAGTTTGTTGGTACAAAGCTGTCATTCCTTCTTCAGTTCTGCCCCTTCCCCAGGTCCTCTCACTTTCATTTCCTGTTTTCCTACTTGCTGTTTTTCTCTCAAGAGTCCTTCCTCTCATTACCTAGTGCTGCTGCTTCTAATGCCCTGCGCTTCTCTTCCTGATCTGCATTTGGTCTTCACACTCACACACAGATTTTTCTCTGTGCTGTTTACAAATTGGCCCTGTGTAATAGCTCTATAGAGATGAGAGGCGGTAAGTGCTAAGAACAGGACGAGGTATCTCCATGGGGGTCAGGGGCAGTATTGGCCTTGGTCACTGCTTACATGCCTTGCTTACATCACTTACACAGAGATGGACGCATGGCAGCCACTGATTGGATGGATAGATAGATAGATGGATAAATGAGGAGACATTTGGACCAGCTACAAAAGCTGTTAATACTTAATAAGATTGTGAGGCCCTTCTTTCCTCTACTCAAATTCCAAAATCTTCCTGTATACATACACAGACACACACCCCACTACAGTTTTTTCTCTACAGTCTCTGAAGAATAGATTTCTGTAACAACTTCTCAGCCCAAATGATGCTGTGAAGAAAAATGTCTTTACTCATAAACAATACAGCTGCATAAATTGCTTAAATTCAAAGTAATAAGTTCAGTGATGTGACTTCAAGTTCCAGGATTCTAAATGTCTATGCTAAGTTTTTAGTTTTTTTTGTTTGTTTGTTTTTTTTTTTCTGGTAGCAATGACTATGTGTTTTGAAGCCAGTGCTCTGACGCAATTATAAAAAATATATACACATACACATATAGCCTTTTGCTGTTTTTATTGCTTTATTTGTGCTGAGTGCCTGTAATTGCTTGTGATAGTGGTTTAAGTTGAGAGACAATTTAGTATAGTCCCTAAGAGCATGGATTCTGAAGTCAAGATGCCTGAGTCCAAATACTATTGCTGCCACTTGGTAATTCTATGAATATGGGAAAGTTACTAAAGATCTCCATGCCTCAGTTTCCTCATCTAAAACATATGGATAATAATAGTGCCTGCCTCCTAAGTTTTTTGCAGGGATTAAATATGTTTGCATGCAAAGAACATAGAACAGTGCCTGATGTGTGGTGAGTACTGTTTAAAGGGCATCTGCGTTGGTACCAATTGGTTTGTTGTTATAATAGCAGAAAGTGCTTAAAATATGAGTTTTTTTCTCCCTGAGTAACTTCTACCTCAGTATACCATTTATTCACCGGTTCAGCATGCCACTGAACAGTGCCATGTGATGGGTATTATGGTGGTTACTAGAACTGCTTTGGAATAAAATAGGCAAGTTCTCTGCCCCACCCCCCAGGCTCAAACTCACATTATAGTAAGAAAAATTAAAAAAAAAAAGGAAAACGTGTGCCTATTATATAGACAGATATTAACAGATAGACAGATGAAGAGATAGATAGATCTAGATGTTTTCAGATGAGACAGGCTCTTGAGATTATGCAGCAGGGCTAAAGGAATCTGGAGAGCCTGGATGGGCTGGGGAGGCTGCTGCGAACTTAGTTGGAAGAAGCCAGTCAGGCATAGAGCAAGGGAAGACATTCAGGGAATCAGCATTGCAGGGTCCCTGGNGCTCTTGAGATTATGCAGCAGGGCTAAAGGAATCTGGAGAGCCTGGATGGGCTGGGGAGGTTGCTGCGAACTTAGTTGGAAGAAGCCAGTCAGGCATAGAGCAAGGGAAGACATTCAGGGAATCAGCATTGCAGGGTCCCTGGTAATAAGCAACCTTGCATTTTTGTAGCATAGCAGTGGAGCAGCCAGGGAAGGGGGTGCAGCCGATGAGGCCTGTGGAGTCAGTAGAGCCAGCCTGTTCTGCTTCAGTTTCCATCATAATTAAAAACAACCTAGCTGAACCACCCTTAAATTTCCAAGTCACAGACAGAGCCCACGTTTTCCTTAATTACCATCTCCTGTTTAGTGGATTTCTGGGGAAGAAATATCTGTATATACACACAAGCAAGGCATATGCCTATCTTTAGCTGAGCCTCTGATTAATCCAGTTTTAATCCATCTACCTAATTGTGCTTTCCTGTTTTCTCTTTCTGTATCCTCCAATTGCTCCACTGGGTTGGGGGTCTGGAGGGCAAACATATTCATTATGTTGCCAGCAAACAAGATGGGAATCACACTGCAGGGGACAAAATTAAATTTACAGCTTTCCCTTGTACATGTCATAAACTATTGATTTAACACGAGAGGAGGAAGCTGCAATGATGGGGCACCACTGTGGTGTGGAACCAGGATCTGGCTGAAGAGAAGTCAGTGGTGACTGCAGATAAGCTAGGGCCAGGCTTCTGAAACCAGCGCCTGAGCCCCTCCAAACGGTGGAGGTAGGTAGACTTGGTTTATATACTCAGTGTACAGAATTTCAACTTGTTTTCGACCTCTGCTCACACATACTAACTTTATGCTAGGATAAAGCATTGTGATCTGCATGTAGGGGTAGATTCAGCGAATGTTTACATCTACTATCCCTGTAATATTAGAACTGCATGGGATCTTTATCAAAGCTACCAGTGAGGAGACAGAGGCAAGAGTGGATAAAAGCCATCTGCTTGTAATAGTCAGAATTAGCTGTTCTTCCTACAGGAAGCCATTGCTGATATCTCAGTATTTGCTTCCCTGGTGACTCAAATGGTAAAGAATCTGCCTGAAATTCAGGAGACCTGGGTTCAATCCCTAGATCAGGAAGCTCCCTTTGAGAAGAGACTAGCTACCCACTCCAGTATTTTTTCCTGGGAAATCCCATGGACAGAGGAGCCTGGCAGGCTACAGTCCCTGGGGTCACAAAGAGGCGGACACGGCTGAGTGACTACAACTTTAACTTTCAGTACTACTAGGTGGGAACAGCTCCTGTATGTTCCCCTGACACCATTGCTTGTATTGTTCTCACTAAGCTAGAGATGCTCCTTTAGGTCAAAGGAAGCATCATATGCATGCTTATATCTGAAACAATGAGAAAAGCATGAAATATAAAGGCACTCCATGTATATAGGTGGATAAGCCACCCCATGTTGATTTCAACTGAAACAAGATTAATTACAGTGAAACATCTTCTCCACACCTACATCGTCACCTCAAAAGCTCTTCCTGATCCTCACTCATTTTCCTTACTATTTGGCACAATTCTTAGGTGATAGAGTCAGGAATGAAAGGGAAGGAGCAGTGCTGAGAATTTCAAAGGATTTAAGACCGTCTGTTCCTCTGTCCATCAAAATCAGGCATTGTTGGGTGGTAAATGATCTGACTGTGGAAACCAGATGCCTGTGGCCTAAGTAAACAGGGCAGGGATTTTAGAAGTACCATGTGTAGTTAGGTTAAAAATCACTATTATCTAACATGTGCACAATATTTGGTATATTTTTGATTCAAAGGACCCAATTCAAACTGAAAATTTAGTGGGAACAATCTCAAAATGCAAAGCAAAAGTCAGTAATAGGTAGAAACCTTTTCTATCAAGCTTTACCCTTAACAGTGACTCTGTCTAGATAACTCAGAGGCTCCCTGGAATGCATGTGTGAATCTTATTTCCAAATGTGAAAGCATTTGAAAACTGTAAAATATACATGCGTGGCCTTCTTGCTTTTTTTTTTCTCCTTTTCGTTTTGTTGTTTTCCCTCTCTTTGAAGCTCTTTTCCTTTTTTTCCCCACAGACTCAAGAACTTCCAATCATCCCTTGTTCCTTGGCGGCCCAGAGAGTAAGAAGGCAGGGTGGGGGATAGATAGGCTCACCTACATGCTATGCAGCCATAACAGAACCTGTGCTGGAAATGCTATTAGAGGGAGAACAAAGCCTAGAATTGCTGCCAGACAGTCAGTCACAGAGATTTATCAAGAGCAGGGCATCCAGCAAAATTATAGCCTTGGGATGCAAAGTATATACACACATACATATATATATACACACCTAGATAGGCAGAAAGATGAAGTTGTAAGTGCAAAAGTTTAATACCCACAACCAGTGGGTATGAATCTTTTTATGTCTTGTGAATGAAATCTGTAAACTTCTTCTAATAATTTTTTTTAGAAGCATGGTATTAAGATAGGGGAATAATGTGGAATTGTAAAATATTCCTGAGATTAAGCATCAGAAAATCAGGATTTTAATCCCAAACCAAACACACTGATTTATTAAATGACCTTTAGTGATAGAATCTTCCTCTTTTGCATCTATAAAGCAGTGCTGATCAAAGAAGTTGAACCCACAGGGATTGCCCCAAAGGGATGCTGAGATGTGCCATGAAGAGGATAACTTTTTAAAACATTATAATAGGCAATAGTTTTCCAATGCTGATTAAAAGTGAGCCCTCATGATATTCTGGCATCACTGGGGAAAGATTTAGAGACACTGGCTTCAGAATCCCTCCCTACCTCTGTTTTCAGGCCAGAGCCAGTTTTCCAGAGGAGGTTCTGTCAAGAACCAGGCAACTTCACTAAGCTGCACAGGTCATGGAATATTGCCAATACCAACTCATACACAAGACACGTGTATCGCCAGTCACACACTCCCTAAGAGCAATTCTTTGAAACTAGTTATTGCCAGCCACATGAGATTATCTAAGATTTCAGCTAGTAGAGCAGTAATTTGTTATAGACCAGCACTAGAATTCATTTTCATATGCCAAAATGCTAATGTGAATGTGCAGAAAGAACCTTTTGTCTCTGGGGGCAAAGGAGGCGGATCCATTAGTGTTCTTTCTCTTCTGCCCTACTTCCCTTTTATTTTCTTTTCTGCTTGGGGGTGAGTTATTTTGACATGATTATGCACTTTCATTCCAACGTCCCAATCCGCCATTCCCTACCCTCGCCTGCCAAACCCCATCTATTTAGTCTCTGTGTCTGTATGTGTTTGTGTGTGTGTCTGTATGCATACACTTTATAACTTTTCTGGCTAAATATTTCTCAGCACAGGTCTAGTGAAAATAAGATTTCACACCCCTGCTAACCTTGGCACAGGAATCCAAGTAATTTTGGAAAGATGGTCTGCCGTGTCATCTCTTTTTGGTGTGTGAATACTATACCCTGATGCTTTTTGATTTAGAATATTTATATTGCACTAAACACTATAAGATAACTTGGAATCTCAGTTTCTTCTGTTGTGACTTTCTTGACCGTCGATATTCCCAGTGTTTGCTTAGGAAGGGAGGTCTGTGGATTTGGAGACTGTCATAAACTATGATACAGCCATTCCTAACACCTAGTCAAGGCTTCTGTGCTTGACCTATCAGCTATCAGCAGAGAAATCATTAAGTTAATTGGTGGGATTGCCATATAATCCAATAACATACCTCCTTCCTAGCGTATAGTTATTTTTAAGTACAAATCAATGAAGTTAACCACAGATGTTTCATTTTGTTCACCTTATGAAAATGGCGTTCCTCACTTGTTACAGACTGGGATACAAATAAACATGTTTACTCTGACAATATAAAATCATACTGCTATGTTTATTCATGGATTGAATGGAAATATCCGGCAAATATTATATCATGCCATTCTTATTTCAGTATGGTATCTCTTGCTTCCTTACTGTGGTAGGTACAATACAAAAGACAACTGCATATTCCTTGTCGTAAAACAAAGTACATATATTCTAAAATAGAATTCTCCAATATGATAGCCAGGCTTCCCTTGTAGCTCAGTTGGTAAAGAATATGCCAGCAGCTCAAGAGTCTGCCTGCAATGCAAGAGAACCAGGTTCAATTCCTGGGTTGGGAACATCTCCTGGAGAAGGAAATGGCAACCTGCTCTAGTATTCTTGCCTGGAAAATCCTATGGACAGAGGAGCTTGGTGAGCTACAGTCCATGGGGTCACAAGAGTCGGACATGACTTAGTGACTAAACCACATATGACAGCCACTAGCCACATGTGGGTATTTAAATTTAAAATAATTAAGATGAAATAAAATCCAACAGTTCCTCACCTGCACTAGATGCTTTGAAAGTACTCAGAAGTCACATATGGCTGGGGACTACTTTGTTAAAAGCACATGTGTAGAGTATTTCCATCATCACAGAATGTTCTGTCAAAGAGCACTATAAAATATTCTTTCTCTAAATTTGGTCTATGCAGTTGTTCCTTCCATGTATTAAAAACACAAAATTTTGACCCATTCAAGACCCACTAAATCAGAATTTTTGGGGTGCAGCCTTCAAATCTGCACGTTAACAAACTTCTCAAATGTTTTCTACCTGCAGTGAAGTTTGAAAATGCTTCATAGAGTATGTCCAGATATCTATTACACATCCACATATCAGTCAGCAAAATGTCGCCAAATACATTTTATGTTAAATAGTTTTACCTTGCTTGTTTCTATTTTTCATCTCTTTCTCTTCATTGAACTATATCTCTCCTCCATGTTTTAAGGATCATAAAGTGATTCCCATCAGGAGAAAAATTTCTAAAAATTTTTTAAAGTGATTTTCAAGAAGAATCATTACCTGTTCTTTTTGCCAATGACTGCATTTGTAAACATAACCAGAGACTAAAGGAGAAAGCATAAGAACAGCGGGAGAAACTAAAAATTCTCACTGAAAACATCATGAATCATAAAATTCTTCAAATATTCTCTGATGCCCTTCTCCTTTTATCTGTTATTTTATTATTACATAACTAGAAAGTAAAAAGGCAGGTAGAATTAAAGTCTGAGGGATGAAGGGACTCCTAGAAATTATCTACTTAATCCTGCTTGAATTATATCTGTACCATCACAGAAAGCTCACATAGCTTGGTGTCCTACACTTTGCCTAGACAAAAGAATCACTGGTATTGGGTCTGGGTGTGGTTGGGAGGTTCTCCAGATGACCCTGATAATCTGGTAGATTTGGAAATCTATTATTTGGGCTATGATTGATCACTTCCAGTGGTCCACATTCACTCTCTTTCTTGAGGCTGGCTACCTGACCATCACAGAGTTCTAAGAATACCTTTCCTAAAATGAAGTTGAACTCTTGTCTCTAAGATATCTTTCCACATGTTCTGGGCTTCCCTGGTGCCTCAGCTGTAAAGAGTCTGCTGGCAATGCAGGAGATCCAGGTTCGATCCCTGGGTCGGAAAGATCTCCTGGAGGAGGGCACAGCAACCCACTCCAGCACTCCTGCCTAGAGAATCCCATGAACAGAGGAGCCTGTCGGGCTATAGTCCATAGGGTCGCACAAAGCTGGACACGACTGAAGTGACTAAGCAGCAGCCACCAGTCCTAATGCTACTTTTTAAGGTTATATAGGCTATGCCTAATTCTCCAGCAAATACTCCTTTCACAAAACACCTTTCTCAACTTATTGCTACCTATCACATGCCTCTTGAGCTCTCCTTTCCCCTGGTTACATCCTGGCTATGACTTACTTTTTGGAACCATTTTATTTTAGGTATGATTTTGTGTCATCTCATCATATTGGGCTCTTTCTTCCAAAAGATTTCATGTTTCCTGTGTCCTTTTAAAATGTAGCACTCTGAATTTTTTTTCTGTAAGTAAAGTTGATTCAACTTAAAATATTTAATAGCCATATTCTCATCACACCATACTTCCTGCCCACCAGGACCTCAGCATCCTTTTATGTGTATTCTTTTATCTTGTTACCCCTCCCAAACATCAAACATGTCTTTTGCTAATCCTTTACCACTGGTTATATCCTGGTGGCTCAGATGGTAAAGAATCTCCCTGCAATGCAGGAGACCTGGGTTCAGTCCCTGGTTCAGGAAGATCTCTTGGGGAAGGGAATGGCAACACTCCAGTGTTCTTGCCTGGAGAATTTCATGGATAGAGGAGCCTGGAGGGCTATAATCCATGGGATCACAAAGAGTTGGACACAACTGAGTGACTAACACTATACATATTAAGTATATGTATATCTTATACATATCTCCAGCATTTCTTCCTTGAACCCCAACTCAAATTAGAAGGGTTTTTATATGACATCTTGCATTGTTTTACTCAACTTTCAGGATTTTAGTAGCATTATCTGTTCCTTTCTGTGACAGGTAGAAAGGAACACATCTAATCAGTTCTGATACAAGTCAGTCCTAGGGATCTTTTTCCCTTCTTTCGTTTTCTTTCCTGCAGTGAGGAATTATAGGTTTACTATCCCCTGCCTGGAAACTCTGAATGAGACCTAAAGAGAGCGGGAATTTTCACCAGTGTCCTAAATCACCATTATTAAGTCCAAAGAGCACATCCTGTACAGGAAAATTGCAGCAGCATATGGGCAGCCCTCCGCTCTTCATATGTTATCCATCACATTACAGAGTCCTGCCACATGTTCCTGAAGTGGCCAGGGAAGAACTTGGCTCAGTGCTTGCTGAGTAGGGCCTCTTAATCTGTTTTACAGCAAACAGTTTTACAATTACTGTGAGCATCATGGACCCAGCTGATATTTGAGCTTTGTCCTCACAAGTCTGTAGCAAACAAACATATGACACAGAGATAGTCCACTGAAATCGGCAGAAAAAGGAACTGGAGAAATGGAGAGTTTATTGGTTACAAATAGAGAAGGAAAAAAACCTTCAGCCTTCCCTTTGAAGAGCTGATTTATATATATATGTATATACATATGTTTCAAATATATATGTATACATATATGTTTCTAATATATATATATACATTTCATATACACAGGTGTGCACACATATTCACACACACACCTCTGTATTAATCAAATGTTTATCAAAAATTTACTATTAATTAAGCAATATATATTTTTTAAAGTATCAAAATTAAATTTCAGTGCCTGCCCCTCATGCAAATGTCCAGTGAATGAGAACAGACATAATCAATTACCATGCAAGATAAATGTAAAATTATTACTACCACAAAGTTTCACAGACATGTATCATGCCCCGAGTCTATAGGGGGAATTTTGTGTCAGACTGATTAATCAGGGAAGGCATTTATGATGAGGTAACAATTGAGATCTGAGATCTGAGGCAGTGACCTGAAAACACTTTTATACTCCGAATGTGCATTTATTATGTGTGATTTCTCTCTGTGTGTTCTTGCCTATGGATAGATATTTCAGCATTTTCACAACATAATTTGCCTTTAATTTAGGTAAAAACAAGTAGAAATAAAACATCTTTTCTCTCTCCAGTCTCCAAACAGCTGGCTTTCTTTCCTTATAAGGTGCATACCTCCTAGTTTGGAGACATCTTTGAGGCCGTTGATAAGCTAAGTAAGCAAAATAAGTAGGGATGGGGAAGAAGATGTGTCAAGGCCTTGAAGGTGGAGGGAACAAGGCATATTCGAAGAGCTGAAAGGAGCCCTGTACAGATGAAAGGGAGAGGTCCAATTAGGTGACACTCAAGAACAGCTTAAGTTCCAGATCAGGCAGGGCATTGCTGAACATGTTGCTAGGTCATTAACCTGAGCCCAGTGGGAAGCTGTGAAAAGTTTAATCAGTAGGTAAGAAGATTCTGTTTGAGTTTGGAAAAGATTTTAACTAATTATGGAGAACGGATTTTACCAGAGCATGTTAAACCTTGAACAACTGATTTTGTCAGTGAATGCATCATATTGAGAATACTCCTTGTGTTCCAAGCTTTGACATTAAGATGGCTTTCTAAGAAAATATAATAAAATGTTAATTGTAATGTGGATATATGGGTGTTCACTGTACAGACTGACTTTTCTGTATGTGTAAATTGTTTTCATGTTAAAACCTTGGTAAAAGTAAGAATATTTTTAAATGCCTTTCTAAATTAGTCAAGGTACATAATGTGCCAAGTGGCATATCCCATGTAATTGAGTCTTTGGCCTGGCAGTTTCTTACGGTTGGCCAGAGTATATTTCTGATTGACAGTTATCAGGAGAGTGCTCATCATCATCATCAAGATCTGGATCACATCTCTCTTGGCATATTTCTTTATTGTCTGAAAATATATAATAGAACAGCGAGTAAGTGCTTTACTTGCAATAACTGTAGTAATCCTCACAACACTATGAGGTACCTAAGTTCAGGAAAACTATTAAGCTGCTTATTTATCGGTTATCATTATAGGTTATTCTAGCATGTGAGCTGTTTTGGGAGATTTGTCTATCTTTTTGGAAGAAGCGAACACAGATTTAGAATGCTTAGATTGTTAAAACTCCAGTATATCTGTTGGTTTTGATGCTCTCAAAACAAAGATTTGACAGTTTTATGTAAAATCTATCTTTGTTTTTCTTTCTCTTATTTGTAGAGGAAATCTACCAGATCTCGTTAGTCAAGGTGATGAATGAGTAGTTGCTGACTACTGTAAACATTAAAATTTGGACTAGGTTTTATTTAAAGGCAGTGTCAAAACTACTCTTAAAGAAATCTCATAAGATTGAATTAAGAGGTTTCTAGGTGGAGTACTTCTTTGACTCTGCAACTGGTTCTCAACCTTAAGCAAGACCTGAGAGAAGGGCAATCTGATTTTCCCAATACCAATTCTTCTCTAAATAGTATGGCAGCCCACTCATGGTTCTCTATGATTTTGCCATCTCATATGGTTTATTTCAGTTCAGTCGCTCAGTCGTGTCTGACCCTTTGCGACCCCATGGACTGCAGTATGCCAGGCCTCCGTGTCCATCACCAACTCCCAGAGCTTACCCAAATTCATGTCCGTTGAGTCAGTGATGCCATCCAGCCATCTCATCCTGCGTCATCCCCTTCTCCTCCCACCATGAATCTTTCCCAGCATCAGGGTCTTTTCAGATTAGTCAATTCTTCGCATCAGGTGGCCTAAATTGGAGTTTTAGCTTCAACATCAGTCCTTCCAATGAACACTCAGGACTTATTTCCTTTAGGATGGACCCTCTGAGAAAAGTCCTATGGTTCTCTGTTAAACCCACTATTGGTTTTATGGACCATCATTATTCTATACACACATATATGTGTTTATATGTATATAAATGTATTGATATATAAATGTTATGCACATATGTATATATATAATATATATATAAATGTATTTCCTATATCAATATATTTTATATTTGTATATATATATATATATATATATATATGCACACACACATTGCTGCATTGGAGTTGGGAAAATGGACTTTAGTCCATTTAGTTAAATGGGACAATTTGAAAATTCTAGGTTAATCTTATTCTTTCTCCTTAATCTTTAGAACCATTATCAGGAAATGTGTGTAGCCCCTCCAGCTCCAATGCTATTTTTACCTTTGAGTTCTTTTGCCTAGTCAATTTACTATATGGATAACACAGCTTGAAAAATCATCTCTTAGGAAAAAGCAAGCCTTCCAAAGCATAATTTAGAGACATTATTCAGAAGAAATCCTGCAGACCTGAGCTCCTAAATATGGAGTCACTCTTGTTTTCCAATAGTTGGGATGAGTCATTAGCTAAGTCATTGGAGGTGCAGTCTGAGAAATCCTTGAGTTCTCAGGGGGTCTAGAGTGGCTGAAAGATGACAGAGGAGCTTCTGCTTTAGAGGAACGTGGCAGAGCAAGAACTCAAACTTCAAGGGATTTTGTAACAGTGGTTAAAGTGATTCTAAACCATCAGAATTTTTTTTTTTTAAGAAAGGGATCTTTCTCCAGTTTAAACATTTTCCTATTTACATATCTTCAATGTCTGTCCTTTTTAAACTATAAAAGGCAGTTTAAAAAATTATCTATAGTATCGTGGGAAAGTAAACACTGATAGTATTTTGGCAAATGTACTCCTAATCTTTTTAAAGCATTTTTTGGTGCATTGATCCAAGACCATGCTCAGAGGCTCTTCTTTAACACAGATACTGTTTAGGAGTTTCACAGTGTGAGACAGAACCAGGGTGATAGAATACAGAGATTGGATTTTAGTTCACATTTTTCTAATTATGTGTTTATAGTTTTACTGTGTGTGTGTGTGTGTGTGTGTGTGTGTGTTTACAATGAATCTTAGTTTGGGATCATACTTTCCTGTTTTGCTAAATCAGTAAATTGGATTTCATGATTTCCGGATCTCCCTAGATCTGTAATTTCAACCACCATTAGAATTTAATTTACATAAGTATATCGACCACATGACTCCTCCCCTCCCCACTTCCATGTATCTAGATGCTTAGAACAGTGAGCCTGGCACATAGATGCTGCTCGTTCAATATTTGTTGATCAATCCATTGCTACAATAAAGCACTTAGGTGGAGATGCAGTCAATAGCCCAAGGTATACAAGCTTAATTTACTACAGCTAAGGCACAATGTAGCCAAACAGTTGAGGCAGTGCAGTGTCAGGGTTAAGAGGACAGACCCGGAAGGCAGATTGCCTGAGTGAATGTACCGGCTCCTCCACTGACTAGCTGTGACCTTCTGTACATTCCTGAGTGTAAAAGTTACAGTTTAAATATCAGACTATGGATAATCGATACAGACAAATTATTAATAGAGTAATTATTAGGAATAAGTGAGTTTATACATGGGAAGTGCTTAGAAGTGTGCCTGTCACAGAGTAAAACTCTCCATAAATGTTTGTGAGTGCTATAATGTGTATCACAAGTCTAGGGAATGAGATAAGCCCCCAAAATAAGTCCCCCCCAAAAGTGTTCAGTTCAGTTCAGTTCAGTCACTCAGTCGTGTTCGACTCTTTGCTACCCCATGAATTGCAGCATGCCAGGCCTCCCTGTCCATCACCAACTCCCAGAGTTCACTCAGACTCAGGTCCATCGAGTCAGTGATGCCATCCAGCCATCTCATCCTCTGTCGTCCCCTTCTCCTCCTGTCCCCAATCCCTCCCAGCATCAGAGTCTTTTCTAATGAGTCAACTCTTCACATGAGGTGGCCAAAGTACTGGAGTTTCAGCCTCAGCATCATTCCCTCCCAAGAAATCCCAGGGCTAATCTCCTTCAGAATGGACTGGTTGGATCTCCTTGCAGTCCAAGGGACTCTCCAGAGTCTTCTCCAACACCACACTTCAAAAGCATCAGTTCTTTGGCGCTCAGCTTTCTTCACAGTCCAACTCTCACATCCATGACCACTGGAAAAACCACAGCCCTGACTAGACGGACCTTTGTTGGCAAAGTAATATCTCTGCTTTTCAATATGCTATCTAGGTTGGTCATAACTTTTCTTCCAAGGGGTAAGCGTCTTTTAATTTCATGGCTGCAATCACCATCTGCAGTGATTTTGGAGCCCCCCAAAATAAAGTCTGACACTGTTTCCACTGTTTCCACTGTTTCCCCATCTATTTGCCATGAAGTGATGGGACCAGATGCCGTGATCTTCATTTTCTGAATGTTGAGCTTTAAGCCAACTTTTTCAGGCCCCCAAAATAAGTGCCCCCCCAAAGTTTTAAACATAATCAAATTCAAATAACTTATACCAAGAGTTTATGTCAGACCTCATCTGGGCCAGGAACTAAACAAGCTTGATGCGTGTGTGTTTAGTTGTTCAATCGTGTCTGACTCTTGGTAACCCCATAGACTGTAGCCCGCCGGGCTCCTCTGTCCATGAAATTCTCCAGGCAAGAATACTCGAGTGGGTTGTCATTTCCTTCTCCAGGTCTCATGTACGAGAAATTAGAATTGGACACCTCGATTCCAAGGGAGCACCCCAGGCATGTTCATTATTAGTGTTCCTCTTCTTTGTAAAGCGCTTCTGACTTCCGGATTGTTTAATTGTGAGCCATTCAGCGGCATTGCTCTTCTGATCTTAACATGTCTAATATGTACCCCAAAGATCTTTCTTTCAGGATAGATGAAACATTTCCCATTTTTATAAGCTTTATGACACCAAAATGTAAAAGATGCAAACAAATTCCAACAAAAACAGCACAGATTCCAACGTCAATGCATACAGATGAACGAATTCCCTGACTGATAGGGTAAATACCTGAAACTTTGTGACCTGGGGAACGGGGGGGTGGAATAGTGTCTGCCAAAGGGAAAAAGAATCCTATATGCTGAAAATGAATAAATAATATTATACACAAAACTAGAAATTTCTTTCCCATTTTTACAGCAAAAAAAAAAAGAGACAAAAATTAAATCTAAGGTGGGATTTGAGTGTGTACCCTATAGAACAAATGAACTAATTCCAACTTTGCTGCCCACCCCCACAAGAACTAGCTTCCAAATAAACCAGTTCCAACTGGACCATTTGCCAAGCTTGGTGAGGAAGAATGAAGTCCAAGAGTTATCTTAAACTAGAGGTGATGGTTGTTGAGTAGACCCAAGTTCAGATCCACATAGGTCAGATAAACTAGAAAGGAAAGAAGAAAACTTGGAACAGAAATATAAGGAAATTATTCTTCCTTTGTTCACCAACTAATCAATCGCTGGTCACATTATGACTAGAGTCTTGTGTCACTTCTGGATCTCTCATTGAAAAAGGAATATATACCTATTCAATCGTTTCCATGTATCTAGAGGCTCCATGATCACATCAAATTCTCCGTCAGGCTCTAGGCCTTTAAATGCTTTGCTTAGAATACCCATTCCATGACTTACACTGTAAGCTCCTATACATTTAAAAAACTCAGTTGGCACGGTACCATTTCTAAGAAACCCCTTCTTTCTGTGTCCTCTTCACTTCAGCTCAGGCTCAGATAAACAGAAATCTTCCTTTGAAACTCAGTGGCACACTATGCATATAATCGTCGCCCTCTGTTGCAATGCTCATAAATTCCACTCTTGCTCTTTTGTCTTCCTCATTAAGTTGTAAGCTTCTTGATGCAGATGACTTTGACTTTCAGCAGTATCCTCAGGACCTATCTTTGCTCAGTGTGAGAAAGGATTTTTAAATAACAGGATTGAAAATGGGCTGTGGGAAGGCAAAAACTCTTTAAGTACTACTTGCGGCTGCAAAAGAGGCTGTGGCATATTCCCTCCCTCATCTGAGATTCTGTAGAATACCCTTTCAATCCCTAAAGCAGATCCAATGGGGCACTACCTGGAAATACTTTATGAATCAAAGACAGTTTACTTTATATATGCTAAAGTAGTGAAATTGCATTTCTTATTATATTTTGCAATTTAGATTTTTTACTTATTCAGCAAGTTTCTCTTCTCTCCAAATTAATTTTTATTATACCATTACATCCTCATATTTTTCCTTTATATTTTAAAACTTGCTTTGAACATTTTTTGGTCAAATTAAAACTGCTTTTTCCCTCTCTTCAGGCATATTCAGCCCTTGAGATAGATAGCTATATGCCTCTTTTCATCACATCTTTAATCATTCTGACTTCTATAACTGCATCACTTATCTTCAAACTCCTTTTCTTGGCCCTCAACCCTCTTCAAACTGTTATTCATCTCTAGCTTTTCTTTGGCCTATCTTTTTTTTTATTGATAATAGAGACTGGTTTTACTTTTCTTTCTGCTACCATGTAGTTGGTCTTTGAATTATTTCACTTAAAGCATTCATTTGCAGTTTCAAAAGTCATAATGGCATTGCTGAAAAATACTCCTCATTTAACCTGAGGCTTTTAAAATTTCTTTAAACCAAATATCTAAGGATATTTAAGTCAACAGGTATAGACATTACACTCAATTATCAAACAATAGGTAGAATCTACTATAAGGGAAAATAATTAACTATTTTATGAATTAAAGATCAATTTACACATTGGGAATTTTAAAAAGAATGTGTTTACTTGAATAAATTCTAGGCCTTGATTTCTTGTGTTAGCTTAATTGAAAGTGATGACTAAGCTGAGGACCCTGATGCGAAAAGCAAGTGTATGAAATTAACACCAAGACACTCATGAGGTCAGAAGAGTGTAATTTACTAATTAAAGCACACTGAATGGCTTTAGTGAAGTTACATACTTTTGAATCAGTTTTGCACCTTCAGTTCAACATTTTATATCACCTAATAATTGAACATGTTAATTGCAACCAGACTAATTAATATAGTTATTTGTTTTCATATGTATTCTGAGTAACATTCAGTGCTATACTTAGAAAGATATTTGCTTTTTCAACACTATATATATATAACCTTGTGGATATACAAGGTATTTTCATATAGCTCTCAGCTGCTGAAGTCAGTATGTGTATTAGAAATTCTTCCAGTCACTCAGAGAACCCCCTCTTTTAAAAAATGATATTTATTCAAGAGCCCCATCAAAAAACGAGTGCATCACCATCACAACAAAGTCTCCTTCCCTGAGATCTTCCCAAGTAACAATACATATTCAAATAAATGAACCATTGAGTACTGCCTGTAATAGCAACAGCTGCCACCTCTCAGATAACGCTGAGCTGCCCAGCCCCCATAGATGAGAAAATAGGCAGGGACGAAGTCGAATTTTTAGAGATGTGAAGTCTGCTGAATACCCGTTGAAAGAGAGCAAAATGTGCATTAGACCTCGCTGACAAATGCCCAAGGTGCAATCTCTCAAACAGTTTTGCAGACCAACAAAAACAGGAGTGAAAGGGATTATCTCCATCCTCAAATTTTCAACATGGTCAAAGGGACTGTAAAATCCTTCTGGTGAGCAAGCCAGGTTTAATGGTCGGGAACAAATGCTTCTTTAGTCACAGGCCAAGCCTTTCGGATTTGTTGTAATTTCCTGTTAGGGACTGCAAAGCCAGTCCACAACCTCCACTCTTATCCTACCCTGCTTTGCAGTCCTTTTCACCAAACTGTTTTCTCCTCCTCTTTCCTTCCCCTTTCTTCCAGCACAGATCTCACTCTACTGCAGGGCCTCCTAGAGACTGCATTTTGAGGGCATGAGGGCCATGTTGTGATCCATTCACCACAACTCTGCACCTAACCCACTCTCCAGAGAAGTAAACATGTACTCAAACTGCTCACTGTAAGCATGATTGGTGATTAGTGGAAGGTGGAGCAGAGCACCAACAACAGCTCGTAAGGGGTGAACTGATGATCTTATGCAGTCATTTGCTCTGGGCTGTGTCACAGCATAGCAGTGGGCTTCCTATTATAACTCGTCTTTTCATGTCCTGTGCTATTTTCTCTATTGACTTCTGTGATTGCAGATAGCAGAGAGGAAGTGCTGTTTTCCAAAATCTTTTTCATGTTTCTTTTGGAACATACTGGAGACTGTTGTCTGATATCAGTTACTCATTTATTCTGCTTTTGGAATAGACCCCTGTCTATGTACAAGTCACATGTTAAATTACTGTGACAGATGCGTTTTAAAAGGCAAGGAGATTACGTGCAACAAAGATGTTAGATGGCTTATCATTATGTTCTGGTGTCATTAACTCATTAGAACTTATGGATATAAATTTGTCACATGGTTAGAAACTGCCGTGGACTTATTAGATGCTCAGTATCTCCTTCTTAAACACTAGTTTGAGCCCCTCCAAAAATAACTTCTTTTATATGGAGAATGTATGCCATGATACCACTGGTGACAGAACACAGAAAAAGGAATCAAATTTTAATAAAGCTCAGTTCACCTAGAAGGACTTTCTTAAGGTTTATTCTAAGTACCACTGTTTCTGTCAATGGACTATATAAGGATATAAAGAACAGAGACTAGGTATATAGCAGAAATCTGGATGAGCTTATATAACATACTAAATGGTAGATATAGAATTTTAAATGTTTTCAAGAATTTAGAGTAATGATACAAATCTCAGAAAAGAAATATAGTTTATGTCGTTTTCCATTTTTTGTATGTGCAAAAATCTTTGGTTGTTGAGTTGACTACAATTTCAATTCAAATCAGTAGTCTGATTGAACTTTTGTTAAAAAAAATAAAGGCAAAGAGGGTTACCATAGAATTGGTCGGGTGGGGGGTAGGGGATAATGATTCAGCTTTACCTCTTCACCATGAAACACTGAAATCCATAGTTTGACAGAACCCTGAAAAGTTTAGTTTTTCTTTTTTTAATGTTTCACATGATATGTATCATTATTCTAAATTCCTGAATTTCTTTCAACACTTCTAATAAGTTGTGTTTCAGTCTCTTCAACACCAGAAAGTCCATTCTATTTTTGTATAGTTAAGACTGTCATAAATGTCTTCTTTTAGGCCCAAATTGATTTGCCTTTAGCTTCTACTGAGTAGTTACAATCCTGTTTACTGGAACCACATAGAAAAGTCCTACTCCTTCTTTTCTGACAACTGTTTAGGTATCTGAGCATCTCTCTTTCATTACCCTCACCAGACTGTGTTTCCCTGTTAAGTATACACCACCATGCCAGCATCTCTTCTGTTACGATTGCCATTCATTATACAACACATAATTACTATTCCAATTGATGTGTTAGAATTGATGATGGGAGGAAACAGGAGACTTCGCTGCACTCAAGACGACATTTTGTCTAAAATGGCACAACATATGATTGAGTCATATTGGACTTTTTGTCAGCAGCTAAGCTATATCTTGGGTGAAGGCAATGGTAAATGGCAACCCAATCCAGTTTTCTTGCCTGGAGAATCCCAGGGACGAGGGAGCCTGGTGGGCTGCCGTCTATGGGGTTGCACAGAGTCAGACACGACTGAAGCGACTTAGCAGCAGCAGCAGCAAGCTATGTCTCACCTGTTTTACCCATGGATATAGTTCAGTTCCAAGTCCACTGAAAAAAGAGATGTTTCATGGTCTGGTAATATTAAATTTTGTAAATTTAGATAAGCATTTTTAGGGACCAATTTATGCCAGGCTCAATTCCTGCTCTTAAGATCACCAATTTAGCTATAGATGGAAGTATATAAACCAGATATCACATTATATGAACGTGTTTTGGAATAGAGATATGTAGTGAAAAGTACTGGAATATAAAAGTAAAAGCAGAAACTCTTTTTCTGTTTATTAGTTCAATGACAAAAATTCATTCGCAATTAAAGAACAATTGACACATGAGATTTAGTTTTTAAGAACAGAAGTTATTCGGAGAAGACTTGAGAAAAATATGAAAACTATCTTTCAAATAACTGAAGGGTGGTTCTTGTTCTCTGAAGAGCCTTGACTAATACAGAATGAGAATTCCAATAAAGGTCTAATAAGATTTTCAGAAAAAGAGTAGATAAAATTGGGAGAAAAATATTCAAAGGGATAATGGATAAGAAAGTCTAAAGAATTTAAAGAAACTAAAGTCTTAAGCAGAATAAACAGAAGTAAATTTGCACCGCGCCAGCTTGTAGTGAATCTAAAGAATTACCACATGTAATCTTGAAGGCAATCAAACAAAATAAAACAATGCCTAAAAAGAAACATCAGTTTAGTTGAAGTGAACTTCGTAACAGCAACAATACAAATCAGAAGACCATGGAAATATTCTTTTAAAAGTGACAAAAAAATAATCATTTTCCTAAAATTCTATTCCCAACTCTACTATAAATAGTTGGTTAGTTCAGACTATAAATAGTCGCTCAGTCCTGTCCGACTCTTTACAACCCTGTAAATCACAGCACAACAGGCCTCCCTGCCCATCGCCAACTCCTGGAGTTCACCCAAACTCATGTCCATCGAGTTGGCAATGCCATCCAACCATCTCATCCTCCATCATCCCCTTCTCATCCTTGGTCGTCCCCTTCTCCTCTGTCGCCCCCAATCCCTCCCAGCATCAGAGTCTTTTCTGGTGAGTCAACTCTTCGCACGAGGTGGCCAAAGTACTGGAGTTTCGGCTTCAGCATCAGTCCTTCCAATGAACAACAGGACTGATCTTCAGAATGGACTGGTTGGATCTCCTTGCAGTCCAAGGGACGCTCAGGAGTCTTCTCCAACACCACTGTTCAAAAGCATCAAATCTTCGGCGCTCAGCCTTCTTCACAGTCCAACTTTCACATTCATACGTGACCACCGGAAAAAACCTACTATAGTTATATCCAATTATGTAAATCGAATATGTGTGCTTCTTTGTGTGTATGTGAGTGTGTATATGTATGTAATTATTTTAAACCATGGAACATCTAGATCATAGAAAGGTTGAAAACAAAGCAGAGAGAAAAGCAGGCAAATTCAAATAGAAATATAATGTAGCAATAATAATATATAACAAATAGATTTTTATCAACAACATATAATTCACCTGAGCTTGTATGTACTCAAATTAAAGTTTTATGTTATATCCAGATAAATTTGACCAAATTACTCCAAAACATTGACAAATATAAGATAGTGCAAATATAATAAATACAAATATAAGTAGTGTGGATCTTTGTTGGCAAAGTAATGTCTCTGCTTTTTAATATGCTCTCTAGGAGGGGACTTTAATTCATATTAGAAGAATCATGATTTGTCTTCAAGTCTGAAGGGGTAGCATTTAAAAAAAGAATTAAATATGTATGTTGTACCTGGAAAATTCTGAAAGAGACGGGAATACCAGACCACCTGAACTGCCTCTTGAGAAACCTATGTGCAGGTCAGGAAGCAATAGTTAGAACTGGACATGGAACAACAGACTGGTTTCAAATGGGAAAAGGAGTACATCAAGGCTGTGTATTGTCACCCTGCTTATTTAACTTATATGCAGAGTACATCATGAGAAACACTGGGCTGGAAGAAGCACAAGCTGGAATCAAGATTGCAAGGAGAAATATCAATAACCTCAGATATGCAGATGACACCACCCTTGTGGCAAAGGTTGAAGAACTAAAGAACCTCTTGATGAAAGTGAAAGAGGAGAGTGAAAAATTTGGCTTAAAGCTCAGCATTCAGAAAACTAAGATCATGGTATCTGATCCCATTACTTCATGGGAAATAAATGGGGAAATAGTGGAAACAGTGTCAGACTTTGTTTTTTGGGGCTCCAAAATCACTGCAGATGGTGACTGCAGCCATGAAATTAAAAGGTGCTTACTCCTGGGAAGGAAAGTTATGACCAACCTAGACAGCATATTAAAAAGCAGAGACATTGCTTTGCCAACAAACATCCGTCTAGTCAAGGCTGTGGTTTCTCCAGTAGTCATGTATGGATGTGAGAGTTGGACTGTGAAGAAAGCTGAGCACCAAAGAATTAATGCTTTTGAACTGTGGTGTTGGAGAAGACTCCTGAGCATCCCTTGGACTGCAAGGAGATCCAACCAGTCCATTCTGAAGATCAGTCCTGTTGTTCATTGGAAGGACTGATGCTGAAGCCGAAACTCCAGTACTTTGGCCACCTCGTGCGAAGAGTTGACTCACCAGAAAAGACTCTGATGCTGGGAGGGATTGGGGGCGACAGAGGANAGACCCATGGGATATGTGTATTGCCATAGTCACTCGGCAGTATTGCAGAGTCATTTCTTTTCCTGCCTTGTTCTGTAATTTAATTTGGGATTTATGGAAGTAATAATGAGAAAAGGAAGATGTAGAAGTAATAATGAGAATAGGCGAGTGCAATGGAAATGGAGGTGAGAAGGAGGGGGAGGTGAGATAGAAGGCTGAGAGCATGTTAATTCTTTTTCCACCTGTAATTATATTTTCACCCTTCTCTACTAATATGCACCTTTTTGAAGCATCTCTCCCTCCACTTTTTCTCACCTTTCTACCATCCTCTTATAGTCATGTTTCTTCAACTTGCCTAAAAATAGATATAGTAGAGAGCAGTGGTATGGCATGTAATAGGGAGAACTCTGTTTATCATCAGGAGAACTCTGTTTATAATCAGGCATCTAGATGTACATCACAGCCCTGCCACTTACTGTGGATAAGTTTTAATATAAAGTATATATACTTTCAAGTAAACTATAAATAGGATCTCAATCACCTTGGCAGCCAATGTATTAGAGATACTTTAATAGAAATGAGTGGAACTTGAGCTACCAGCTCTAATGGTTGGGCATGCTCCTAGATATAGAGAGAGCAATTGCGTGATTTTTTTTTTATTAGACTACCAGTTGCTTTAATATCTCATGTTATTGTGTGTTGTTGCCGTTACATAATGCATATGAATTACACTTTCTGCATTCTATAATTCAATTTAGTAGATTCTAATTTTCAGGGAGATTGCTGAAAATCAGCTTTTTGAACTGCTTAACCACTTTTCTAAGATGGCCCAGTCATTCTGTCCTACTCAGCATAAGATTAACCATCCACCGCTGTCACCTGAGTGTGCGATCTAATCATATTTGAATAACTGGAATTAGGAAAAGAAATTCAGTAATGAATTTGATTTACTGTTTAAAAACAATCATGTGATTGTTCACAAACCTTTCTGTTAAAATGTGATCCCTTCAAAAACAGGCCTGGGTACTCTAGAATCATAGATTAATTTTAGAAACACTGTCACCTGGTGGTACATTAGAGTTATTGCACTTGGCTTTTCCTCAAGTTTTTTCAAAGTCCACATCTATAGAAGGTAATCAACTTCTAAGAAACTAAACAGCACATCTTATTTTGCCAAATATAGTTCAGAGTGAAAATTACACAAACCCATTCATTATACAAGGAATCCATTACACAAACCCACCCGTTACACAAACCCATCATGCCACTGGAAGACTGGAAGACTCTAAGATTCAAGACCATTCCTCCTTCTGAGAATCAACACAGTGTTAAGGGATCCTTTACATCCATCATATGCATTTGTAACTTGTAGAGACCTGGAGGAATCCTGGTATCATTTGGGACTTATAAAACCATCTCTTTTCCACTATGCCCTTTTGCTGGATATATTTTCCAGCAAAAAGTAGGACATATATTCTATAAGAACCACAGGCAAGTTACTGTAACCCAATAGAAAACTCAGTGTGCAGAAACAATGCTCCCCTTTCTGTACTGAAGTGGGTCATAGAGTGCATGGCCGAGGAGAGAACAGATAACCATGTTGTCTCTGGCTGTATCTTTCCCATCCCCCCAAATGCAAGAATCATGGGAAGTATTGTAGATCTAAAAATAGGCCCTATGTGTGCTATTTTAAACTGGTCAGTATAGGCCGGGGAAATAAAACCCCATAGGTTGATCATAAGCAGTATAGATGTACATAAAATCATGGAGCATATATTTGACATCTAGCTAGCTTATTTGATCAATGTATTAATAGATAGCAAACACAAACATTTAATCCACTGCATCTGCTTTGGGGATGAAGAGATAACAGTTAAACTTTTTTGAAAACAGAACTTAGTCTTTATGTCATGAGATTTGGTGATAGCAGTTATAATAGCCATTTGTCATCCTCATTGATGCCGTGATGGCAGGTTGGTGTCAGAACCCCCAATCCACTAATTGGTGAAAAATTCATGTCTCATGTAAAAACTGAGTAATCTGTAGTCTTCAATATTTCTGATCAAAATAAGTTTAAATGCAAAGTCATCCTTTCACCCGTGTTCACAAAACAAGCTGTGTTTGTGATGCTACCAGCATAATAGTTGCCCTTTTGTGAGAATTTCCTGGGTCAAACGTCATGATACTGCAACTTGCTTTTAGTTTTCAGGCCTAAAGAAAATCAGGAAGTCACTGCTGTCTTCCACTGTAGAGGGAACATGAGCAGATTCCTTGCGATGCAAGTTTCCCTACACTTGGGCTTCCCTGGTGACTCAACTGATAAAGTTGCAGTGCAGACCTGCGTTCAACCCCTGGGTTGGGAAGACCCCCTAGAAAAGGGAACAGCTACCCACTTCAATATTCTGGCCTGGAGAATTCCATGGACTTGTACAGTCCATGGTGTCACAAAGAGTCAGACAAGACTGAGCAACTTTCACTTCACTTCTTCACTTCACTTCCCAGCACTTAAGAACCCTCCTCCTGATAATGTATTTAATACATATTCATGTATGTATAATGCTCACTGTATATGTTTACTTGACAGTGCAAACATCTAGACAGATGTCATGATCAAAATAGTCTCTGGAGGATTCTCATTTAAAACTGACTCAGCAGCAATGGAGACACAGACATTGAGAACAGACTTATGAATACAACTGCGGGGGGAGGAAGAAGACAGTGAGATGTATGGAAAGAGTAACATGGAAATATACAACACCATATATAAAATAGATAGCCAATGGGAATTTGCAGATTGACTCAGGAAACTCAAACCGGGGTTCTGTAACAACCTAGAAGGGTGGAATGGGAAGCGGGGTAGGGGAGAGCTTCAAGTGGGAGTAAACCTATGGCATGAATAAACCTCTGGCTGATTCATGCTGATGTTTGGTAGAAGCCAACACAAAACTGTAAAGCAATTATCTTTCAACTAAAAATAAATTAAAAAGGGGGAAAAAGAACCTGACTCAACAGCAATCATAAACAAATTGTCTCGGCTACTGCCTACTCATGAATCTACCATCTTCGTTCAAGACAAAGTGAAAAAAGAGGCAATTGCATAAATTTAGACTTCAGCTTCTAGGGCCATTATTCTCCAGCACATCTCTTTAGCAATGTGTAGAATTAAATTAATTCAAAACCAAGAGCCTATCGATTTTTCTAGAAATTAAATGCTTTCTTCTGTGAATGTTTTATCATTTCTATGTGAGTCATCCCTGCTCATCATTGCATTTGCTTCCAACCTAGAAATCACAGTACCTTTCTGATTTTTGATCCCCAAATCCTACCAAGAGTGCGTTGCCATGTCATCTCTGTCAGAACATTCCTTAGGAAGGATGCTGCCCTCACTGTAGACAGGCTGTACCTTTTAGCATAGAGACCAATTACACTAGTATTTTTTAAAATTGCTAAATATGGATTATTTTTTGCCTATTTATAAAATATCTTATTTCTATTATTGCTGTAATAGTTTTTGAAACAGAAGGTAGATGAAAGATTTTATGCCAGAAAAAAATTCACAATTAGCAGAGAAACTCTTGAGATTATGCATTGTATTCCATTTATTTTTGTATTTACCACAGTGATTGGTACAGAACAGGAGCCCAGTGAATTTCTGCTGAATGACAAAAAACCTTATAATCTTTAGCCTGTGTAACATTATAATTATTTGCCAGCCCTGTTGTTATAGCTTGATTCTCTACAACTGTGGTCGTATTCAAAGAATGGTTCTTGGTCATTACCCTGAGAACTTGTTAGAATAAAGAATCTCAGGACCTACCCCTGCATACTATACTAGAATCTGCATTTTAATAAGATCTCTAAGTTTTTCATATGTGAAAACACTGCTTTTTGTATGTCCTATTCTTTTATTAACATAGTCAAACTTTATTTTCTTAAGCTCTTGCCTTATGAATGTATTTATGAGTTTTGTGTTGATTCTTATGGGATTTTTAATTGAAAAAGAGATGATCTGTTTATATTCAGTGCCTGTAGACACAAATAAACCCCCCACCCTTTTGTGAGTTTCCATTATCCATTGATAAGGACATCATTATCTAGGTTATTATGAAACCAATTTTCTTTGACATAAAGCACAATAGTCTCCTCAGTAGAATTTAGAATTTTATAAGTACTTAAGATTTTTGTCTTGTTTCAAACTCTTCTGAAGATCAATCAGTAATCCCAAAATAATTGATTAGCTGGGATAGCTATAAAATCAATGTAAACCTTGATATATTTTTTTTTTTCAGCATGGAAGACTGTTTGGCCTTTCCTCAAAAGAGGTAAATGTTACATGCAACTTTATTGGAAAGATAAAGAGAAAAGTAGAAAGTGTAGATAGCATCTTGATTCCTTGAAAGTGAAAGTCGCTCAGTCATGTCTGACTCTTTGAAACCCTGTAGACTGTAGCCTGCCAGGCTCCTCTGTCCGTGGAATTCTCTGGGCAAGGATACTGGAGTGGGTAGCCATTCCCTTCTCCAAGGGATGTTCCTGACCAGGGATCAAACCCAGGTCTCCTGCATTACAGGTGGATTCTCACCATGCTTGCCACCAGGGAATTATTCGCCAATTTTTTATACTTGTGTTTAGTCTTAGAGTATGCATCATTGCCAGAGAAAATATATATTATTTGTTTAAAAAAGGGACAACCTCAGTATATTTTAATCAAATTGAAAGTCTACAGATGGGTATAGTGAATTGAATGTGACCCCTCCAAAAGACCTGGGCCCTCAAAATGCAACTTATTTGAAATAAAGTGCTTTGCTGAAGTATTTGAGATAAGGATCTCCAAATGATATCATTTTTGATTAGAGTGAGCCCTAAACCTAATGGTGAGTATGTCTGTAAAAGACAGAGATGGAGAAGACAAAGAGCAGCATGGGAAAGAATACCATGAGAAGAAAGCAGGGTGGGAGTGGTGTCTATGAAACTGAAGAAAACCGGAATTGCCAAGAGACACCAGAAGTTGGAAGTGGATCCCCTAGATCCTTTGGAGCCTTGCCAACACTTTAATTTTGGACTCTTGACTTTCAGACCTGTGAGAAAATTCATTTCTTTTGTTAAGTCACTTCAGTTCAGTTCAGTTCAGAAGTCACCTCGTTGGTAGCAATTTGTTTCAAGAGCCCTCAATTCAGTCACTCAGTCATGTCCAACTCTTTGCGACCCAATGGACTGCAGCACACCAGGCCTCCCTGTCCATCACCAACTCCCAGAGCTTGTGCAAACTCATGACCATCTAGTCGGTGATGCCGTCCAACCATCTCATCCCCTATCAGCCCCTTCTCCTCCCGCCTTC
Source organism: Neotragus pygmaeus (assembly GCA_006410875.1). Taxonomy (NCBI): domain Eukaryota; kingdom Metazoa; phylum Chordata; class Mammalia; order Artiodactyla; family Bovidae; genus Neotragus; species Neotragus pygmaeus. The sequence goes on along the minus strand of SJYV01009037.1, from coordinate 367,987 downwards.
AATCTTTCCCAGCATCAGGGTCTTTTCCAATGAGTCAATTCTGTGCATCAGGTGGCCAAAGTACTGGAGTTTCAGCTTCAGCATCAATCCTTCCAATGAATATTCAGGACTGATCTCCTTTAGGATGGACTGATTGGATCTCCTTGCAGTCCAAGGGACTCTCAAAAGTCTTCTCCAACACCACAGTTCAAAAGCAACAATTCTTCTGCACACAGCTTTCTTTATTGTCCAACTCTCACATTCATACATGACTACTGGAGAAACCATAGCTTTGACTAGACGGACCTTTGTTGGCAAAGTAATGTCTCTGCTTTTTAATATGTTGTCTAGGTTGGTCATAGCTTTTCTTCCAAGGAGCAAGTGCCTTTTAATATCATGGCTGCAGTCACTGTCTGCAGTGATTTTGGAGCCCCCCAAAATAAAGTCTCTCACTGTTTCCATTGTTTCCCCATCTATTTGCCATGAAGTGATGGGATTGACTTTTAAGCCAACTTTTTCACTCTCCTCTTTCACTTTCATCAAGAGACTTTTTAGTTCCTCTTCACTTTGTGCCATAAGGGTGGTGTCATCTGCATATCTGAGGTTATTGATATTTCTCCCAGCAATCCTGATTCCAGCTTGTGCTAGAAGGAGACCCCACAACTGCCCTGGGAAACTGATATAATGAGCTAAAAAATCCATTGTCTAGTGATGTATTGACTGAGAGAGTAGCTTTGACATTATAACTTCCCTACCTGACTCCATAACACCCTTACCTTACTTCTGTATCATCTTCTGATCCTGTTTCTGCAAGTGTAGAAATATATATGCCCAAGAGTCAAGACACATACACACACAGATATGGACTGAGGAAACTGTAAAAACTAGACAAGTGGACAAGAACCAATGGTACTGCCAAGCCTAAGGAGATGGGCAGGAAAAGAGAAAAGCAAAGATTTTTAATGTAACTTTTAAAACTGTTAAGAAGTTTAAAAGAAACAAAGACATGAAATAACTGTTTATAAAGGGCCATAACCTTTAGCTTATGCTATTCCCAGCATGCCAAGAAATTAATAAATAGTCTTTACCCTGGAATTCAATGCTCAGAATTTAACCCAAGGGCTTTGAAGTCAATTAGAGTAAGAACATTTTGTTCTTTTATTATACCTGCATCGATCTCAGTGAGTGTGTGTGTGAGTGCATGTGTAATAGAGAGATGGATTTGAAAGCATATTCTTACCTTCTAGGATGTGTACTGTGCTCTTTCTCAACTAAAGTGTGGATAGAGAAGTAGTCACTGATCTGGTTGAATGAATACCTCTGTGATTTGTTTTATGTATGTTCCATTCCCTTGTCAAAGCTGCGTGATCCAGCAGGGTGTTAAAATTATTGATGTATTAGGTATGCGAAAGAAATGAGTATTTTTTAAATAGTTTTCTCCATCTGTGTCACTCATGTGGATACTGCCACCTTGTAGCCCCACAAATCAATATCCAAATTCAATGACAAACTTTTCCAAAACCATAACTCATCAAGCTTTAGTGCTACTTAAGACAAGGACCCTGCCTATGTGAGGCCATCAAACACCAATATTGACTCTGTAGGACATTTTTAAGGCTATTTATATCACAATAAAGGTGCTTTATTAGCCTCATCAATCAGGAGAGTGCAAATTCCACCCTGGAATCAGTTCTGCCTGAGCCTGTGAAACAAGGAAGGATGAGAAATTATGGGATGTGTTATCTTCAATCTCATTTGAAACTTCCTAATTGAAACAATGGACGAGTTTATTGCTTACAAAATAAATGAAGGCGGCACTGCTAATGTAATAGTGAAGGTTCAGGCTCCTGGTTGTTTTTCCCCTCCTTGACAGAGAGTTGGTGGTTGGCCAACAGAGTGATTCCTGGTTTCCACAGTTAGAGACACAATGCATCTGTCATTTGACCAAGATGAATGTGCTGGTCGTGCAGTAGGGCTGCACCTAGCCTGTAGCTCAGGCCTAGACTAGTGGTTCCTGTCATCTCTGACTTGGCAAGTGATACTGTCTTCCCCTGGGTCAGGAAATGCCGCCCCATAGCAGTTAACAGCTCAGTTTCAGGAGTCAGACCAGGCTGGATTCAAGTTCCATCTGACTGACTTAAGCTGAATTTTTCTCAACTGAAAAGCAAGGGACCTACATCTTACAGTTGTTGTGAGAATTAATGAAGATAATTCCCTCTGCATGGTAAACACTCAGTAAATGCTCTCTATTAACATTATTAGTTTTGACAGGTTATCACTCCGGATATGAGAAGATACAGTTCATGATGATGTTTGTAAGATTAAGAACACCAGTTATAGTGTCAGACAGTTAGATTTGAATCTGTACTCTGCAACTTATGACCTGTGAATTCTTAAGTAGGTTTTACTTGAGTAGAACTTGCTTTCTCTGACTTTTAGTCCCCTAAACCTTAAATGTCTAGAATATAATAACTCCACACCCTCAAAGCTACTGTAAAGACCACATGGAAAATGCTTATCAATGATGTATGTTGAATGCTCTCTATAGGCTTGTAGATCCTTACACACCATAAGCATATCATCAATAACATTTTATATAATGATTGAAAGCCTGGCAAAATTTTAGAAATAAATATCTATGTGCCTGCGCAGATAATTGTTAATTTCATAATTTTATACATTTACTTAAATATTTATTTAGTGCCTCCAGCAGCTAGACAGTGGAGATACAGAAAACAAGTCAGTAAAATCTCTGCTTAAGTACCCTGTAGTCTAGATGTGGAGGACAGAGTTGCATTCCTGGAAAGTGTACTTGAAAGGTATGGGAGAAGAGAGTGATTGGAGGATGGGAAGAAGTTATGGGTCAGCACAGGTCCCTCTGTAATGATAGGATTTGAACTAGGAAAGAGTAAATGATGCAACTGTAGGAGAGAAGGATGCCTACCTAAGCAAACAGAATGTAAATGCAAAGGCCCTGAGGCACAAACGTGCCTGAGAAGTAAGGCAGGAGTGTCTGAAGCCTGGTGAGCATGGATGGATGGATACAGTAGAAAGTTTGAGAGCTGGAGGCAAAGTGATACAATGGCTTTGGAGATCAATGAGGAGAGTCTGGATTTCATGGTAAGAACACCAAAAAGGCATCAGAAGATTTTTAGAGCTGGTGAGGATGATCTGATTTCCCCTTTTAAGAGTAATATAGGCTGCTGGGAAGACAGAGATGGTGGTAATTTATACTAGGACTATGGAAATGTATACTAGGAAAGTAGCGTAGAAAGGCAGGAAGGGAAAGAATATGCAGTATGTTTGGAGAGTAAGCTTGCTGCAAAGAAAAGTTTGCAAAAAGAAATCAAGGATGGCTTAAAAAATAATTTATTCTAGAAAATGTTTGTCTTGTTTTAAAAGCAATATTGGCTCATAGCCCCCAGTATTTTATTCAAGGAAATGTTCTGGCTTATTCAAATTTTATTTTGGCTTATCCAAAAGCCTAACCCTCCTACTGAAGTTTTTCAAAAACCTTTCAAAGAATGGAGGAATGTATAACAGATAAAAGAGTTGATAATAACCTAATCGGGAATGAAGTCTCTTGGATATCAGGTGTTGTATTTTACAGTGTCCTAGGCACTGCTGTGGATTTGTTTAAAGTATATCATTTAGTTCATTCAATAATGCTATTAAGTAAAACATAAACTCCATTAAAATAGGATTTTGACTATTTTAATCAAAGTGTATCATGAACCCCTAGAATAATGCCTAGCTACGTGCTAAAACAAATATAGAATTAATTAATTAGGTAGTTATTATTGATACCATCCACCCTCATTTTAAATGTGAAAACTGAAACTCACTGAGTTTGAACCAACTGCTCAGATTCTCATGAGTTACGTGACTGAGTCAGAATTTGAATTCATTAAGTATTCTTCTGCATTCCCTGAAGCTGACTGGACAAAAAGGCACAGGCTAATCTTTGAAGTCTCCATTCTCGGGTTTCTTATTATTAAAAAAATGCCTGGGCCTCATTCAGACCCAGAGAAGAAGTTTGGCTCCAAAACTTTGGTTTAATGATCTGAGGAACCATTTATGATCACAATCTCATTCTCTTTTACCAAACCTTCCCCTGTACTATATTTATAGCAGCATGGAGCTGGTGGAGAGATGCCATGAAGGAACAGGAAATAGGCTGAAGAATGAGTTGGAGGTTCTCTTACAGGATACATCAAGAAAGTGTATTTGGGAGATGTGTGTCCTAAGGCTAAAATAAACTGCGAACTGATTTGTTGAATAACTCCGTATCATTAATTACTAATTGATTGAAATTTTTTGTTGTTGTCATTCTAGTTAAGGAGAAATTAAAAGGGCTAACCTATTGAAAGAGGTATAAGGGAGAGAATGGAGAGAGCTAAGGAAATAAAGGACAGGTGAAGAAAAGGGGGCATTTGTAGGGAAACAATATGAGAAAGCTACCTGAAAAATTTTTTTCCTCTTAAAAATTTGGAGACTGTCCAGTCATAAGATGTTCATGATACATAATGCATTAAATGTACTGGAAAATTATACTTTTCATTTCTGTTCAAGTCCTTGCAGTCCCTATTTCACAAAGGAAATAAGAACAACTGTGTCTTATTACAAATAATCCATCAGGTGTGGAGCAGTGAGTTGAAGGTAACCTAACCTTTTACATTCTCTTTATCCCGATCCTTATTGCCATGTGTGCTGGTTGATGCTTATCACAGCTGCCAAGTGTCTTGTGAGGAATGATATATGCTACCAGATTAAAGATATTCGTTTTTCAAGTCCCCAAAGGACATTAGTTATGAAGCCTTTGGACTGTTTTTTCATTAACTAGCTGTATTGTTACCTTGACATTGAACTACAAAGGATTAAAGCAGCATTTGTTCAAAGGGATCCTTGGACTTGAAAATGTGGGGGCTACTCGGATAGAGCTTAGTTCCTGTTTACCTGTTTGGCATTTTTTTATAGGGTGAGTGTATCATTAAGTTTATGAGTCACAGAAAACCTAGCTTAAACTGGCTCAAGTATTGGGGGAGTTTATTTATTGGTTCACATAAATGAGAAACAGTAGAAGAGCTAACTGCATCGGTTGACCCCTTTATCTATGTCTTGCCTTATTTGTTTCCCCGTTGACTTTATTTCCAGATAAACTCTCTTCTCATGGTTACATCACGGCTATAGCAGCCCTAGACCTTATATTCTTTGGGCTTTAAATCCCCTGGGAAGAGCAAGCCTTTCCTGGAAGTCAAACAAATTCTCAAACATCCTCATTCCATTTTACTCTCTGGGTCACATCCCTATCGGGTCGGGTCACTGCTTGGCTTGGCCCTGGGCAACTTCCCTTCAGTCAGCAAGTGGGTCTCAGCCAACATACACAATCAAAGAGATTGAAAAAGTGTGTTTTTGCATGTTCAACTAAGTTAAGTGGATGAAGCTGGAGTGCCTAAATAACAAGTACACTTCTATTAGAGAAAAATTGTGTGCAAGAAGTGGCAGAACTTGAAAGAGACATGCACACACTACTGTGTATAAAAAGCCACAAGGACCTACTGTATAGTACAGAGAATGCTACTCAATGTTTGGTAATAATTTATATGGGAAAGGAATCTGAAAAAGAATGAATATGTGTATATGTATAATTGAATCATGCTGTAACCCTGAAACTAACATAACACTGTAAAGAACTAAATTCCAATAAAACTTAAAAAAAAAGAAAAGAGTAGGAAAGAGAAAGATGATAGAGATGAGAAAAGGGAGGTGAAGAGAGTGTCCATACAGACATGACCTGCAGTTAGATATATATGTAGAATTTCTAAGTNAAGTGACTAAGTGCTACTTAAAAGTACAAACAAGTTCCTGTAAGAACTTTTCCAACCTGTATTTGTACCTATACTTTAGAGATTTAGTCAAGGAAATGGCAACCCACTCCAGTATTCTTGCCTGGAGAATCCCATGGAAGGAGGAACCTGGTGGGCTGCAGTCCATGGGATTGCAAAGAGTCAGACATGACTGAGCCACTTCACTTCACTTCAAGCTTTCTATCCAGATGCTGATAACCTTGGCATTTGTGTAGTAATGCCAGCTTGCAGGACTCTTAATGAGCCAAATTATTTTCCAAGTGATTCCCTGGATCATAGACCAATACGTTTTATAAGTATGAGAGACAGGTATCGAGCAGGAGGCAGTGGCAGATATATGAAGTGAAGGAGAAGAGAATGTCAGCTAGATAGAGCAGCCATGAGATGGGCCAGAAACCATGGTTTGGGGCACACTTGCCTAGAACATTTGTCTCCGTAAAATATGGTGTTTGAAACTACAGGAGTGTTCCCCCAATATGCTTGGGAGAGCTTGTCATCTTCATGTTTGGACTCTGCCATACAAGAATATCAGGAAGTGGTGTTCAGAATATAATAAATGTTGAAAGTGAGATTGATAATCCAGTCCATTTAATCAGCCTCCAGACGAACACATAGAATCCAGAATATGGTGCGTTTCTTAAGGTTTTACTTTTCACTGAGCTGACCTCCAGAAAAAGATGGCATATCCCCGCATGGCTGGATGCATCCCCAAGGCCGTTCAGGCATAACAAGTAGCATTTCCATGGAAACCTTGCATATGCTCATGTGTGCGTATCTCCACCTGGCACTCGTCCTTCCAGTGACCAAGCCAAATGAGGCAATTTGTAATGCGGCCACTGGAAGCGGAGCTTGCTTCAGTAATACCATATCATACTAGCAGGATTATAGAGAAAAGGGGTGTTGGTTTCCTTTAGAGAGAGTGATTTTCCACTGGGTCCTCGCCAAAGGTCACACTGACAATGTTTTGAGACAAGCTGCGCCATACCCTTCACATAACTGCTGTGTATTCTGTGGCCAGAGTTCCGTTTTGTCAATAAAATCTAATATAGCAGAGACCTACTTACCTTAGAAGAGGGGGATGCTATTTACCCAAGGTAGGAAATTGGCAGTATATTATCAGAGGGTATTTTCTGAGCAAATATTTAATCAGGACCTTTCCTATTTGTCTTTTTGGCCGGAGGCTGTTCATGAAATGCAATGCGGTTCCACTCTCATGTTCATGATTTACCCAGAGCTTTGCCACAGGCTGTTGTGTATGTAAAAGAAAGTTCAGTATTTCTAATTATATTGTGTACCTACTCTATTAACTGACACTCCTCTGAATTGCTAAGTAAATCTTTATCAACACTTCCCATTGCCAAATATCAAGGTCCTATGAATTCACATTTTATTAAGGTTTTCAACGGATATCATGGATGTAATATAAATATAGCCACATAATCTTACACAGTCTTGCCTTTCCATGCACATCTATGAACCCACCAAATTCAATCTGTGATTTTTATATTTTTCAGTAGCCTGAACGTTTGTTTTTGACAAATACCCAGGAATGTTGTCACATTGCTGAAAGGTGTTTAGTTAACTTGGGTGACATATGAATGGCACGGAGCAAAAATATTAGTGACATGTTGTTTAATGTTCTTTTCTTGCAAGTATCACAGGAAAGTGAGAATTAAAAATTTCCCTCTTTTTCTATATTGTGTTCTTATTCTACTTCCTAATCTTAGTTGAAGGAATATACTGTCTGAATCTCTTCTCTAAGTTTTTGTGCCAAGCAGTAGGAGAAATGCCTGATGCAATTATAATGATGGGGTTGGCCTCACATAGAGGGACAATAGTCATATAGATCAGGACTCCTCAGTGCCCAGCCTTGGACCCATACCCTGCAGCCTGTTAGGAGCCTGGCCTCATGGCAGAAGATGAACAGCAGACAAGCAAATGAAGCTTCATCTGCTGCTCCCCATGGTGCCCATTGCTCCCACTACCAGCTGAACCATACTCTGCCCCACCTACGTGGAAAAATTGTCTTCCATGAAACCAATCCCCGGTGCCAAAAAGGTTGGCGACTGCTGGTTTAGATGATGTTGTTCTTTGGAATATTGAAGTGGAATTTTGTTCTTTGGTGTTCCATTGTTCATTCTGAATAGATGGCAATGCAGGTGTTTCTTAACTTTGTTCATTAATCACCTGATACAGATCCGAACGCAATTGTGAGAATTTGTTTTCAAGGTAAGTAACATAAACAAATACAGTTAACCTCTTACCCATGAACATGGTGGGAATGTGTACATTCACACAGTATAAAGTAAGAAACTGCTCCACCAATTTACAGGGAAACCATTTAGTTGGAGAAAAGTCTGATTTCTGGAGTCAGAAACTCAGGTATTTGAATTTCACTAAAACTTCTTCCCAGCTGTGTGAAATTGACTAAGTTCTCTGAGCATCTTCATTGTTTTCTTGGGAGAAATGATGAAGAAATGTCTATAAAAAGAAGTCTGGTTGATCATAGTTATTCAATCAACATGACTCCTCTTCCATTACACTATGATCTTGTTAGGGTGACAATTCCATCTTCACTCTTGTGACCCCTCAAACTTACCACGCTTCCTGAAACATTCCATAAATGTTTACTGAATGATGAGAGAATGTTAAAATATGACAGTTGCAGTCATATCAGAGATTCAAGTTAAAAACTAAAACAAGCCAATAATGATAGTCCACAACTTAGAACACCTTGTTTGGCCCAGTTGTGATAATGAAGATAAAGCTGTTTTGAGAAACCTGTTGAACAACTGACAGTGAAGCTTTGAAACTTCTGGCAGAGATGCTAAGCAGTGTGATCTATGAAGCTGATCTTTAAAAATAGTGGTTTTATAATAAATGTAGCAATGGAGAAGATGGGGGTTCAATACTGGGTCAGGAAGATCCCCTGGAAAAGGAAACAGCACTCTGATATTCTTGTCTGGGAAAATCTCATGGGCAGAGGAGCCTGGAGCGCTATCGTCTATGGGACTGCGAAAAAAGTAGAACATGACAGAACAACTAAACATGTTTCTTAAAATGAAATTAAATCTCCTAAAGAATAAACCAGAGAAACATAAAAATGTCTTACGTTTCTGTATGTCGCCATCATTTAAAAAAAGAAAAGCAGAAGATTTCACCGTTAGTTACCTCGTGAGCAAGTGTCTGCACAGGTAACATCCACAAACACTGAAAACATTTGCCTACTCAACATTTTGCCTTTCTGCTGCTGCTGCTGCTAAGTCGCTTCAGTTGTGTCCGACTCTGTGTGACGCCATAGACGGCAGCCCACCAGGCTCCACCATCCCTGGGATTCTCCAGGCAAGAACACTGGAATGGGTTGCCATTTCCTTCTCCAATGCATGAAAGTGAAAAGTGGTAGTGAAGTTGTTCAGTCGTGTCTGACTCAGCGACTCCACGGACTGCAGGTTACCAGACTCCTCCGTCCATGGGATTTTCAAGGCAAGAGTATGGGAGTGGGGTGCCATTGCCTTCTCCTTTTGCCTTTCTAGAGATACTAATTCCCACTTTGAGAAGAGGTATATTAAAAAGAACTTTCTTTCTCAACTTTATTTTTAAATGTGAGTATTTTTGTACTTGTGAATTTCCACATCTCCTAAAAATGGTTTAAGATTTCCAAATGTACTTCAATAGTATTCATTTAAACAGTATTTTCTGGTTCTTTCCCCACCAGTTAGGTATCCTTTTATTTCATTAAAAATGCCTTAACTGCACTTAAAAAAATAGTGAACTTTTACCATTTGACTAAGGTGAATTCTGTAGATATAAAAGACACAGAAAAGATACACTGATTGTCATCATCCACAAAAACAATCAGACCAAACAATCAGATCAGCCACTATGTAATTCAACAAGTAAACCAAATATGTTTGGTATCCAAATTAACTGAACACTCATATAGGAAATTAAATAATTAAAAACATACATTTTTCATTTTATTAGTAGATAATTCTTAGTAAATCCTGGAGTTGCCTACTATATCATTTGAGTTATTCCCTGTAAATAAATCACAAAAGTGAATTAAACTTCTGAAAAATTTACAGAAATAATTGATTAAGGTCTGAACCAGCACCTTTCATTCTAGCTAGATTTCTGTTTCACGGAATACCTTAAAGTTCCCAGAGCAAAAGTTGGGATACAGACACATCTCATGTACAAATAATAAGATTTGTTGACAGGCTTTCCACATCTCCCAGCTGGATTTTTAACCCCTTAAGGAATAGATCAAAATCCTATTCATATCTGCAAGCATGCTACCTACAGTACATCTGGACTTAGATGCTTAACAGATGTAAATGACAAACATAACATAATTCATGCTACTGTTTCCTATCATTCATTAGATCTTGAACCAACATCTAAGATAAATCTGATAGAGACATTAGTATCCTTTATGCATATTCATTGACTGTGGTCTTGAGAAAGGACTTGGGCTCTGGCTTTCTGCCTCCATATACCCACAAAATCTCACCAGTTACATTGAGGCAGCAGGAGTGGGTCATGACTCATATTGATCCGTCTGAGATTCAAGTTGAGTTTACATATTGCTAAACAGAAGATTTGGCTTCCCTGGTGGCTCAGATGGTAAAGAATCTGCTTGCAATGTGGAAGACCTGGGTTTGATCCCTGGGTTGGGAAGACCCCTGGAGGAGGACATGGCAACCCACTCCAGTATTCTGGCCTGGAGAATCCCATGGACAGAGGAGCCTGGTGGGCTACAATCGAAGGTATCACAAAAAGTCAGACTCGACTGAGCAACGAAGCACAAACAGAAGGTACATTCTGATGTACAGATGTGTCAGCTGCATGTATGAGCGTCCCTGGTTTTGCCATGATTTTTTTTTTCATATAGGGAAAACCTTAGAGGCTTCAGATCTTTGTATTGAAAGTCCAGAGACATGTTTATCTCAATTTCTCAATCTTCCTGTCCCAAACAAACAAAAACTTTCTCTTCATTCCTGGAGTCTACTGAAGAATCCTGTCTGTGAACAGATGTAAAATGCTGCATCATGAAGGTTAAGTCCAGATTCTATCATCCACATTTTTCCTATAGCTTATATTCCTCCTTGTGTGAAGGAATATTATTTATTATGAAAGAAAAAAAAAACAATGAATGAGCCTGATCGATGCTGATTCTCTACCCTTACTGTCTTTTTGCCTTTGATTACTAATTGTAAATCATTCCCAGTTTTCATTGTTACCAGAAGAAATATCATCAAATATACTTTGCCAAATTTTTGTTGTTTGTTTTTCTCTATTACTTATTGAACTACCATAGTTCATAAAGCCCATTATGAGTACTGGACTGAAGGTGAGTTTCTAGCAAAACTACAAGGAACTCAGGTGCAAAATGATCCTCCATTTTATTGTTTTTCCAACTGAAATAGAGCAGAAAATGAATACAATCAATCTGTGGGAAGCCAATTCCTATTGAACTTGGGAAAGTCAAGTTGAAGGAAGTTAAAGATAAGAGCTGGGGAAGGTTTTGAAAAAGCAGAGAGGAATGAAAGAGAGATGCCACTGGGAAAAACAACTCTTAATGGGGAAAGACAAATTGCAAAAAACGAACCTCAAGGAAACATAAAGGAACACACTGAAGAAAGGAGAAAGAGTAGGAGGGGACAAAAGCTTCACCGAATAATTGACAACTATAAAAGAGAGAAGCAGAGAATGGGGAAGCAAATGCAGTATTTCAAACGATGGCACCTCTTGATTATTGCTGGGAAAAATAAGCACAAAACAGATGAAGTCTCATTCTGTTTGTATAAGAACTATATCATATGATGATATTCCAGAGCTGGCTTCATATATGAACGTGAGTTTGTCACTATCTTGCTCCCAATAAGAGAAACTATCCTCTGCTCTCAAGTAGAAAAGAGACAGAGGGGGCTGGGACACCATACCCAATGGAATCCCCGAAGGCGAAGTCAGAGGTCCGTGGGAAGTAAATGACCCTGACATGCTGCATGGAGGAAGTCCTCTTTCTAACTCTCCCTTCAAAACCCAGAATCTCTGCATCATTCTGAAGACTGTCATCTGATTTATCCCCTCAGAATTAGCAAAAGTCAGTCAGGTCTTTGCTGATAAAGATGAGGAGAAAAGCTTTCAAATGAAAATAATCACTCTTTGTTTGCATGTGCAAAATGAATATTTCTGTAAAACTTTCAGTTGTTACCCCAATTGTATATTTTTCTCTTTGAGTGTGTTTGTGGTTGTCTTCATGTCTACAGCAATCTGTAGCTATTATAACAACTTCATTGCTTTAACTAACTCCATCCATTCTGTAGTCTTGCAGTTAAATGGAGAATATTGACTCTGTTTTTCTCTTCATATTTTTACATTTTCATTTTGTGTTTTCAGATTTCTCTTGGCCAGAAACTTGTTCACAACTGTAATTTGCTTTTATAAATATGGTTGGTGGTAAATCAATCTCTAAAATGTTTTCTAAGTTATTTACATTTTNGACTCTGTTTTTCCCTTCATATTTTTACATTTTCATTTTGTGTTTTCAGATTTCTCTTGGCCAGAAACTTGTTCACAACTGTAATTTGCTTTTATAAATATGGTTGGTGGTAAATCAATCTCTAAAATGTTTTATAAGTTATTTACATTTTAATTAGTTTAAAATGCTTACATATGAAGATATATATTTAGATTTGGTTTTCCCAAATGGTTTAATCAAATAAACTGCTCAAGGTTTGAGACAAAGACTGTATCCTGCATGATTTCCTGAAGACAGGATTAGTGTAGGATAAGAGTGTAATACTTTAGTATGACCCTGGAGCAACTCGGAAGGCCTCCAAGCCCATAGGTCAATTCCACGAGTGAGAAGCAATGATATCTTTGGTTCTCTGAGATTTGAGAGCGGTTAGGTCTCCTAGTCAAACTTCAGAAATTTCATTGGATAAAGACTTACAACCTTTGTGGGGCTTTCTTGATTGAACTTGCTCAGTTTCTTCTCATTTTTGTATGTTAGTGGTCTATGCTAAATGATTCCATTGTTCATTCTAGATGAGAAGTTTGTCTTCCACAAAATGCATGAAAAGAATTCCATGTTTGTTGCTTTTATGCCTACTGGTCTGACCATGTATCCTTGTATCCTTATAGTTCCTGTGTGCAGTTGCACTGGTGTTTTTCTCCAAATCATATCTTTGTGCTAAGGAAGGCATATGACCCCTTGTTCCACAGTTGTAATCCTGTAGTCTCTTAATGAATAGACCTTTTCTCCCAATTATACCTTATATTATCTGGAATATAATTTAATTCACTTCAAAATTTCTGGGACTATTGCACAGTGTTAAAGAGAAGGCACTTAGAACATATTCCAAAGGTGAATTGGGCAAACCTTACTAGTTTCTACTATGCTAATAAAGTCTTGGTACAGAGAGTGTGTTTTTTTTTATCTTTTAAGTTTAGCATATCAGACCTAATATCTTAGGAACATGTATTCATTTAAAATCAAAACATAATCCAAGAGAACAGTTTTGATTCATAATGGTTTTATTGAAAGAGGTAAAGGAAAGAGTGTAGCAATTAAAGCAGAATACTTTTGTTCTTCAAGTTCAATGCTAAATTAGTAATTATTATTAATCTTCCAACTTTCCTCCACATCATAATGTTTCCCATGTGGAATAGCTTTGCCTATTGTTAGAATTCCATCAAAGTTGAAAAACCTAGACCTTCTTTGCTGTTTCTTTCCATAGGCATTGTCAGAAGTACAAGTTAAGTATAGAGTATATGAAGAGAAAAAAACTATATCTTTGAGGAAAAAGTGATTCCTTCCAAAAAAGCTATGCCCCACCATTAAAGAAATTGTCTACTTTCCCAAAACTCCTGTTAAGATAAATCAATTATATCCAAATGCAAAGGTGGCTCACTCACCCTTTGCTCATAATCTATTCATAAATGAACAGAGGAGATCTGGTCAACCCTAATCATTTATTGCTGTTTTCCTATCATTGCCTTTACCATGAGACTTGCTCTTGTAATTTTGTGATAATTTAAAAACAAGTGAATTATTTTCTTTGAAAAGTAACTCAGGAAAAAGTAATTCTTCCTGTGAGTCCCTATAGTTTATGTTATGTATCTTTTATCTTTACACAATTACAGTTGGCCCTTGAACAATGTGAAAGTTAGGGACACCTTCCCTCCATGCACTTGAAAACCCACATATAACATTAAAGTTATGTAGGAGAGGTTCTGCACCCCTGGATTCAGTGGTGTGTGTGTGTGTGTGTGTGTGTGTGTGTGTTAGTTGCTCAGTTGTGTCTGACTCTTTGCCACCCTATGGAGTGTAGCCTGTCAGGCTCCTCTGTCCATAGAATTCTCCAGGCAAGAATACTGGAGTGGGTAGCCATTCACTTCTCCAGGGGATCTTCATGACTCAGGGATCAAACCCGGGTCTTCTGCACTGCAGGCAGATTCTTTACCATCTGAGCCACCAGGGGAGCCTGCCTGAGCATTGTAATACTTAATATGTGTTTATTGAAAAATATCTGTGAATAAGTGGGCCACATTGTTCAAAGGTCAACTTGTTTAAAAGTCTTTCAAACTCACTAGATGTAATCTTCTAAGAGCAGGGAGTATCTCCTCCATGTGGCGCATGGCTACAGTAGCTCTGTGCTACCCAGTTACATATGCTCCATGTAGGGATACATGGAGGCTGGGAATCTAACGAACTTCCCTTCGTTAAATTTGAGGTTAAGGTTTACTTTAGTAAAATGACATGTTTTGAGTTTGTTAGATTGTACATATATTGTTTGTTCATTTATCATTTTTTCACTCATTTATAAAAAAGTATTGACAGAGCTCTCACACAACTTTCTAAATCTTGGGAATATTGAGAAGTGAGTAAGAGGGACATGGAGATTAATTATAGTGGAAATGATAGAAAAGTAAAAAATATAAAAATTACCAATGAAAGATAATAAATATCGAAGTGTGATAGCATGATCTCATATATAGAAATATAAAGAGAGCACCGATAGCTGTCTGCTTCACACCAACAAGTCAGGAGAGACTTCTCTGATAAGGTGACATTTGAACTAAGCTGTGAAAAACAAGAGGAACCAGCTGTGCAAAGATCAGGAGCAAAGTGTTCTTGAGAAAATAAATTAAAACTACCTATTTACCCACCACTTGGCAATTATCATGATTAACATTTTGATATATATCCTTTATTCATGCTGGTGAGTTCCTGTTTCTGTGTGTCTGTAGGTATAAATGGGTTTTACTGTGCAGTTATATTTGCTCTATTCTTTCAGCAATATATTGTGAATATTTTACCCCATTAAAAATATTCCTATAATCTACATTTTAATGACAGCATAGAATCCCATTGAATGCAAGTAATATTATGTAACTGCCTTCCCCCATTATTCCCACTTTTATAGTGTATCCATTCTTTTAATACCTTGATTTTTATCTTTGCCCAGTGAGGGCCTCTGAGAGAGAGTATAGTGAAATAATGAACAGCACAGCCTACAATATCAGCCTGCCTGAGTTTTGACCTGGCTCTGCCATTTACCAGCCATATGAACTTGGGCAAGTTACATAACCTGTGACTTCCTGTAAAATAAGCATCATAATAGCACCTTCCTCATAATGTCAGATAGAGACAGTTTTTTTGAGATAATAGTCAAATATTGTACAGAGAACTGCTTGGCACCACTTAGCATCTCACTCTCTGTGAGCCACCATTTTTAGATTCTGGGGACCTGGGTAGAGAATGAGATATACTATATTAGCTACCATTCTAATTGTGAGAGAAGTCTGTGATCCATTCAAGAAGAAAAAAAAGAATTGCAAGTAAGTTTACCGGAGGTCAAAATTGTGTCAAACTGACTGAATGTATAGATTTTCATGACCCATGAAGTTTGTGGTTGCATTTCCTAGGAAGGTGCAAACAGTTGCAGATTTGTTGCTGGGCCCAATATTTGTACATTGATAAAGTACTCATCGTTTATCTTTTATTCACTGAGGTCTCAGTGTGAAGCAAGAGTATAAGATTTCAGTTTGTAGCTTGAGGTCTTCCAGTAAGCCACTATTACTCTGTCTGCAGAAATGCCAGGTCATGCAAGTCATAAGAAAAGTACGCACAAATGAAATGTGATTGGGATTTAAAAAAATCGAAGATGTTGTGACCTTTGCAACTCTCGGCCACCACATTGCCCTTAGCCTGAGTGTTCTGAAGCTTAGGTTCCCGTAATGGGCTTCATGAAATTTGTCATCCACCTTAACTTGTTGATATTCTATAATCGGAATGTCAGTTGATGAGCATACAATTGAAATAAAAGAAGTTTCCAAGAATACCTAAATTGTTCCCAATCTCAAGTTATAATGATAGCCTGATACATCCATTACATTGAATTCATTTCTTACTTAGATCTAAGGAAGTCTTAAAAAGGTCTGTAATGTTCTTATAACCCCTAAGTCCAAATTAATACTTTACATGTGTGTACATTTGGGGTTTTTCTCAGGAGAGGTTAAATAACATTAGTCATATTTTCAAATATATCTAGGAACCAAAACTGGTAATGGCCACTCATTTAGCTTGTTGGACTGCTCCAGAAGTGCAGCCAAGCTCCTGTGAACCTTGCTTTTGGGATTGCCCTTATATTGGGTGCCCAGAAATGTGTGTTCCTGACCTATACTGCAAATAAAGAGATATTGGTTTCCTTGAACTTCTTTCTCCCAGAGCTGGATATCTACACATTTGTTGCTAGAACTCCCTAATTGCACATATTTTCTTGTGCTTCTTTTCTTTTTCTGTTTGTTTTTACTTCTACTGACCACAGTGAAGAACCCACTTAGATTAAGATTTTGTATTTTTAGTGATTTGGGCAACATTTAATATACTTTATTCAGGCATGATTTTATTTCTTACTCCATAAAACAGTCCAAACCCCTGTCATTACCCTGGCTGAATTAATTTCTTCATTTGGGCTACCAGGAAATTTTGTACTTCTATTGGACACATCCTACTTGAAAATTTCCTAGGATCCCCATAAAATCATGAACTCTTTAAGAAAGATTATTTATTTTTATCTCTCCATCATCAGCACCTAAATTCATGCCTGAACAAGTGTATATTATCTGAGTGGCCATATAAGATTATTACTCTCAAGGTGTCCTTAACAATATTGCATGAACATTATATGGCCTCTTCTTTGTGAAAGTAAACTAAAAAAAAATGTCTTCTTAGCCATAGCAACTGATGTAAATGACTGTGTATCTATCCATTTTTTGTGCTGACTGCCCATGGAAATATTTAAGATACCCTTGTCATTAGTTTGCAGAAACAATGGCATATATTTTGTGTACTAACCTCAACATTAGTTTAATTTTGTATTTCTTATTATCCATTCCCCTTTGCTTTGATTTCCTTGTCTCTCTTAATAAATGTTACTAGCATGCATAGATAAGCCATTTTAAATCAGCTTGGTATAAAGAAGGTATAAGGTAGGGTATAAAAATATATATATGAATACATACATGTATGTAGTCTGTAATAATTCCTATTCCCAGCCATTTCTCCACAATTCTCAATCTTATACATGTTTGATGGAATCTATTGAATAGTTTCTAGAAGGTTGACTTGAGGTCCTGGTCCAGGACCTGGTCCAGGACCTTTTCTTTCCCCAAGAAAACATAACTTTTTGTAATCCAAGCCCAGATTTTGACAAAATTTAACTTTACAAAGAAATGAAATGGGAAATGGCATTTTATAATGCCAGGATACAGTGCTATATATCCATTACCAAACATTCCTGCTGTACAAGTTAGTGGTTCTTGGACCAGCAGAGAGACAGCCCATCCAGACTTACTAAAATTGAATCTGCACTTTAAGAAATCCCCAGGATATTTGTACACACATAAAAAATTTGAAAAGTACTGATCTGCATGATCTTATGGATAAAAATACAAACTTTATAACTGAGATGGAGCAGAAGTTTAGTACAATGTAAAAAATAAAAACTAACTTGGACTTAGATGTGTATTTGAGTCCCAGTTCTGTTTNAAAAAATTTGAAAAGTACTGATCTGCATGATCTTATGGATAAAAATACAAACTTTATAACTGAGATGGAGCAGAAGTTTAGTACAATGTAAAAAATAAAAACTAACTTGGACTTAGATGTGTATTTGAGTCCCAGTTCTGTTTCTTGTTTTCATTTAAGGAACTCAATTAGTATTTACCTCTTATTTACTTTTTTTTTTTTTTTTTTGTCAAGCACATGGTGGGATGACGAGGATACAAGGATGAATGAGATGGAACCTCTGGTTTCATGGAGCTAAGTCTGTAATCCTGAGCATATCTGCGAAAAGATGGTGGATTAAACAAACCTCCAATTTCACTCTCCCCCAGACTCTACTAAACCTGCTGTAAAGGAATTTTTGTTTGTCTCTAAAGATCAACATACGAGTGAGATGGAAAGAATGAGATAGGAGAGGACAGCAAATGCAATTCTGAAAGCTGTAAAGGAGATGGATGAGTGAAGCTGATTTC
The DNA here is from genome assembly GCA_006410875.1 of Neotragus pygmaeus. Classification (NCBI taxonomy): domain Eukaryota; kingdom Metazoa; phylum Chordata; class Mammalia; order Artiodactyla; family Bovidae; genus Neotragus; species Neotragus pygmaeus. The sequence goes on along the minus strand of SJYV01009037.1, from coordinate 349,592 downwards.
ATTTCAGTTCAGTCACTCAGTCATGTCCAACTCTTTGCAACCCCATGAACTGCAGCACGCCAGGCTTTCCTGTCCATCACCAACTCTGGAGTTTACCCAAACTCATGTCCATTGAGTCGGTGATGCCATCTAACTATCTCATCCTCTGTTGGCCCTTTCTGCTCCTGCCTTCAATCTTGCCCAGCATCAGGTGAGTCAGTTCTTCGCATCAGGTGGCCAAAGTATTGGAGTTTCAGCTGCAGCATCAGTCCTTCTGATGAATATTCAGGACTGATTTCCTTTAGGATGGACTGATTGTATCTCTTTGCTGCCCAAAGCACTCTCAAGAGTTTTTCTAACACCATAGTTGAAAAGCATCAATTCTTCGGTGTTCAGCTTTCTTTATAGTCCAACTCTCACATCCATACATGAATGCTGGGAAACCACAGATTTGACTAGATGGACCTTTGTTGGCAAAGTAATGTCTCTGCTTTTTAACATGCTGTCTAAGGCGCTTGCTCCTTATAAGAAAAGTTATGACCATCCTAGACAGGGAGGAGAAGGGGACGACAGAGAATAAGATAGTTGGATGCCATCACCTACTTGATGGCCATGAGTTTGAGTAAGCTCCAGGAGTTGGTGATGGACAGGGAAGCCTGGTGTGCTGCAGTCCATGGAGTTGCAAAGAGTCGGACATGACTGAGTAACTGANTTCCTGCACACCCTGTATGTGCCCCCAGCTGGCACTCACCCCACCATGCACCATGCAGGCGTCCCCCCACCACAACACAGGTCCCCCCCGGCCCCCAGCACGTCCTCACCACGTGCTCCTGTGTCCACAGAGGCCATGTGGATGGTCTGCTTCCCCAGGAGCTGCAGCGGGATGTTCCCAGGCCGGGGGAGTGTGGGACAGAAGGGAGGGTGGGCAGACTGGGCGCTGGGGTTAAGAGCACCTCCCAGATTCAAAAGTACGAGGCGGCTGACATCTGCCCCTCAGGCTTGCCTTAGTGCTGCTTTTGTTTGCGTGTTTATTTTTGCTTTTGTTTGTTTGTCTGTATTTTTGAATCTCCACCCCATTAAAGTATGTCATTAGAACAGCCAGGGCTCCCTCTCACTGGTTCTGAGTGTGCATTCCAGCCAACATTTCTACTCTAATTAGCTTCATCTTGTAATTCTTCCCAGACAGGAGCATCCTCCAGGCCCACCCTTGAAACACTGAGGTCAAATAACAAGCGGTTTCTTTCCTTTTCCTGAGCCCCAGACCGTGAGTGTGCTGAGTGCTGTAGATCCAGAAAGCTGCTTCCAAGCTCTGGGGTGGGGTCAGAGACCTGCCCCCAGGAATGACCCTGTGTGCTCCCGTGTCGGGGGACACCGTCTGGCCCTTCTGTAGCTCATTTCCTCAGGACTTAGAGACAGGCTCTCCAGTGTTTACAGAAACTTCAAAGGCTTAACAATGATAGTTAAGCTTATTTCAGTGATTCCTGTGTGTTAGGTACTGTTCTCGGAGAAGGCAATGGCATCCCACTCCAGTACTCTTGCCTGGAAACTCCCACGGATGGAGGAGCCTGGTGGNATACAGCCTTGACATACTCCTTTCCCTATTTGGAACCAGTCTGTTGTTCCATGTCCAGTTCTAACTCTTGTTTCCTGGTCTACATACAGTTTTCTCAGGAGGCAGGTCAGGTGGTTTGGTATTCCCATATCTATATGAATTTTCCACAGTTTGTTGTGATGAAACTGATTTAGCAGACATGAAAATGCTGAAGCCTAAGCCAGTAACAAGGAAACGTGAGAAACAAGCCAAGTCTTCTTACAGACTGTTCAGGAATTGGCAGCACCATATACCACTGAAAGTAGGGGAAAGATTAAGGTTGAAGTGAAGGAGCAACTGAAATAAGAAAACGTGTTTTAGTGATGTGAAAAGTGACTTAAATCCCTAGATCCCTTCCTCTCTGCATGCCTCTGGCTGACTCTCCTTGACTAAACTAAGCAAAATAATTTGACTTAATTCTCTGGAGAAATTAAAACAGGGTCTTTGTACTAGGGGTTACCAAATACATCTGAGGGTCAGATACATAATATTTGCATATTAAATAGCAAGACCCCAAACTTAGACCTCATTTTCCACTGATACTCCAGTTTATTTACAGCAAGATTTTATCCTCTAGTCAGAATACTGTGCAACTCTTTCCTGGGGACTATAACTAAAGTACAAGGAAAGATCTAAGAAAAGGAGGGGGCATCATAAAATAAATATCTGTGAGTCCATCCTGACATAAATAACTGATTGAATAAATAAATAATTGTGGGAAGAGACAAATCTCCTGTGCAGAAGTACTCTAAAATGATGTATGTAGATTCTGTGCCTTCAAGAGGTAAAGAATAACTCCCCACTCCTTAAGTACGGGCTGCTCATAATGACTTCCTTCCAAAGAGGAAACTATAGGAAGTGAAAAGAAAACAAGTAATTGTACAGTGGATAAACCTGACATACACTGCTCCGGCCAGGTGATCAAGGTCAGTGTCAACAGTGACAAGTCATTTTGACAGTATGGACCCTTCTTAATATTCAGTTACAAAAATGGCTTTCTACCGCCATAGTTTCCTCCTCATAATTTACAGCTCCAGGATAATCAGGAGAAAAACATCTGACAAATTCCAGTAGAGAGACATTCTGTAAAATACCTAATATTCCTCAAAATTAGCAAAGACATTAAAACCCAAGAAAGTCTGGGAAAATTTCACAGCCAAGTGGAGCCTAAAGAGAAATGACAACTAATGTGGTCTCCTGCATGTGATCTAGAAGATGAAAGGATAGTTGGCAAATCTAAGAAACTGTGAATAATGTATGGACTTTGGTTAATAATAATAATGATGTATCAATATTGTCCCATTAATTGTGACAAATATATCATACTAATGTAATATGTTAATAATGAGAAATATTACTATGGAGTTTATGGCAAGTCTATACTGACTTTGTAATTTTTCTGTACATGTACTGCTAAAATATAAACTTATTTTTTAAATAATGGCCAAATAAATAATTATTNGACACGACTGAGCGACTGAACTGAACTGAACACAGTCAAAGCCTTTGGCATAGTCAATAAAGCAGAAGTAAATGTTTTTCTGGAACTCTCTTGCTTTTTTAATGATCAAACAGATGTTGGTATCACTGCTGCTGCTGCTGCTAAATCACATCAATCGTGTTCGACTCTGCAACCCTATAGACGGCAGCCCACCAGGCTCCCATCTCTGGCATTCTCCAGGCAAGAATACTGGAGTGGGTTGCCATTTACCTCTCCAGTACATGAAAGTGAAAAGTGAAAGTGTAGTCGCTAGCTGAGGCCAAAGATTTTTCCCCAGTTAAACTGAGGAATATCTCTTCGTTAGCAAAGAGCCTTATAAATGCTGTCAAAGTGCTAACTATCCTGCTCCTAGTCCACCTTTCAAAATTCCTCTAGAAAAGAAATGGCTCATCTAGATCTATGCCTGCTGATGTTCAAGCACTTTTCCTGCCCTTTTTCTAACGTGGAATCTACTCTGAAAGTACCTGGGCCACCCAGGTAACAGCTCTTCTATAGCTAAGCTCCCACTATGGCCATAAGTAATGTTTTATGAGGATGGCAAGTACAAGAGTGTTTGTTATGTCAAGCATCATTCTGGCCTGTAGTATATTCTTTATAGCTTTTCATCTTTTGCTGAAAAAGAATGGGATAGCTAGCTTTGAAGTCTTTTGGGGGAGATTTTGGCCTGATCTCACACCCTGCCTTCTGGAGAGGTAGGATGAAGAAGCTTGATACTGCAGAGTAACACAACAGAATTAATTGTGTTTTCCCATTTTAGAAGTGATTTCAGTACTAGACTTTTGCATGGTCTGCAAAGGACTGTAACAAACTTATTTTATACAGTATCTTTGTCCTGTGCAACCCCGATATGAGACATTCTTTGCTATTTAAAAGTGAAAGATTTAGGACAGTCTAATATAAAAGAAGAGATTAATAATTTATGTAAGATTGCTAATCTCTTCTAATCTTCTTTGTAAAATAATATGAAATTTCCTACATGATGGATGTAAGATTAGATGAGCTCTATGGAAGAACAAAAAATGCAAGTCTGATTTGCTTTTGTTGGCTTGTTGAGTTTTGTTTTTTGTTTTAATGTTGCCTCAGGCAGATTTGCATCAAACATTAGCCTCCCAGAAATACACTTTACTACACAATGGAGAATGTTCTTCACTTATTTGTTGTTTCCGGCTAACAGGCTGAGCTATTTTACATTGAATATGTATCTTTTGATCCNTTTAATGTTGCCTCAGGCAGATTTGCATCAAACGTTAGCCTCCCAGAAATACACTTTACTACACAATGGAGAATGTTCTTCACTTATTTGTTGCTTCGGGCTAACAGGCTGAGCTATTTTACATTGAATATGTATCTTTTGATCCTGCTTTATTTTCCTCTTGCCATTTTGTTGCATCATGATTAGAAGAAATCTGTAGGTGAAAACTGCCAAAGGATTTGAAATGATGAGATTGGACTCATCAACCAGTGCTCACACTGAGTTCTGTGGGGACCAAGAAACCTTGTGTAGAACTCAGGGACTGAGGAAGAAATCAGCTTAGACTTACTTAGAAGAAGTATCTGCTTAATGAACAATACATTCTTTGCCCTCATATGCTCAGATTCTGGCCTCTAATGGTGGATTTTCTAAAGTTCCCGTGTCTTTACTCTCAATCACAGTATCTGTGATGCAGGTGTTTTATACAGAGGTGGAGTGATCCCGGGGACGGGGGAGCCTGGTGGGCTGCCATCTATGGGGTCACACAGAGTCGGACACGACTGAAGTGACTTAGCAGCAGCAGCAGCAGTAGACAGATCCATAGGAAATTAAGTATTTGAAATTACCTTTTATTTTTAGATAGCTTTTTATTAAATACCTGCAAGCTTTTTATGCGTTCAGATCATTTTTGCACTAATATACTTAGAACAGAGAAATTAGGGATTCTGACTTCCNAGACAGATCCATAGGAAATTAAGTATTTGAAATTACCTTTTATTTTTAGATAGCTTTTTATTAAATACCTGCAAGCTTTTTATGCGTTCAGATCATTTTTGCACTAATATACTTAGAACAGAGAAATTAGGGATTCTGACTTCCTTAATTTTATAGTCGAGCAGAGATATAATTTTAATGTGAAGCATCGTGTGACATGGCATTAGATTTTATCCAGGTAGAAGAATGTTCATAAAGATTAAGGGATTCACATTACAATAGAACAAAAGGGAAGGACATATAAATAAGCTGTTTTCTTAGACTGATTCATGTTCTTAATGCAAAGAGTGTGGCAAAATGATGGAAAAAAAGGAAGTGACACAGAAAATATGAAGAAAAATAAATGATTTGTACCGTGCCTATGAGATTACTGTAGTCTGGTCTCAAGACAGGATAATGCTTAAGACAATAGAGACTACTTCACTTCTGAGGAAAGCCATCCACACTGCTATTCCTGAAGTTTGAATAGAAGAGCATATCTTTATGAACTATAGAGTTCCTTTCTTCAACAGAGTTCTTTTAGAAAATAGTGTTTAAGGAACTTTGGGAGATTTTGCCTTGGAGGACAAGAAAGAGCAAGATATAAGAAGCAGTGATATATTATTATCCATTTGACTGAGATAAGTTCAGTTCTAAATCATTTAAAAATTTTTATTAATGCTTACCCCCTCCCATTTTGTTTTTTGGGAAGTTTTGCTTGACTGCTGATTTGGACATGGGATATTGACATCCAGAATGAAAATATGTCTTGGAACAATCAGAGAAAAGAAATGTGGGGCAAAATTTACCACTATTAAACAATGAACATAGTTTTAGATGAATAGCCACCATGCTCCCTATTGACTAGAAGACTGTAGAATGTCTAAATTCAGTGGCCTCCCAGGCAGGATCAGTGAAGAAATTCCAGTCTATGTATCTCTTATTACCCTTCCTGGTTGTCTTCTTGGCCCTATTATTATCTTGAAGGAAACAAACACAAAATTGCTAATTTCACAGTAAAGTATAGTGGGGATACAAAAAATGTTCATGTTCTGTGAGGTCAAATTAACCTATTTCACTAGAGATAAACAATGAGAAAATTGGCTATGGCTCTCTATAAACTCATAGAAATTAGGTTATATTACTGAAGGTAGGTAGTTCTCAGTGAAACATCTGAGTGTGGATTAAATATGTTCATTTGCATGCTTAAATATTAACATTAGGACAGGAGACACCAGCAAGGTAACATCAGGATTCAGATTCATGGGACAAAAGGAGAGACACTTATATTTGAAACCATCTTATGTCTTCAGTATGCAGCTTATTTTCAGAAATTGAGTTGCAAAGTTTCCATATTTTACTATTTTTTTTAAGAATTTTGTATTTATATGTTTATTGTAGTGTAGCAGAGTCCTATTATTGAAAAGATATTATCTTTTTCAGACAAAGAGAGGCAAAGAAAATAGTAGTGGTAGCAGCAAATGAAAGGAATAAGATGGTTTATTTAGAAGATGCAAAAGGGCCTCATCCTGCCTCTGTTCTCCTCTTTTAAAACCATTGCGAACAGTAAGATTCTTCCATGTTCAGGAATGTAACAGGAAGAAGATACCTCTAAGAATGTGAGATGAGAGCAGAGAGATTCTTGGTATATTTATTCATCCATCGAATGACTATTGAGAGTTTTATGTGTCAGGCACTTTGTATGGCAATAGAAATGCAAAGAGGACCTGGTCTTGTTTCACTCTTAAACTTGTCACAAGAAGCAGAACAACAAAGAATTCTAATACTAGCTCAGGCAGGCAAGCAACTAGGGAAACTGGTGAATGCGTCACCAGGGAGGGCACATCTGAGGTGGATTCCAGATAGTCAGTATGAACTTGCCAATTGAATAAGGCTGCAAAACGTACTTTAGATGAAAGGTAAACAAGAGCTAGGAGGAATTAGATTGGCGTCTGATAAAGAATAAGATTTGTAGCAGCTCAGAGGGAATGTAATGTCAAGAGACCAGGCTACAAAGATAGGCTGAACTGACTTACACTAATCTATGTGAACTTTTAAAACAAAAAGATGAAGTGCATTTAAACATGATCAACTTCATGAATGTTCTGTTCTGTATGAGTGATGGATGGTGTAGGGTAAGAGGTACAACACTGGTGGCTAGAACACCAGTAGGAAGTGATGTTGATCACAGATGAAAAGGTCCCAGGCAATAGTGGTGGCAGTGAGGATGGAGAGTAGAGGCTGATCTCAGGTGGAGAAAAATGAGAAAAGAACATTTCATTACAAAAATGACTTGCAGGAGAAGAAGGAAACAAGGATAGCTCTGTGGCTACTAACTACATCATCATAGATGGATTATGATTCTGTGGAACTAAGATTGGGAATTTGGAAGGACAAAGAATGATAGGAGATAATGAATTTCAGTTCAAAATATGCTGAATTTGAGGTGCCTTCAGTTAATCTATGTGGAATAGCTGAATATGCTGTTTTAAATTTCAATCTGATGAAGTGTAATTAAAGCCAAAAAACTGATAAGTATATGAAAACTACTCCATGAAGCCAAGAAACAAGAAAAAATACAATCCTGGATAACAATATATGAAAAGTGTGTGGAGAAAGAGGTGCTGATTGTGCAAAGTGTGAAATAGCAGATTCAGGAAAAGAGTCAAGAAAATGAAAAACAGGCGGTGAATAGTGTTGACAGCTATGATGCGATTAAATAGGACAGATACTTAAATAAATCCGCTGGATTTGGCAATTAGTGGATTAACAACATCACTCTGAAAGTGGTCTTGAGAAAGCCAGATGAAGGTGACATGTTCGTGAAGGAGAGTGGCTATTAATCAAAGTATTATTGACTATTAATATCAACATTATAATTAATATCAAATCAGTCAATATAATTCTGGCCGCTATTCAAGTTAGGTTCCTGAGCACATTTACCGATTTCAACAGATTTCCTGGTGCCATGTCAAAATAGTGATAAATAATCCAGAAGAAATAAAGGAAGTATTTAAAAACAATGCTATATTAGATTAAGCTCTTTCCCTTTCTTTGTCTGTCCTTTTATTTAACAACCATATTTTCCGAGTCACTGTGAGAGAAGATGCCTTTTCTATAATACAGTCAAAGTGCCGCAGGGATTGGGGTGGGGGAGAGGGCAGAAATGGAAATACAGATGCTCTAAGGCTAAAGGATGGTGCTTTTGAATCATAAGGGTCTTTCTAGAGCTCAGAACATGTCCTTCACCTTGTAGCATCTGTGGCTCTCCTTTTAGCTCAGGTTGGCTGTGAAATTTCAGAGTTAAGCTTTTCTGTAAATTTAGTAGCCCAGGAGTGATGGTCTTTGACTTTTTCTCCTTCCCAAGTCCAGACACCAGTTACTTCTCNTTGTGATCCACACAGTCAAAGGCTTTGGCATAGTCAATAAAGCAGAAATAGATGTTTTCCTGGAACTCTCTTGCTTTTTCCATGATCCAGCGGATGTTGGCAATTTGATATCTGGTTCCTCTGCCTTTCCTAAAACCAGCTCGAACATAAGGAAGTTCACAGTTCATGTATTTCTGAAGCCTGGCTTGGAAAATTTTGAGCATTACTTAACTAGCATGTGAGATGAATGCAATTGTGTGGTAGTTTGAACATTCTTTGGCATTGCCTTTCTTTGTGATGGATTGAAAACTGACCTTTTCCAGTCCTGTGGCCACTGCTGAGGTTTCCAAATCTGTGGGCGTATTGAGTGCAGCACTTTCACAGCATCATCTTTCAGGATTTGAAACAGCTCCACTGGAATTCCATCACCTCCACTCGCTTTGTTCGTAGAGATGCTTTCTAAGGCCCACTTGACTTCACATTCCAGGATGTCTGGCTCTAGATGAGTGATCACACCATCGTGATCTGGGTCATGAAGATCTTTTTTGTATAGTTCTTCCGTGTATTCTTGCCACCTCTTCTTAATATCTTCTGCTTCTGTTAGGTCCAGACCATTTCTGTCCTTTATCGAGCCCATCTTTGCATGAAATATTCCCTTGGTATCTCTCATTTTCTTGAAGAGATCTCTAGTCTTTCCCATTCTGTTCTTTCCCTCTATTTCTTTGCACTGATCACTGAAGAAGGCTTTCTTATCTCTACTTGCTATTCTTTGTAACTCTGCATTCAGATGCTTATATCTTTCCTTTTCTCCTTGGTTTTTCACCTCTCTTCTTTACACAGCTATTTGTAAGGCCTTACCAGACAGCCATTTTGCTTTTTTGCATTTCTTTTCTACAGGGATGGTCTTGATCCATGTCTCCTGTACAATGTCACAAACCTCTGTCCATAGTTCATCAGGCATTCTATCTATCAGATCTAGGCCCTTAAATCTATTTCTCGCTTCCACTGCATAATCATAAGGGATTTCATTTAGGTCATACCTGAATGGTNTGGACTCGATGGACATGAGTCTGAGTGAACTCCGAGAGATGGTGATGAACAGGGAGGCCTGGCGTGCTGCAATTCATGGGATCGCAAAGAGTCGGACACGACTGAGTGACTGAACTGAACTGAATGATCACAATATGGAGACATAATAATTGTTTCTGTTTTGCTGAAGAAAAACACTGAAGCTTTTCAGTAAGAATGGACCCATTTAGGGCCAGGCACTGCTCTATAGGTTTCAAACTAATCTTACTTAAACATTACAACTACTCATTGAAGTAGATACCACTGTAGTTTTCATTTCACAGATGAGAAAAACCAGGCATAGCGAGGTAAGCAAGTGTCCCAAGATCACAGAGTGGAGAATGTGATGGAACTAAAATGCAGAGCAGGCAACTGGCTTCTCAGCCTAAACCTGTTTTCTTTCTCACTAAGTAACTGCCTAAAGCTACTATACTACAGAACCCATGGCTTTTCCACCCTACCAGTGACAAGAAAATGGGGAATCTTGAATTATGGTGTGATTAAGGTGATGATGGAGTTTCTAAAGGGACCAGGATTCTTCAAATGAACCAAGAGGAGCTATTTCTAACCATATATAAATATTATTGGGACTGATCCAAACTCCACTTGTGACTGGGATAGAAATCAGTTTTCTCCTGGTCTCAATCTCAAATTTTCTTTTCAAAATTTTTGTCTTCCTTTTTTTCATTTTTTATGTAAATGTAGAGAGACACTGTTGATGTGACAACCAGAGGAACACAAGTTGTTCTAGAACTGACTGTGGGGCTGTACTCAACTCTTAATTTAGTGGTTCTGCTCCTTCTCTGCTTGCCCTTCTCCTCACCTGTACCACCTTCATGGAATACGTATTTATGCTCCTTTAAGAATATGAACCTGAAAATAGAGCAATATATATATATGCATATGTGAGAATGCATTTATGGCTGGACAAGATGCTCCCTAGTGATATAAGAGACAGCATGTCTAGGGAGGGCTTTTTGCTGTTCTGGGGATGGCAGACTGGCCTGGCTTTACTGTTTGCCACTGTGGATTTTCTTTTTTTCTTTTGTTCTCATAGATGATAATCATTCTAATAGATAATAACTCAGTTGCAGAAAGGATGCTTTGTTAGTATGCTGCTGCTGCTGCTGCTGAGTTGCTTCAGTCGTGTCCGACTCTATGTGACCCCATAGACGGCAGCCCACCAGGCTCCCCCACCCCTGGGATTCTCCAGGCAAGAACACTTAGTGCATACAAATAATTAATGCAAATTGAGAATTTAAAGAAAGGCATAATTGACTTTATGTATTTAGTAGATACCATTCTATAAAGAGAGAAAGTTTTTGAATGATTTCTATAAATCATTATTTTCCTTATAGTCATCCCTATATATGACCATTTCCTTTTCATCTACCATATGTTACCATGGGAAAGTATAAGCATAGATATTGTTTTACATCTTATGAAATATTTCCAGGTACATCACATCATTTTATTCCTAGAGCTACTGTAAGACTGCTTCCGAGAGGTCAGGGAAAGTATCATGAACTTCATTTTATTTATGAGAAAACCAAGATACAGAAAGTCTAAATGACTTACCTGTTTTGCAATAGGAAATATACTGAAGGTCAGAACTTAAATCAGTTATTTTCAGGAACTAAACAGTGCATGTCTTTTACCATAATATTCCATCGGTAGTATGCAGATTCCTGAATCACTGTGACCAGCAATAGGTTCACCTGAATCGGATTCCTGTGGTTTACTGCATCTGTATTCTCACCCTTTGGAGCATCCATCACTACTGTGTGTGGATATACATATACGTGTGCAGGGACTTGTGCATAAATGTGTACAGAGGACCTATGGGGGTGGAGATGATCCTATCATATAAATGTTGTCATTGTTCATTGGTGTCATTCAGTGGTTCAATGGTGTCATTGTTAATTGGATTAAAATTCAGGATGAATCAAAGAAAATAAACTGTCATAAATCTAGATCAGTTTCTACCTAAAGAAAATCAAGTTTAATAGAGCGGACATGCACAAGAAAAATAGAATGTGCAGACAGTGGTCAAGCCAGAAGTCAAGACTAGAAAGAAGCAGAGATGGGAGTAAGGCAGCTAGAAAACTGAAACTTCTTGTCACAGGCAAGGGAAGCAGAAGTGACTGAAGGTCAGCAATGAATCACCACAATTCTCTTATTTCTTTCTGAGTTTAATCTTATGTGTGTATATGGTCAGTTGCTCAGTCATGTCCTACTCCTTGTGACCCTGTGGACTCTAACCCACCAGGCTGTTCTGCTCATGGGATTTTTCGGGCAAGAATACTTGAGTGGGTTGCCATTTCCTCCTCCAGGGGATCTGCCTGACCCAAGGATCAAACCCTTGTCTCCTGCATTGCTGGTGGATTCTTTACCCACTGAGAGTTTAATCTTAGAATATGGTAATAAAGCAGAGATGATCCAAAATGTTTAATAATTCAAAATTCTTTAAATTTGGCTTTTAACTAATTTAGTATTTTTAAAAATGTGTTTGCATGTCTGTTGCTAGATTTCATTATACTAATAGGATAAAATCAGACTAATGACTTTTATTTGCATATTTATTTTTATTTATTGGCTGTGCCAGGTCTTATTTGCAGCATTTGGGATCTTTAGCTGGGGCATGTGGAAGTTTTAGTTGCACCATGCAAACTCTTAGTTGCTGCATGTGGGATTTTTAATAATTCCCTAATCAGGGATCATACCCAGGCCCCCTCCATTGGTAGCACAAAATCTTAGCCACTGGACCACCAGGGAAGTCCCAGAGTAATGACTTTTGACACAGGAGAATTTGGGATATTTCTGATATGGCATTGCCTCTGCTTAGAGCATTTCCTAATGCCACGCTGTAATGCTGGGAATGAACCAGATGAATTTCCAGACCAAGTGTCTTTCTTTCTAGTGGGAAATGAGATAATTTTGTTGCTTCATTAAGGGTCTCATTTGTAGAATTAAAGTTATAAAACAAAAGGCATCAAAATAAAGGACTAGCACATTCCTAAAGACTTCCCATCCATATCTTGAATCATTCCACATCTTGTAAAAGAGAAAAACATTACAGATGTGAAAAAAGTAGTAGAAGTTAATTTTTAAAAAATAGTTCTTCTATGAATAAAGGCTAATTATTTCCTTAAAAAGTCAAATTTGCCCTGACTGAGTTGGTTCTCCATTACCTGTCCTAAGTATTACTGATCCATTTAAAAAACAAACACACACACACAAAGGTCAAATGATTTCTCCAGCATTAATTTAGGAAGGAACTAAGTTATAGCTTTCTCTTGTACTATCAGCAATGTACAAGATTACATTGTTGTATAATTAAGACTCTAAAATACAACAACAAAGCAGCGTGATTCCTTAACTATTACCTTATAACCAGAGAATCACTAATCTTCATTGTAGTGTCTCTGTCACAAATGTGACTTATAATTCAAGGGCTTTGCTGGTGGCAATTTAGTGCTTATAAATTTAGGAGTATATGCTTGTGAAAGGCAATGGCACCCCACTCCAGTACTCTTGCCTGGAAAATCCCATGAGCGGAAGAGCCTGGTGGGCTGCAGTCCATGGGGTCGCTAAGAGTCAGACACGACTGAGCGACTTCCCTTTCACTTTTCACTTTCATGCATTGAAGAAGGAAATGGCAACCCACTCCAGTGTTTTTGCCTGGAGAATCTGAGGGACGGGGGAGCCTGGTGGGCTGCTGTCTATGGGGTCGCACAGAGTCAGACCCGACTGAAGCTGCTTGGCAGCAGCAGTAGCAGCTTATGAAAAAAACAGCATTGCACTGTAGGTGTTTGACTTATGCCTCCAAATCTTTAAACCAAGGGGCCAAGGTCTAACTCAACTTCAGCTCTGCCTACATTTCATTTGGGATTTGTCTTTATTGTTAGGGTATCCCTTACATTGTAGGAGATTCAGCCACATCCCCGGCCTCTACCCACCAGATACCAGAAACAGCCTCCTCTTTCCGATTGTGATATTCAAAAAAATGNGCTCTGCCTACATTTCATTTGGGATTTGTCTTTATTGTTAGGGTATCCCTTACATTGTAGGAGATTCAGCCACATCCCCGGCCTCTACCCACCAGATACCAGAAACAGCCTCCTCTTTCCGATTGTGATATTCAAAAAAATGTCTTCAGATATTACCAAATATCATCTGGAAGCACAAACTGCTCCCACTTAAAAACCACTCATCTCAGAAACAAATCTCTCTCACCCATCCAGCTATAATTTCCCCAGTTTGTATAATTAAAAAGTATGAAGGTCGATAACTGGTGTGAAACTAAGTAAAATATAGTTATTTGTTATTGTAGAATAAATACCAAATTATACTCTTCAAAAGTAAAGTCTGGATAAATATAAATACTAACTCGGTCCATTTATAGCAGCCAGTAATGCTTATTAAAAATGAGCTGCATCTAGTAGCAGCTGAACAGGCTTAATATCTTAGATGTGTATCACTTACATCAAGGATGTACTGTCAGTAAATATGTTATTAAGCCATCTATTGGTACAAACCAAATTTAGCATTTCTTTCTGCCTCCAATTATATTCTTTGTTTTGGAAGTATAATCCCCAGACTTGATGCAGTATGAGTAGAATTGTCAATGTACCTATTTGTGTAACTGTGCATAATATACTTGGTGTAAAGTACTTGCAGAGATCCAATGCTTGAGAATTTTTATGGGTGAACTGATTTTTTGTGACAGTTTTATGGATTCAGACATGCTTAACAGAGAAGTTGGAAATATGTTTGCTTGCCTTTCTTTTTATTTTTTTAAAGCTGATTTGAAAAAAAAATGGGTTCATAGTTAAAGTAAGTAATAATGTGAAATTTGTGGGCTCGTGGTTAACGTGGGCAACTCACTAAATGTTTATCTAGTGCTTTATACTTCTTTTCACTGTTTTTAACATGTGATATAGATTATTTAATTCTCAGAAATGATTTTTCTTCATTGATAACAATTTTTTCTCTCTTGATTTCACATTAATTCCATACTCAGTAATTCTCTTTAAATTTTCCCTATGTATCTGAAAATTTTAATTATTAGTTAAGAAAAGTTAAAATAGTTACCATCTATACTGTACCTATTAAAGAAGTAACAAATATTTGATAGTTGATATAATAGCAGTTTGTTAAATTTGGTTTATTTATTCCACATTTTAGCGAGTGCCTACTGTGTACATAGTGGGTTATTCTGTTGGCCCCATGAAGGTTCCATAGGTGACTTCTTGAGGGTCACTCTCATTAATAAGCTTATGAGGAAAGATAAGTACAGATAAATACATTGTGGAGTAATAAGAAGGAGCCAAGTAAAAGGATGGGGTGCTAATCAAGATTTCCTGGAAAGGTGACACTTTTTGTATTATATCCTCATGGCCTCAGCCACCTGCCAGAAATCCCACCCAGAGTGGAGGGTCAGTCCCTGCATTCTCCTCTTGGGATAAACACTTTCTTTACCACGCAGTCCTTTCTAAATCCTGGAATGATTTGTATATCCCAAGCTTTTAAAGGAAACATTCTATTAAATCCAAACAACACATAACACAGATTTGAAAAATGTGTCTCTTTGTTCTTTCCCTGCTTTGGCCAGAGCCGATTTAGAAGATGAAGTGCCTAGGTATTAATTTTTGAACTAGACTGGTACTGAAGCAGCATTCTGGATAGGGGATCATTTGTTGCCATATTACAATGGTATGGCATGAGAACACTCACTCCACAGGCATGGCTGATAGACATTTAAGCCGCTTAACTTCTAGATGTAAGCTCATGATGCTTACTGGCCAATCAGCGCGTGCTGGGACCCAGCGCTCTCTTTAATTGGCATTTCCTCGTTTCCCAGTAGCTAGCTCTGTGACTATCCTATGTGACCGGTTATTTTCATTTAACAAACAAAACTTCTACACTTTTCTGTAGTTGAGACTATTACTTTGACTTTGATCTTCTTTTCTCTTATATGCACTTCTATGGTTTAAAATAGTTGCCACTTTAAATCAAGATTTAAACTTTCTTAATGTTAAATTAACTCTAAAATTGTTATTTTTTTGCTCATTTTTCATTGTGAATGTTTTAGCCTTGTTGTATAAAGATTATTTTCTAGTTTATAAAGTCAACACACTTACTCTGAACCATTAGCTGCATAAAAGAAGAACCCTTCAATATCTGGAGGAGTCTCAATTTCCTTTTTAAAAATGCTACATTGTGCTCTGGTGCGTGGAGTTGGCTAATGATACTGATTAGTGAAAAGTGAGTGTGAATGTATGTGTGTATGTATATATTCTACTGTTCCTTTCACTTATTTGGAAGTAAGGGAGAAATTATGAAAAATAAGTTTGAATGAAACACAATATACAAATAAAATACCATGTAAATCGTCACAGCAGAATTTCCACATAACTTTGTACTGTTTCAGTAGATGCATTTTTATGGGTCTGGCAATTTTGCTGAAATAGTCAATTAATTCTTTAGGTAAGATAGATCTGAATTCTCTCAGAGAATAATTTGGAGTAATGATCTATGTGCTAATTTTAACTTTTCCACAGAAAAAAAATTGCTAAAGTGTCCAAAGGACCCAAAACATTCAACTTAGAAACTCTGCCTTTCACTAATAAGGAAATTTGCCCAGTTCAGTAGTGGATGCCGTAAGGGCTTGGGATGGGAGGAGTGGAATATAGGTAACCATATATCCTCTTTCTGCATATGTGACACTGCTGGTTCATATGATGGGCACATACCAAGGTCTGTTCCATACCATATTAGTGCTTGGAGGTACCTTAATGAATAAGACAAAATGTATATGTATTGTTGTTGTTGTTGTTCAGTCCCTCAGTCCTGTCTGACTCTTTGTGACCCCATGGACTGCAGCACACAAGACTTCTCTGACCTTCACCATCTCCCAGAGTTTGCTCAAACTCATGTCCGTTGAATTGGTGATGCCATCCAACCATCTCATCCTCTGTCATCCCCTTCTCCTCCTGCCTTCAATCTTTCCCAGCTCAGGGTCTTTTCCAGTGAGTCAGCTCTTCGTATCAGATGGCCAAAGTATTGGACTTCCGCTGCAGCATCAGTTCTTCCAATAAATATTCAGGGTTGATTTCCTTTACAATTGACTAGTTTGATCTTCAAAGCATCAGTTCTTTGATGCTCAGCATTTTTTATGGTCCAACTCTCACAACCATATATAACTACTAGAAAAATCATAGCTTTGACTATAAGGGACCTTTGTTGGCAGTGACGTTTCTGCTTTTGAATGCTGTCTAGGTTTATCATAGCTTTTCTTCCAAGAAGCAAGTGTCTTTTAATTTCATGGCTTGGAGTCACCATCTGCAGTGATTTTGGAGCCCAGGAAAATAAAGTCTCTCACTGTTTCCATTGTTTCCCCATCTATTTGCCATGAAGTATAGGACTAGATGCCATAATCTTCAGTTTCTTAATGTTGAGTTTTAAAAGCCAGTTTTTTCGCTCTCCTCTTTCAGTGTCATTAAGAATCTCTTTAGTTCCTCTTTGCTTTCTACCATAAGGGTGGTTTCATCGACGTATCTGAGGTTATTGGTATTTCTCCCTGCAATCTTGATTCTAGCTTCTGCTTCATCCAGCCCAGCATTTTACATGCTGTACTCTGCATATAAGTTAAATAAGCAGGGTAGCAATATACAGCCTTGATGTACTCTTTTCCCAATTTGGAACCAGTTTGTTGTTCCATGTCCAG
>SJYV01009037.1:309087-331164 GCA_006410875.1 Neotragus pygmaeus | reverse complement strand
TTCAAAGCATCAGTTCTTTGATGCTCAGCATTTTTTATGGTCCAACTCTCACAACCATATATAACTACTAGAAAAATCATAGCTTTGACTATAAGGGACCTTTGTTGGCAGTGACGTTTCTGCTTTTGAATGCTGTCTAGGTTTATCATAGCTTTTCTTCCAAGAAGCAAGTGTCTTTTAATTTCATGGCTTGGAGTCACCATCTGCAGTGATTTTGGAGCCCAGGAAAATAAAGTCTCTCACTGTTTCCATTGTTTCCCCATCTATTTGCCATGAAGTATAGGACTAGATGCCATAATCTTCAGTTTCTTAATGTTGAGTTTTAAAAGCCAGTTTTTTCGCTCTCCTCTTTCAGTTTCATTAAGAATCTCTTTAGTTCCTCTTTGCTTTCTACCATAAGGGTGGTTTCATCGACATATCTGAGGTTATTGGTATTTCTCCCTGCAATCTTGATTCTAGCTTCTGCTTCATCCAGCCCAGCATTTTACATGCTGTACTCTGCATATAAGTTAAATAAGCAGGGTAGCAATATACAGCCTTGATGTACTCTTTTCCCAATTTGGAACCAGTTTGTTGTTCCATGTCCAGTTCTAACTGTGGCTTCTTGACCTGCATACAGGTTTCTTAGGAGGCAGGTAAGATTGTCCAGTATTCCCATCTCTTTAAGAATTTTCCACAGTTTATTGTGATCCACACAAAGGATTTAGCATAGTCAATGAGGCAGAAGTAGATGATTTTTCTGGAATTCTCTTGCTATTTCTATGATCCGATGGATGTTGGCAATTTGATCTCTGGCTCCTCTGTCTTTTCTAAATCCAACTTGTATATCTGGAAGTTCTCAGTTCATGTACTGTTAAAGCCTAGCATGAAAAATTTTGAGCATTTCTTTAATAGCATGTGAAATGAGTACAATTGTGTGATAGTTTGAACATTCTTTGGCATTAACCTTCTTTGGGATTGGAATGAAAACTGATCTTTCCCAGTCCTGCGGCCACTGGTGAGTTTTCCAAATGTGCTGGCATAGTGAGTGCAGCACTTTCACAGCATCATCTTTTAGAATTTGAAATAACTCAGCTGGAACCCCATAACCTCCACTAGCTTTGTTTGTAGTGATGTTTCCTAAGGCCCACTTGACTTTGCACTCCAAGATGTCTGGCTCTAGCTGAGTAATTATGCCATCATGGTTATCCAGGTCATTAAGATCTTTTTTGTATAGACAGTGTATTCTTGTCACCTCTTCTTAATATCTTCTGCTTCTGTTAGGTCTATACCATTTCTTTATTTATAGTTTTATATATATATATNAAAGACTAATAGAGTTTTGCCAAGAAAACACACTGATCATAGCAAACACCCTCTTCCAACAACACAAGAGAAGCCTCTACACATGGACATCACCAGATGGTCAACACTGAAATCAGATTGATTATATTCCATGCAGCCAAAGATGGAGAAGCTCTATACTGTCAACAAATAATGTTACTGCCCCTAATATTTAAAACTATTCTTGGACATGAGACAGGAATGGTAGCTTGGAAAATAACTTCACTTTCGCGATAACATCTTAGGTCCTCTAAGGCTTCTTACTGAGCCTAGTCCTATGGAAACAAAATCTCTCCCTAAACTGTCCATTTCATGTATCAAAACTAAAACAAAACAAAACAAAACTGGTTGCGATATGCAAACTTCTCTAGACTTCAAAAATCTCAACTTTATAGATGTTTAAGTGTTTGTTCCCCTCACATTTCTCCTGTATTCCTCCATTTCTCCTGGAAATATATATATATTCCTTTAATTAATATATATTTCCACAATGTGAATGACTTTTCAGCATCTCCAACATTTTCTCTTCTATTCTGGTGATTATTTTTCAGGGAGAAAGTAAGTTTTTTTAAAATCAGTTCATGAGAGTCATTACACAGAAAATAACCTGTGTTGAAATAAATATGCTTCATGGTTCGCTAAACTCAATCTTTAGCCAAATGACATCGCCACACATCTTCCTCATGAGGAACACAGGTGAAAGTTTTGCATCAGCAAATTCACAAATCAGTAATGACCTTTGGGATCACTTGTGATTGGTGAAATTAAATTTTGCATCTGAGAAGTCAGGCGATTCAAATACAAACATTCATTTGAGATACGTAATAAAAGATGGTACCCACTTCTAAAGCCAGATAGTTTGGTTTTTACACCACCTCTTTTACAGATTCTAAACTCAAAGATTGAGAAAAAATATCTTTCACTTAAATAATATAAATAAATTTCTCTGGCATCCTTCCAGTTGATAATGTCCATTTCTCTCCAAATGTTACCTTCCTTCCTATGATTTCCTATTTTTTTCTGTTTATACCAGAGATGGAGACACTTGTGTTAAGGCAATATTTCTCTTTATCTGATCCTTGCATAAGCTGCAAAAAAAGTCAAGAATTTGGTTTATTATACTTTTCAAAATACAGATTCCTGTGAACCACTCCCAGAACAACTGAATTGGAAGGCTTGGGAATGTGGCCAAAATTTACAAGTGTATTATGCTCTGCAGGTGCTTCAGATACATGTGGGAAAACCAAGAACCACTGTTGTGGCAATCTAAGCAATCAATGGGAGGAGTTTCTTGCTGCCTGCCTGTTCATTTTCCTGTGTGACATGGCATCAAATTATATCTAAAACTTTGCAAAGCAGGTACTAGGGCCCTGTCATAGAAAAATTAAAAGTAAAAATAAATCTGTGTACTCATTGAATACAGAGATTAATCTCATCTTCTTGAGCCCTGGGAAAGATGGCTCCAAAAACAAGGTAGTTTTTTAGCTGTAACATTAGGAATCTCCATGTGTATGTGAATACAAAGGACACCCTGTCATGATGTTATTTTTTAAATGTAGATCTTACTTATTAAATGTCTCATTCATTGTACCTTATAACATTTGTCATGTTTTCAATGTATTTATTACATTATTCTTGAGTCTGTTACCCATACTAGAATCATTTACATATTGCATCTTTTGCTTTCTTTTTATGCTATTCTCATTAACATTTTTTTAAAATATTCATTTTATTTCATTAAGCCAATCAGCAATGTTGTCATAATTTCAGGTTAACAGCAAAGGGACTCAACCATACTTATGCATATATCTATTCTCCTCCAAACTCTCCTCCCAACAATATTTTTTAAATGTAAAAGTAAGATACTCATGCTTATCGAGTCAGTGATGCTGTCTAGCCATCTCATCCTCTTGCCCTCTTCTCTTCCTGCTCTCAATCTTTCCCAGCATCAGGGTCTTTTCCAGTGGGTCAGCTCTTTGTATCAGGTGGCCAAAATATTGGAATTTCAGCTTCTGCATCAATCCAGTATTCAGGGTTGATTTCCTGTAGGACTGACTGGCTTGATCTCCTTGCATAATTACCTGAATTAAACCAATATAACTACGGAAAAAGTATGAAAGTTAACTCTTGTGAGAACCTGTGTGTTTTATCCTCACACTAAAAATTTCATATTTCCTGTATCTCATTAATCCAAGCACATCTTATTGGCTTGCAATTGCATGTCTGTAGATGCGCTCTTAATTTAATAATTGAAAATTCAAATGTTGGGATACATTTAATGTTTTCATGAATACTAGTCTAGAACTTATTGTTCCTAAGATTTAAATTCTTGGATGCATTTTACAATTCTATCAAACATTCCTAATTCTGACTAATATCTATTACCCAGAACTCGAAGCAGCCATCCTTTGATCTCTTTTAATTGCTCTCTTCTTTCCTTCTTTCATTGGTTCCTTTGTTCTCCCTTCCCTTTCGTCCCTCTTTCCCTTCCTTAATCAGTATCATGTTGCACTGATTATTTTTTTAAATGGTTTAGCATCACCTACAAAATATTACACAAACTGTTCACCACTGCATTGAAATTCAACTTAGCCTGGAGCTCGATACATCTTTTAAATGTTCTAATGAAATAAAGAATTTGAGACCATCTTTAGTTATATTTGATCTGAGGGATAATGCTGTTGATTATTGAGTCTTACTGATTAACTAGAATTTCATTTGGATTTTACGTGCTGAAGTCTACTAATTATCCTACTCTTCAGCTTAATTTTTCAGACAATAGCCTCTTGATTGGCTGTTAATAGGTCAAGATCAAACTTTAAGGACATCACCAATCACATCAGCAATCAGAGAGCCAGTGTAATGGGAAGAAGTGAAATTTTGGGGCTAAAATATTTGGGAATATTACCTCTTGCAGTTTTAATCTGATAGTTCACCTGCAGGAAGAACTTCAAGTCTTGTCTAAATCAGGCCCACCCACTCATACTTAATTATGATCTCCAAGCTCTGTATATTTATTTGAAGTCCATCTTTTAGATATTATTGGGCTTCCCAGGTGGCGCTAGTGATAAAGAACCTGCCTGCCAGTGCAGGAGATAAATGAGAAGTGGGTTTGATCCCTGAGTTGGGAAGATTTCCTGGAGGAGAGCATGACAACCCACTCCAGTATCCTTGCCTGGAGAATCCCATGGGCAGAGGAGCCTGGTGGGTTACAGTCCATAGAGTGACAACGAGTCGGACACAGCTGAAGCGACTTAGTATGCATGCCTTTTAGTTATTAAAATAAAGCCACTATTTACACCCACATACTTTCTGCTCTAATCTACATTTTGTCTTTCTTAAAGCTGAGAGAAGTAAAAGAAGAAAGAAAAAGTTATTTAGTACCCAGAGCTGAAGTGAAGTGGTGTGAAAGTTGCTCAGTTATGTCTGACTCTTTGCTACCCCAAGGACTACATAGTCCATGGAATTCTCCAGGCCAGAATACTGGAAGCGGTAGCCGTTCCCTTGGTTCACTGTAAAAACCCAGACTCCATGAAGAGAAGAGAGCTACTTGACAACACAGACCAATAAATTTTCAGCTCTATTCAAAGATGCAGTGTATATTCTTGAATCATTATACCGATAAGAATTTTAATAACTTTGGGTCAAGGTTTGATGGTGATTAGGAGGAATTTGGGAGTGGGGATTTATTCTACATTAGATCTGCATCTGCTAATTTAGCTAATCCAGTCTATGCCACAGTTATTTTTATTTGCATTTACATAATATCTGTGTGGTTACTCAGAGATGTGCTAGTTTTTACACAGAATTTTACCTATTAAGATAAGGAAAACTACTATTTCAAGTATTTTCAAATAGTACTATATGCCACAATAAATTATCATCATCTGTGGCATTTATGTTTTCTATACACTACCAAAAAGAACCCTCTCCCCACAAAAGCAAAAAACCCTGTGTACTCTTAAACATTTTAAAGACACTTTTTAAAAAATTCATATACCTAAAAGTCAAGAAAAATGACACATATCTTTTTCAATATTTGTGTATTTTCATCATTTCAGCTTGCTATAAATAGGCAACATATTTTTGGACAATGAGATGATTGAATTTTCTTTAAAGTCTGTCAAAGCCTAGGTCTGCCTCAGTGATGAAGGACACAAAAAATGATAAGACCCTTTTCCTTCTTTTTAGTGAGAAAAACTCTTAGGTAAGTTTGAATATAGTGGGAAAGCAGCCCCAGCCTGTGCCTGGGTCTATCCAAGAAATGTTTCTAAAGGGGTGGGGGACATTCTATAGAAAGACTGGCCTGTAATCTTCATATGTCAAGGTCATGAAAGTCTAAAGAGACAGAAGAAATACTCAGTTTATCATAATATGTTCATTCCCTCAGTTGTGTCTGACTCTTTGTGACCCCATGAACTGCAGCATGCCAGGCTCCCCTGTTCTTAACCATCTATCAGACATTGCTCAAACTCATGTCCGTTGAGTCTGTGATGCCATCCAACAGTCTCATCCTCTGTTACTCCCTTCACCTCCTGCCCTCAGTCTTTCCCAGCATCAGGGTCTTTTTCAGTGAGTTGGCTTTTCAAATCAGGTGGCCAAAGTATTGGAACTTCAGCTTCATCATCAGTCCTTCCAATGAACATTCAGGGTTTCCTTTAGGGTTCACTGATTTAACCTCCTTGCAGTTCAAGCAAGAGACTCTCAAGAGAGTCTTCACCAGCACCACAATTTGAAAGCATCAATTCTTTGGCGCTCAGCCTTCTTTATGGTCCAACTCTCACATCTATATATGACTACTGGAAAAACCATAGCTTTAACTATATGGACCTTTGTCAGCAAAATATTTCTCTGCTTTTTAATATGCTGTCTACGTTTGTCATAGCTTTTCTTCCAAGAATCAAGTGTCTTTTAATTTCATTGCGGCAGTCACTGTCTGCAGTGATTTTGGAGCCCAAGAAAAGAAAATGTCACTGTTTCCATTGGTTCCCCATCTATTTGCCATGAAGTGATGTGTTTGGATGTCACAATCTTCATTTTTTGAATGTTGAGTTTTAAGCCAGTTTTTTCACTCTCTTCTTTTGCCCTCGTCAAGAGGCTTTTAGCTCCTCTTCACTTTCTGCCATTGGAATGGTATCATCTGCATATCTGAGGTTGTTGATAATTCTCCTGGCAGCCTTGATTCCAGCTTGTGATTCATCCAGCCTGGCATAATGTGATACTGGATATAATATACTATCTTATGTTGATCATTTTGCTAGAAAAAACTTTGTTGTGACAGTTGACAAAACTTGAATAGAGTTGCTGTGTGAACAGTATATGGAAGTTCTTTGTATTGATCCTGTAATTTTTCTTCAAATTTGAAATTATTTTAAAAGAAAACTAAAAACAGACACAATAATAGTTAAGGTGGGTATCAGGATTTAATATTGTCCTTGTGCTCATTTATAAGTTGTTAAGGTGGGTATCAGGATTAAATATTAGTGAATAAATTAAAAATTATAAAATCACAATTAAAATTAAATTTTAATAAATAAAAATGTAATCAAAATTATACTGTGTTGAATATTGAATAATCGAAAAAGATTTTAAGCATACACCATTATAAAGAGTTATGAATAAGATATATTACATCAAAAAGTCAGAGGAGAAAATTTATAAGATAATCCCAATAACCAACACAAATACCTATGATATAATTCAAATAACTTATATTATTGATTTTATTTAATACTCACACATATGAACTAAATAGGGTGTCTTTTTTAACATGAGAAAGATAGGTAGCCTCAATAATAATTAATTCAGGAATAAGATGGGGATACCAATGATCATTTTTTAAAATTATTCTGGAAGTTTTAGTTAACACAATTGGACAAAAAATTTAAAAGGTTTAGTTGTGGGAAATAAAAGAAAGAAACTTAACTATAATCTAGCTAAAGTGATTACTAATTTTAGAAAACCCTCATAAACTAACATGACATATTAGTACTAGTATTAGTACTGTATAGTACTAATAGTACTAAAAATATTATTACTATTAGCAGTTTGATAAGTTGTTCAATTATCTGAAGAAACATGTACAATTAATAATTTTTATATTTGGTTATAATAAGTGTTTACAAAATTACTATAAAATGCCTGCTCACAAAGCCTTAATAATATAAAAAGCATTTAAGAATAAATTAAATAAACAGTGTGGAGAACCTGAAAGTAGAAATTGACATCATTTTACTTGGCAGGAAAGAAGTTCTTTTGTCTTTGTTTCATTGGTGTTGCTACTTAATTGTAAAGAAAGTACCTTATTATTTTATTTCATTTTTTTAAACTTTTTATGTTGTATTGGGGATAGCTGATTAACAATGTCATGTTAGTTTCAGGTGAAAAGTGAAGGGGCTGCCATATAAAAATACTTCATTCTTGAATGGCAACACAAATAACGGGAAATGACAATTTTCCCAAAGATAAATATAAATTTTGTACACCTAAAAATTACTTAGGAAAGTTTTTGATTGAAATTATACTTAATTTGTCAAGTTACTTATAAAGAATAAATGGACATAAATAGTCAATACACTTTTTAAAATTGTATTATTGGGACAGGAATTCTGCTCTACTTCTATGTATTAACATATTTTGTAAAGCTATTCTTAAATGACCAAGTAGCTGGATATAAATGAAATGCATAAACACTACAACATTTACCATACACTGCTGCTGCTGCTGCTAAGTCACTTCAGTCGTGTCTGACTCTGTGTGACCCCAGAGACGGCAGCCCACCAGGCTCCCCCGTCCCTGGGATTCTTCAGGCAAGAACACTGGAGTGGGTTGCCATTTCCTTCTCCAATGCATGAAAGTGGAAAGTGAAAAGTGAAAGTGAAGTCACTCAGTCGTGTCTGAGTCAGCGACATCATGGACTGCAGTCTTCCAGGCTCCTCCATCATGGGATTTTTCAGGCAAGAGTACTGGAGTGGGGTGCCATTGCCTTCTCCAATACCATACACTAGATCTAGCTTTTATTTAAAATCATGGAAACAAGTATTATTATTCAACAGATGATTTTGAATAATTAAAGAAAAAGTAAATATTTGTACTTACTGAACAACCACTCATGAAAATTAATACCAGATCCCTTAAAGATTTAAAAGTAGAAAATAAAGGAAAAAGGAAAACTGACACTTTTATATCTCCCTGTTGAGAGTGTAAATTAGTGGAAACTTTACATAGAGGAACATAGAGATGTCTTTCAAATAAAAGAAAAACAAAAAGGACCATCAATAAATATGTATGTAAACAGAGTTGCTGTGTTGTTGTTCAGTCACTAAGCTGTGTCCTACTCTTAGGGACCTCATGGATTACAGCATGCCAGGCTTCCCTGTCCTTCACTGTCTCCTGAAATTTGCTCTGATTCATGTGCGTTTAGTCAATGATGCCATCAAACAGGGTTAAGAAAGCCTTCTTAGCATAAAAACAAGTGAAAAAAAAAGCATAAAGAAAAAAGGAATAAATTTGACTATATATTTATAAATGTCTGAAATTAAGATGAGGGATAGAGTGATTTTAAAACAAAATAGGTAACAGATAAAATCTTAATGTCATCAGTATAAGGATTTCAATAAATAGGAAAAAATCAGTACAGAAAATATGACTAAAATTTAAGGACATAAATTGCCAATTTACAAAAAGGATCATTGAAAATAGAGAACATCTGGAAAATTGTAAAACTGCCATTATAATCAAGAATATATAAAGTAAAACAACAATAAATTATTAGTTTTTCACCTGTAATACTGGGAAAGGGTTAGTGTAGATAGAATGTGGCTAGCCAGAAAAGGCAAGTCAGTAGGAAAACTGATGCTTTTATAGCTCCCTACTGAGAGTGTAAATGAGTAGAAACTTCACCAGAGTAGTGTAGACCTAGAGTAATGTAGTAATGTAGGGCTTTATCCATCACAGTTTTCAACTATATTTGTATCATTTGACCTAATAATTCCACTTCTGAAAATGTGTAAAAAGAAAATCCTCTGAAATGGAAGTACAGATTTTTGTACAAAGTGTTCATCACAGAATTATTTTTCAATGAATTCTGGAAAGCAGCTGAAATATAGCAGAATATGGAATGAGGGAGTAAACTTGAGTCATTTCATAGAAAGAAATGCTATTATAATGGACATTAGAATGCCTAACATTCAAACCTCTTCCCTGTGTTTAGGAATTTCAGTATTGTTGGAATGTAGGCGTTACTACCCAGAGTGAAAGCTGAAATGAAATTGAGATACCGTCAAAACTAGGGCTTAAATACGATATTCAGCCTTGAAACTCCACTGCATTTGCCCCAGGCTCAGAATTATTAGTACAAATTACTGATACAAGAAACTCAAGACCAAAGAGAATCTATTCAGGCAGTTGGTGACATTCATAGTGAGTTTATCTAGTAGTGGCTGTATCTCTGATGTTTTGCTAAGACCTGCATCTAGAACAATGCTGTCAGCGGTGAGAGCTATATCATCTCATGTTCAGATTCAACAGCAGTCATTCTTGCCTCATAAAACTTTTTGGTCATAATTCTGGTTTTACATACTTCCTGGTTGCAATGGCAGGCACAAGGAGGATTAGAGATGCTTTCTCTTTATTCTAATTAAGAACTCTGATTTATGCATCTAAGCAACCATTAGCTATCATGCTTTATAAAACATGATTTATAAGACATTTTATTATGTAATAAACATATTTGCAATGTATGGTTAATTGAAGTGGCATATTACAAAACAGTATAATCCATAACCTTAATTTTATAAACTGGAATAAATATACAGCTTACACCATATGCACTTGTACATTCATTAGAAAAGTAAATACAATGAAATATACCAAAATAGTTTTATATTAATTTTTCAAATATTGATTTTATGGGTAAAGTTGTATTGCTTAGTTTCCAGTTTTATTATATGTACATGTATTATATCTAGAAAATTGTTTATGAATCATCAAAAGAATAAAGTCATGATGATTGAAAGGACAGGCTTTTATAAAATTTTTCAGAGAGCAGAATTTCTTTGTCAACTTCCACCTCCATTTTATTTTCCCTTTTATTTATCATTTCTCCTTCAGTCCTCCTTATTCTCTCACTTAAGTGTTCTGTCTTTTCTATATGGTGGAACCAGTCATAAAATTATTTGTTCTAAAATGATAAGGCTTTAATTTCTTATACTTTCAAAGATATATATTCTTTTTTAAAAAGGTATTATAAAGACAATGCTATGTTGTTGTTCAGTCAACTCAGTCGTGTCTGACTCTTTGCAATCCCATGCCAGGCTTCCCTGTCCTGCACTATCTCCCCAAGTTTGCTCAAACTCATGGCCACTAAGTTGGTGATGTCACCCAATCATCTCATTCTCTGTCTCCTCCTTCTCCTGCCCTCAATCGTTGCCAGCATCAAGGTCTTTCCCAATGAGTCTTTGCATCATCTGGCCAAAATATCGGCACTTCAGTTTCAGCTTCAGTCTTTCCAGTGAATATTCGGGTTGATTTCCTTTAGGATTGACTGGTTTGAACTCTTTGCTGTCCAAGAGCCTCTCAAGAGTCTTCTCCAGCACCACAGTTTGAAAGCATCAGTTCTTCAGTGCTCAGCCTTCTTTATGGTCCAATTCTCACATCCATACATAACTCCTGGAAAAAACATAGCTTTGACTATATGGATATGCAAAGTGATGTCTGTGCTTTTTAATACACTGTCTAGGTTTTGTCATAGCTTTTCTTTCAAGGATCAAGAATCTTTTATTTTCTTGGCTGCAGTCACCAACTGTAGAGATTTTGGAGCCCAAGAAAATCAAATCTGTCACTGTTTCCATTGTTTTCCCATCTATTTGCCTTGAAGTGATGGGACTGGATGCCATAGTCTTAGTTTTTTGAATGTTGAATTTTACTACAAACTCTTGGAAAGGAGAAACAAAACATATTTTATGGGTGAAGGACTTTGTCAGTCTCCTCGGATCAAGNAATACAATGAAATATACCAAAATAGTTTTATATTAATTTTTCAAATATTGATTTTATGGGTAAAGTTGTATTGCTTAGTTTCCAGTTTTATTATATGTACATGTATTATATCTAGAAAATTGTTTATGAATCATCAAAAGAATAAAGTCATGATGATTGAAAGGACAGGCTTTTATAAAATTTTTCAGAGAGCAGAATTTCTTTGTCAACTTCCACCTCCATTTTATTTTCCCTTTTATTTATCATTTCTCCTTCAGTCCTCCTTATTCTCTCACTTAAGTGTTCTGTCTTTTCTATATGGTGGAACCAGTCATAAAATTATTTGTTCTAAAATGATAAGGCTTTAATTTCTTATACTTTCAAAGATATATATTCTTTTTTAAAAAGGTATTATAAAGACAATGCTATGTTGTTGTTCAGTCAACTCAGTCGTGTCTGACTCTTTGCAATCCCATGCCAGGCTTCCCTGTCCTGCACTATCTCCCCAAGTTTGCTCAAACTCATGGCCACTAAGTTGGTGATGTCACCCAATCATCTCATTCTCTGTCTCCTCCTTCTCCTGCCCTCAATCGTTGCCAGCATCAAGGTCTTTCCCAATGAGTCTTTGCATCATCTGGCCAAAATATCGGCACTTCAGTTTCAGCTTCAGTCTTTCCAGTGAATATTCGGGTTGATTTCCTTTAGGATTGACTGGTTTGAACTCTTTGCTGTCCAAGAGCCTCTCAAGAGTCTTCTCCAGCACCACAGTTTGAAAGCATCAGTTCTTCAGTGCTCAGCCTTCTTTATGGTCCAATTCTCACATCCATACATAACTCCTGGAAAAAACATAGCTTTGACTATATGGATATGCAAAGTGATGTCTGTGCTTTTTAATACACTGTCTAGGTTTTGTCATAGCTTTTCTTTCAAGGATCAAGAATCTTTTATTTTCTTGGCTGCAGTCACCAACTGTAGAGATTTTGGAGCCCAAGAAAATCAAATCTGTCACTGTTTCCATTGTTTTCCCATCTATTTGCCTTGAAGTGATGGGACTGGATGCCATAGTCTTAGTTTTTTGAATGTTGAATTTTACTACAAACTCTTGGAAAGGAGAAACAAAACATATTTTATGGGTGAAGGACTTTGTCAGTCTCCTCGGATCAAGTAAAATCGTAGCATAAACAATTTCCATTTAAAATGTATAAATCCCATCCTAATTTCAAAACAAATAAAAAAAAACAACCCCACAATCAAACAAAACACCATTTATCTGGATTTCCTGTAAGCTGCTTCAACTGTGTGCTTGCTTCAAGCAAAGAACTAAAGAGCCTCTTGGTGTAAGTGAAAGATGAGAGTGAAAAAATTGGCTTAAAACCCAACATTCAGAAAAGTAAGATCATGGCATCCAGTCCAATCTTCATGGCAAATCAGTTCAGTTCAGTTCAGTTCAGTCACTCAATCATGTTCAACTCTCTGCGACCTCATGAACCACGGCACTCCAGGCTTCCTTGTCCATCTCCAACTCCCGGAGTTTACCCAAACTCATGTCCATTGAGTCGGTGATGCCATCTAACCATCTCATCCTCTGTTGTCCCCTTCTCCTCATGCCTTCAGTCTTTCCCAAAATAAGCATCCTTTCAAGTGAGTCAACTCTTCCCATCAGGTGGCCAAAATATTGGAGTTTCAGCTTCAACATCAGTTCTTCCATTGAATACCCAGGACTGATTTCCTTTAGGATGTACTGGTTGCATCACCTTGCAGTCCAAGGGACTCTGAAGAGTCTTCTCCAACACCTCAGTTCAAAAGCATCAATTCTTCTGCACACATCATTCTTTATAGTCCAACTCTCATATCAATAAATGACCACTGGAAAAACGACAGCCTGGACTAGAAACATTTGTTGGCAAATTAATGTCTCTGCTTTTGAATATGCTGTCTAGGTTGGTCATAACTTTCCTTCCAAGGACTAAGCGTCTTTTAATTTCATGGTTGCAATCACCATCTGCAGTGATTTTGGAGTCCATCTAGTCAAAGCTCTGGTTTTTCCAGTAGTCATGTATGGATATGAGAGTTAGACTATAAAGAAAGCTGAGCACTGAAGAATTGATGCTTTTTAACTGTAGTGTTGGAGAAGACTCTTTAGAGTCCCTTGCATGCAAGATCAAACCAGTCAATTCTTGAGGAAATCAGTCCTGAACGTTCATCAGAATAACTGATGCTGAAGCTGAAACTCCAATACTTTGGCCACTAGATGTGAAGAGCTGACTCACTGGAAAAGACTCTGATGCTGGGAAAGATTGAAGGCAGTAGAAGAAGGGGATGACAGAGGATGAGATGATTGGATGGCAGCACCGACTCAATGGATGTGAGTTTGAGTAAACTTTGGGAGTTGGTGATGGACAGGGAGGCCAGGTATGCTGCAGTCCCTGGGGTTTCAAAGGGTCAGTCATATCAACTGAGTGACTGAACTGCCTGATACTGAGGCCTGTTTACCCAGGCTGGAGCCCACAGTCTGACATTTTGGTGACTTCCTTACTGGCACCCTGAATTCAAGTCTGTTTGATCTGTTTGATCTTGTTATTATCTTATCATAAGATCTTATGATCTTCTTGACCTCTCTAGTAACTTTCATATTCCTTTTCTCACCCTCATCTAAAGGTATCTAGAAAATGGGACATCATAAGATTTCAGTAGTACCTTACAAAGTCACCCTAACTTCAGCTGATTTCTCATGCTTTTTGGAAATCTCTCCATACATCCCGTGCTGATTTTCAGCTCAATGGCTTAAAACAACTTTTTTTGTCTTCTTATTTTGTATTTATGACCTCCCACTGCTCCTCCTTTTTCAAGAGCCAATCCTCTTCTATCATTCTCTTTGACTTCTATTCAGGCACACAGCTAAGGACTCCTTTTTCTTGCATTTTCTTTTCTCCTTATTTCCTGAAATAATGCCCAGTTCTAGGGTTCCTTCTGCCTCTCAGACTATGTCAGCTTGAAATCTTTTAGGTGTATGATCTTCATATTACTGTATTCTTCATGAGACCTATCCTTGCTTCTTCTTCTTTCTAGGTTTTATCCATTGATGACCTCATCTTTGATGTTATATCTGTATAATTTGATTCTAAGTCTCCATTGCCAGCCTTGCCCTTTAAGTGGGATGGAGAGGACAGGAAATGCTACTTCATGAACATTTCTATCTTCATATTTATTGTGTCAAATCAAAATTAATCTTTCCCACCAAAGCATCCCTTCTCTTTCTTCTGATTTCCTCACATCTGATGATGGCATAATTGATCTCCCTGAAAGCAGGGTTATTTCTTAATTACCCATCCCCATCTGTTTCTTTCATTCAATCAGTTGCACCCTGTGTGAGTCATGCTTTCTTACCTTCTCTAATTTAGACCCTCATTACCTCTTTCCTATATTTTTTCAAGAAAAGTTTTATTTCTTGTTCCCACTTTTCTGTATTCTAAATTGTCCTAACTACCCCTTCTAGATATTTGTGAACTAGAGCTCTGATATTGGCATTCTTTGTCTCAAAACTTTCAACTTCTAACATCAACACAGAACAGTCTACCTATGAATGATTTTTCCTAACATATGATTCCAAGAAAATTTCTCCCTCTGTGCATACTCTATCCCTGGATAATCAAACTTTTCTCTGAAGTTTTGCAAGTAGAATTAGTCTGTCATGAAATGTGAGAAGGGGATCCCATGCAGAATTAGGGTATGTGGCCATTGAGCTAGACTTTGGTGAGAAAAGAGGGATGGGAAATAAGAGGCATCACAGTTGCATGGAGCCTTGCAGGTGTGGTCGGGCTTTGCTTTTGCAGGGAGAAATGTGGATATTTCAAGTGTGATAGAAATCAATGGACAGTTTTAAGCTAGGGAATAATAGGCCCCTGATGAGGTGTTAAAAATTACCCTGCACACTCTATGTAGGGTGGTTTCTACAGATCATGGCTCATTTGATCTTACCGTCTACCAGCAAGTTCTCTCTTTTCTAACACTAGAAGCACTTTGTTTCTCTTTGAACACATATCACGTTTCACTTTATAACATGGCTATTTGAATATACATCTTATCTCCTTTACAGGTATATACTCCCAGCATGCACAGACTGTGCTTTGTTTCTCTTTGAAACCACACAGAACTTCAGAAAATAGAAGGTTCAAAAGTATGGAATCATGGATTAATGATGGTCTTACTTTCTAACAGTAATATCCAGGTTCACAAGGGATTAACATCCCCCTTCACATTGGATGATGAAATCATGTAAATGACGTTGAGAGTTGATGAAAATCCTAGTCTTTACTCATTGTGATTCTTCATCACCTTACCTTTGTATGGAAGGAGCAAATCTTTGTTATTATCTGTACCCTGTTCTCTCTATCTTTGAAAATGCAATAAATCTCTTTAAAGAAATAAAACTTCTTTACAAGCATGTAATGAATATCACCCAACTAATAATCATTGAGTACTTTAAGTTTTCCAAATAAAAGTATAAGTTTCTCTTCTAGTAACTTATATAAATATAACTCTTCCAGTAATTTATAAAAATATAACTTCTTCTTATTTTGCTATGATGAAAAGATATTAAATCTGAAAGAAAACATTATTTTCTATCCAGTATCCAGTCAGAACTGTACCAGGTTTACAAGTGAACAAAAATGAGAACATTTCGGATAGTTCCAAGGCAAAAGAAGAGGGGTAGATAGAACTTTCTTGAATGCTGATTGGTTGGCAAGCAGATAATGATTTATGGCACTTTTAAAATTATGCTTCTGGATGGAGTGCTTTATGAAGGGGGAAATGGGATTGTTCTTTAATATCCTGAGGCATCTGAAAACCTGTGCAACTTTCATTGATCTGCTCTCTGCTGGATAATACTGCTATTTAAAATTGATGGCATATTTACTTCTCTCAGAATGCCTCTATGGTTGTAAACCATTCTTGTTGTTTGTTGAGAAATAAATTTCTTATTCATTTCCACATTAGAATTTCCATGGTCTTTGAGGGTACCACAAGTTTGTCAATAGTCATTATATATTTTCATCCTCCTCCTTAGTCCACTTTCATTTCATAATCACTGTGATGACTTCAAGGTCTAGAGTTTTCTGGGATGATAGTCTTCAATCGTCTCTGAAAAAAAAAAATTGAACAAACTGCTAAACCCTGCACATTGCTCATTACCCAAATCCCTACAGAATCTTTCCTAATAGTTCTTAAATAATGAGAAACAAAAACATTAACTTGATGTTTTCTTTGGTGGGGGATGGATAAGGGGGTATAGATTTTTTTTCATGGCAAAATAAAGGAAAGAATGTGTCCAGAGAACAGTAAACTTCCTATATTCAACTCACGTTAAACTTTATAGCAGCTTATTTCATCAGATTTTAAAAAGTTATTTGAGTTAAACTCAGTTAAAAAGGGGGAGAAAACCTGTTCAAGAATGCAGCCTGGCCAAATAGCCCATGATTGATGGGGCAGCAACCACAAGGGGGTATTTGCCAGTTTACCAATGCCAAGTCCTTGAAGTGATTCTGCTGCCTATAACAGCTGGTGTTCTCTATTGGAAGGCTGTGTCTGTATACATCTATGATTTGCATATTTATGTACCTCGGCTGCTGTATGAGTTCTGCATTTCACAGTAGTGTGTGTAAGCTGTACAGCCTTCCGGCTTGAGTGCTTCTGGGCATAGGATGGTAGAATTGGTTTGGGTAAAATTAGAGTTTTAGAGTTTTGTGTTTTGCAGGTTAGCCAGTAATGCTGCATTTTTGGTCATCTCCCTCTTCAGCAACTTTTGTAATATTTTTGAAGTGTCTCTCTGCATGGGCTACCATTTGAGGCCAACACATTATATACTCTCTAGGAGGGTACAAGCTCAGATATTAAGACATCATATACAGATAAAAAGGAAGATATTAAAGGAATATATTTAGTCAAATTGAAGCCTAAAGAGAGAGTTGTGGGATTTGTACATTAAAGGGAGTTACTAATGTTCTCCCCTAAGTTAAAAGTGAAAAAAGTCTCTCAGTCGTGTCCGACTCTTGGAGCTAAGACTTCTCTTTTTAAAGAGTAGTATGATAGATTTTCTGGAACAGGTGGAACTTCCACAGTTGTTTGGAAGATCAGATATAAAATGGGAGGGAGAGCTTTGGAGGAAAAAATTTAAAGAAACAGGAGTTTCATAAAATGGACCATAAATAAGTGGAAATGATCTTAGAAGCAGAGAAAGTGGTAGGTGATGAGGAGGAGCTATATTAGGTTGAGGATGTCATATAAAGAATTTTAAAGGTAATTGATGAGAATCTTAGTCTTTATTCACTATGAGATTGAAAGTTTCTCAAGGTCAGAAGATGTTAATTTGGTAAAAATGAGGGGTGGAATCTTCAGTGATGGAAAAGATAATTTGAAATAGGGTGCTTTGGAAGGTAGTTTCTGGAAAACTTTGTATCAGAAAGAAGATATTTAGACTACAATTCTTTGGATAAAGAAGCTAGAGCTAACTGTTTTTAGTAAAGACTGTGTTTCTACCAGAAATATTTAAATATTATCAGGAAACAATAAAGAACTTTAAAGTGAACCTAAGTTTCTTCTAGAACGTTTCCACTAGACTATCACTGAATGTCATGATAATGCAGTGGGCTCCCATTTTGAAGAAGCTACTGTATGTACCAGACACACATTCACTATCTATACAGAAACCCTATAGAGTTATTATTATCAGGCCTATTACAAGTGAGATAATGGAGACAGAAAAGATTAAATAAGTCACCCAGTTCACACAACTAATATGTGATAGTTCTGTGATTCAAGCTCAGGTCTGGCTGAATCTAGAGGTCATTTTTATTTGTTTGTTTGCTTGCTTGCTTGCTTTCCTAACATGTTGCTTCCTTGCACACAGAGGAGGCATATTAAAAAAAAAAAAAAAGTGACTGGTTCTCTTGGGAATATTTAATTTGAATTAACAGGGAAATGGCCATCTGGAGATATTGCTTAGACAGTCTACCTGCTGGGCTTGTTCTCTGCATACCTGTATAATGTGGTGTTAGGACTACAGTCTCTATTTGAGCAATGGAGTATGTAAATGACTTATGATAATAATAATAACAAAATAAATTATAAATGCTATATGAATTGAATTGCTTTGTACTTACTGTAATTTCTCTTCTTATTTGGCTTGGCATGGGCCTAGGATGGACCCACTGTCAGCATATTGGGCATATAGTCCCAGTGAACAGCTATTCACAGAATCCTGTGCTGGCTCAGTCACAAACTCCAAACAGACTGCTGTCCACCTGTCTACAGGAGACATTTCTTTTATTTCTTTTTGAAATGTCATCTTTTAAGTAATGGCTGACTAAGTATTGCTGCTGAATTCTGTCCTTATGTATGAGATAAGTGGCCATCAGAAAAAAGCAGCTTAGAGTAAAATTTTTCAACATTTTGCTGTGACTATTATCATTATTATTTTGTATAATCTTGAATTGGACATCTAGAATAAGTACCTGATAATTTTCCACCAATGACCCAAAGCTAAACACACATATATGAGCTGGAGTTTTTAATGTTAATCTAACCCCTTCATCAGTAAAGGATGTTTGAATATTCTAACTAACAGTAATTTTCAGATGTCAAAAATTAAAGAAAAATACACTGAAGTGAAAATAAGTTAAAAGTAAAAGTTCACTGTAGTAGCAGAATTGGTTAAGTGTAAAGACATTAATGTCAAGATGGGAGCTGGGACTAAGTAAGAAGTGAGATCTTCTCGAGTTGCTAGAACAGGGTTGCACACTTTCAGCAAAGACTTGAGAGCTGGATCTGGAATAATTATCCCTGTCCAAAGATACAGATGAGAACTAGTGGCTCTAATAACACCTGAGACTAGGAATATACCAATACCTGCACAAATTCTCAATCTCTTACTTTCAAATTTAAAAAAAAAATACTTGAAAAATGAATAGATATTGGGCTCAGTATTACCACATTTTGACATTGTTCATTCAAGTGTATGTAAGAAACTACATTTAAGACCTATGATTATCATATATCTCTAGCAAAAACAATCATGAGGCTACCTCATAGGGTATATCTTCAACCTAGAGCTTCTTTCAGGTGATGGGTTCTATTTAAGATTAATTCAAAAATTTAAAATGTATAATCTTGTGCTATCATTTGATGTCATTAAGTATATTGTGGGAGTCCAGTATATAGGTGGATTATACTTGAGAAAGCACTGATTGTACAACAATATCTAAAAGGGGTTTTAAATTAGTATGCTTAAATTTTCAAACACATTATTCATTAGGTAAGAACACAATATCTTAAGAAAAGAACAGGTATATTAGAACAAAAACAAAACTCTTGCCATGAAAGTGTTAAGTTCTAGGTTAGACACAGTAGAAGGAGTGTTAAGTAATTGGAAGATAGATCAAAATAAATCATGAAGGATTAATCCCAGGTTAGTAACATATGAAATATCTGAAAAATAGTATGTTATGAGATATGGGACATTGAATAAATTGCAGAATACCTTTAATAGCAGTCTCATGAAAGAACAGAAAAATTAAGGAGAGATATTACTTGAATTGAGTCTGAAAATGTTTCCAGAACCTAAAACATAAATCGTATATTAAATAACCTCATTCAATCAAAAATACCAAGAATAAAAACATTTAGGAATTCAGACACATTATGATGCAACTGAAACAATGGAAGACAGAGGGAAGAAGTCTCAAAACACTGTAGTAAAAGCAGATTGCCTGCAAAGAAAAAATGGTCAGGCTGATTAAAAACCTCCAGTAGCAGTTCAGTTCAGTCCAGTCACTCAGTCATGTCCGAATCTGCGACCCCAAGAACCGCAGCACGCCAGGCCTCCCTGTCCATCAACAACTCTCAGAGTCAACCCAAACCCAAGTCCATCGAGTCGGTGATGCCATCCAACCATCTCATACTCTGTCATCCCCTTCTCCTCCTGCCTTCAATCTTTCCCAGCACCAGGGCCTTTTCAAATGAGTGAGTTTTTCGAATCAGGTGTCCTAAGTATTGGAGTTTCAGCTTCAACATTAGTCCTTCCAATGAACACCCTACATCTCCTTTAGGATGTAGATTCCAGGAAATAATGGAATAACTGTTTTAAAGTTTTGAGAGATGATAATTGTTAGCTACCTAGACACCAACTCAGGCAAAGCATTATTCAAGATTGACAGCAAAATAAAAAAAAAAATTATCGCACTATTAAAGACTGCAAGGAAGTAACACTCATACACCTCACTGATACATCTCCTGAGTGGGAAATGTTTTTCATTAAGATAAAAGTTAAATCTAGAAGGAAGGAGTAAAATACAAGAAACCATGAGCAAAGCTATTAGCAAACACCTTGGTAATTATTTGGAGAAGGAAATGGCAATCCACTCCAGTATTCTTGCCTAGAGAATCCCATGGATGGAGAAGCCTAGTAGGTTACAGTCCACGGGGTCGCAAAGAGTCAGACACAACTGAGTGACTTCACCTTCACTTTCACCTTGGTAATTATAAATAGACTTTGAATTAAACACAATGTCTAAATTGGGAATTAAAAATAAGAGAGAACTATTTAATACAATGTTACTAAGGAAGATAAAGGAATGAGGAGATGTTAGTTAAAGCAATCTAAGGTTCTTGGGTTGTTTTGGGAAAGTCATTTCAGGCTTTATACCACACACCAGACAGCTACACAAACATACCTTGGAGCAGGTTCAGTTGAGAGCACCACAATATAGTTAATATAAAAATAAATCAAATCACACAAATTTTTGTTTTCCCAGTGCATAGAAATTGTGTTGATACTATCCTGTAATCTATTAAGTATGCAATAACATTATGTCTTTTAAAAAAATGAGCATACCTTAATTAAAAAAAAAAAAATCTTGTTAAAAATTGCTGAGCCATTATCTGAGCCTTCAGTTCAGTTCAGTCGCTCAGTTGTGTCCGACTCTTCATGACCCCATGAATCGCAGCATGCCAGGCCTCCCTGTCCATCACCAATTCTGGGAGTTCATCCAAACTCATGTCCATCAACTCAGTGATGCCATCAAACAATCTCATCCTTGGTCGTCCCTTTCTCCTCCTGCCCTCAGTGTTTCCCAGCATCAAGATCTTTTCAAATGACTCAGCTTTTTGCATCAGGTGGCCAAAGTACTGGAGTTTCACCTTCAACATCAGTCCTTCCAATGAACAGTCAGGACTGATCTGCTCTAGGATGGACTGGTTGGATCTCCTTGCAGTCCAAGGGACTCTCAAGAGTCTTCTCCAAAATGACAGTTCAAAAGCATCAATTCTTTGGTGTTCAACTTTCTTTATAGTCCAACTCTAACATCCATACGTGACTGCTGGAAAAACCATAGCCTGGACTAGATGGACCTTTACTGGCAAAGTAATGTCTCTGTTTTGTAATATGCTATCTAGGTTGGTCATAACTTTTCTTCCAAGGCATAAGCATCTTTTAATTTCATGGCTGCAGTCACCATCTGCAGTGATTTTGGAGCCCCAAGAAATAAAGTCTCTCACTGTTTTCATTGTTTCCCCACCTATTTGCCATGAAGGGATGGGGCTGGTGCCATGATCTTAGTTTTCTGAATGTTGAGTTTTAAGCCAACTTTTTCACTCTCCTCTTTCTCTTTCATCAAGAGACTCTTTAGTTCCTCTTCAGTTTCTGCCATAAGGGTGGTGTCATCTGCATATCTGAGGTTATTGATATTTCTCCCAGCAGTCTTGATTCCAGCAATCTTGTGC